>ML801247.1:0-16503 GCA_009831015.1 Picea engelmannii | reverse complement strand
ATTTCTCCTGATATTCTCCATCAAGTATATGATGACTCACAAGAATTCACTCCAAATTATTTATGGAGAAGATTGGAGGTTTTGTTTGGGAATAAGGAAGAATGCATGCAAAATATTGACAAGACAGAGAATGTAGAAAAACCGCTGGAAGATAAATCATCTCAGTTTGAAGAGCCTTCTACAAAAGAATTTGCAGAAATTTATATTCCATTAATTGAAGATGATGTCTACTCCATTTCAGATTTGTTTTCTGAAATTCATGTGGAAGATATATGGCATGCATCTCAGGAGTCACATGCAGACACTTTTGCATGCACCATGCATGTATCTCAGGAGACAAAAAGAGAGTCGTGCACATTAGACTCAATTATGATATTTTCTGAGAACTATTTGCAGAAAAAAATTGGATATTTGAATTCCTCTCGGGAAAATATCCATTTTCAAAAAATAATCGTCCGATACGGAGTCCAAGAATTGAAGTTATGATCGTTTCAAAATCAACAAAATTTCAGTGTTTTTCCGGAAACAGTCGTACGGTTTTCAAAATTTCATCCAAAATTGATTTGGATATTATTCATTACAAGAAGATAAAGTGGATATGTGTGGAAATATCAATGATGCATATACTTCATCAAATCCGTGCAAACATCTACATCTTCAACAAAATCTTCAAAGAGCACAAACTTGCACAACTGCAAGGTCTTTTTGGGGTGAAGGACACGGTTGCTTAGCAACTGCTTTTTGTTCCTTCTCATTTTTTTATTTTATGCATTTTAATTTGAGGGGGGATTTTGTTCCCATGAGGTTTTCCCTCTTTCTTCGTTTAGCTCAGTGTATCTTTTGTATTTGGGTACCTAACATGACCTAGTAGCCGAGACCCATTCTTTATTTTCACCATAGTGATGTTCAAGGGGGGTGTTGGAGTTACTTCACACACACCTAAGATTTATTTTTCCTAAGGTTATTCCTTGTTTATTAGTCATAATTAGTCATTATCGAGTCTCCTATATTTGAGGGGAGAATATTTCACCTGGAGAATATTCTCTTTCAGTTGACACTTCAGTTTGACTAGTTGAGCTGAGTTTAGATTTTGCATTAGTTTTGTCACCATGCAAAATTGGGATCATCACCAACTCACTACTCTTTGTTCAGACAATTAACTGAAGACTAGTTGACTAGTTAACTCAACTAGGTGGCAATTCACTCCCGTAACCGCCTGAGAGACTAGACTAGGTGGCAGTTTACTCTTGTAACTGTTGGTGTGTGTCCAGATCAATATAGACCACCACTATGGCTAATTATTTACTCATGTATCCTATATCTATTGCAAATTATTCATTCTTTATGTGTGGAATACAGTTAATGAGAATTCTTCTATTCTTTCTCTCTTTCTTCTTCTTTCTCAAATTCTCTCTGCAAATGTGTGTATTATTGTTTAGCTAGATCTATTCTATGTAGGTTCAACACATTTACACACAATTGTATTAAAATTACTAATAAAAATACATATATAATAATATCATACTCTATGTGTAATCAAAGAAACGTCTAGAGTATAGAGTAAATATGTTAAAAAAGAAAATAGAGTGTTTTATTGGTATTATTTTTTATTTTTTTTAATTTTTTTTATGAAATTTTTATTTTAATTTTAATTATTTATACATATAAAAAGAAATTATATAAATAATTATTTTAAATTAATTCATAAATTATAGATGGATGTGTTATAATGTTTTGGTAACTACACCTTAATAACCTTGACTTATATGAGTGTATTGCAACCTTAAAGAAGGTATCAAATAAGATTAGACATGTTAAAGGAGGGTATTTCATTTTGCGACACTATAAGAGATATTAAATGACATATATTTAGTGAATATATATTTTCCTCCCAAGTTTAGGTTAATTGATTGAATCATATATTCGACGTATGTCCTCTACTAGGAGGCTATATGCACCCAAAGCATATCCCTAACAAGGACGCCATGTATTGCACATTCAAATTCACTCAAGTTTATTGGAATAATCATAATAGTAATTTAAGGGTAAGTAATATTTTAATATATTTTTTCAAGAAAAAAAAAAACATATTTTTATTTGAGATAAACAAAAATACAATATTCAAGTTTTCTAGACATAGTCCACAATGGATCGTGGATAAATAGATCTCAAAACATAGATTTACAAATTCTCAATGCTTTCATATTACAAGTTCAAAAATAGTTTATAAATCATTTAATGCAAAATCTTGTACTTATTCCAAAGAACCATAAAGCTTAGGTAGTTGAAGTCCTCCATTTGAGAGCTCATCTCCACTCTTGTAGTGCTCCCTATAAACACACATATATATATTTCCTTTAATTGAAATGCTAGATGAAAGAGATAATTATTTTCTACTTGAAGACTTCCTTTCATCCACTTAATGACCATACATGAGTCACCCATGATGTGAGTGATATTTTAACAATGACCATACATGAGTCACCCATGATGTGAGTGATATTTTAACATACTTACACAAAGGATCTATATTTTGGGCATGGACATCAAATATAGAAAATTGAATTACATTTCCCAATATGTATTTTTTATTTATTAAAAATGTTCATAACTATATAAATTTTGATTTTTTCTAAAGTTGACAGTATGTCTAAATCTTGTTAGATTTAATTAACAATCCGAGAGTTTTCAAATTAGTGAAATGCAAATACTTTATGTATAGAATCAGATTATTTACAGTATGATTTACGTAAGATGCTTATGGAAAATAAATAAAGATAAATGAATTTAACTAATCACACCATACTTCATCAATCAAAATAAAGCTTAATCATTCTTGGCAATGATCATGTACTTGAAATACTGGTCATGTATGAATTAATAACATCTTATTTCTATGAATAATTGCTTAAAAGAAAACTAATCTGCAAAAATAAAATACTATTCACAAAATCAAATAGTTTAATTAAACAAAGACATATAAAATGAAGTAAAACACCACCATAATCTATTTGGAGTGAGCTCAATTCTCCCAAGAATAAGGAAACAAATTAAAACTACAACATCATAAAACTAAATCAAAACATGCTCCATATAAAACTAAAGAATGACAATCTACGTGAAATGAAATATCAAGAAGTTCTATTTATTCCATCATAAGTTGGAAATATGCCCCAAGAGTCCTCCTTTTGGAATGTATAAGACACTCTCCTTTATACAAAAAAGAATATAACCAATAATAAATTCAGATTCACAGGTTTCTTCTAGATCCACAAGTTTCTCATGTGGTTACAACCATTTTTCAATAATGAGCAAGTCAACAATATATCAAAAAATCTCTAAGATATTTGATAATAAATCTTATCCAAGATTCTTCTTCATCCAAGATACTTGAGTGATCCTCCCAAATTGACATCAAATCTTCAAGGTTTGAATAGGAAATTCAAATACGGAACTAAATGGAAAAAAATGCATTATTGGAAGCTCTAAATGTACCTACAATCACCATCAAACTAACCTAACTCTCAAATATAAGTGAAAACATGTTATTTTTCTAACATTTAATCATAAATTCACTTAAAATACTATAATAAATGCATTGAAAAATANAAAATGCATTATTGGAAGCTCTAAATGTACCTACAATCACCATCAAACTAACCTAACTCTCAAATATAAGTGAAAACATGTTATTTTTCTAACATTTAATCATAAATTCACTTAAAATACTATAATAAATGCATTGAAAAATATAGAGCTTAATACCACATATGGATATTGTAATGGAGCGAAAAATAGAGAAATGATTAAAAAATTAAAGGAAAGGTTGTGAAAAGATGACAATTTTGAGACTCAACACCCCCTCCCTCCCCCGCACAAAGCTTCTCTTAATGCTTTTCGAGCATAGAAACAAAATTCTAAAGAATTGCAAGTGATCCCTTACCCTCTTAAGATTTGAGAGACCAATTAGGTTAATCATCATGTACATATAAGTTATTATATAAAAAAATTATATTTGATATTAATTTATTATTATTAAATTTCATTTTTTAATTTAAAAATAAATAAATTATTATTTTATATTAGTTAGCAAAAATATGAATTTGTCTATATGTATTTTTTAATGAAAATGAGATGAGAGGACGCATCACTACTACAGTGTCCATAATAATTTATATGATAAAAATTTAAATATGTCATTTTAAAAATTAAATTAATATATGTATTTTTTTAATGAAATGAGAGGACGCATCCACTATTACAGTGTCCATAATAATTTATATGATAAAAATTTAAATATGTCCTTTTAAAAATTAAATTAATATTAATTTGGAATCTATTAAATATAAAGAGAATTAAACAATATATATATATATATTATTATATTAATTAACATCCATTGTCCATAATAATTTATATGATAAAAATTTAAATATGTCATTTTAAAAATTAAATTAATATTAATTTGGAATCTATTAAGTATAAAGAGAGTTAATATATATATATATATATATATTAATTAACATCTGATATTAAGTAATGTGGGTTACCTTCTACACAATATTTTCAATATAGACTATAAAATGCATGTTTTGCATGTTTTTTTGAGTTTTTTTTTAAATTCTGAACTTTAATATTAAAAAAATTTAAAAATTTACATCGTGATTATTTTAATATATTTTAATATTTAATAAAAAAAAATTTACATATTTCAACATTTAATAAAAAAAAAATTTAAAAATTGGTATGACTGTTTATAAATATTTATTTATAAAACTAAAATGTTTTATCACCAAAATGATTAAACTTTTCTCTCATTCGCTTTCAGATTTGTGTGCAAATTTAAAATCTTATAACTCAATGTCGGCACCAACCTTCATGATCCATCCTATCTTTTAAAATTATAGTTTAATATATTTATTGTTGTTCTCTAATTTCTTATACTATACATAAAACCAATCGAGGAATTTATAGAAAGCATCGGATATGGTCGAATATTGTAAATTATATTTAAGTAGGAGACGTCCAGCAATAGATTGCAAAATTATTTTTTTATGCCTCTTATATTTATGAGAAAGTTATATTTTAGAAAAGTTGTATACTATTAAATTATTATGTCGAAATATAAATACGTTTATGTTATGATATATATAGATTGAAAAAAATAATAATGTTTATAAATAATTATGTATATAAATATAAATACTTTAATTATATTAAATATTAAAGAGAATTATATTTGTCAGGTGTAAAGATAAAAATAAACATTGTTAAGATGAGAATCAATTTTGAAGAGTTCTATAGTGAAACAGGGTTTGGTCAATTCCTAAAATTTCATAGGATGAAAGAGTGTCTGACACTCTAAAGCACTTTTTCTTAGATTGTCCACTATATACTCACATTAAATTTTATTTTCAAAATATTTTTCACACTACCAACCTTCCTAACCTCTTAACTCAACAAAAGTATGGTGATTTTGGAAAACTTCTCTTAATGTTTTTTGAGTACAGAAACAAAATTCTAAAGAATCATGTTTATATTTTAAAAGTATAGATAAGAATTTTTGAATTTTAATTAGTTGGTTAATACAAAGAATACAAATGAATATATTTCATGAGGTGTTTTATTAAGTGGACTTTATATTTATAAATACCATTATTATTATTAATTGAGTTGACTTTATTATTATAATTATAACATAAGACTTAACACTTTAGGTCTCAACATGTCCCCCATAGTGAATTGTAGAGGATCCTAGGACTCAATTAGTTTTAAATGATAAAAAGTGTGTAATATAATCCATTAAGATAAATCTAAACTAATAATAATTAGAATTTCATTGTTATTAGTTTAAATTTTTCTTAATTCAAGTTCTAGCAAAAAGAGGCATCAAATTGTGTTGTAACTTTTATGAGGGAGCCAAATTTGAGGAAGGTTTACGTCTTAATTTTATCTCTTGTAAAGTTTTTTTTCCAAATTTTTTTTTTACCTACATAGATTTAATCTCCGTCAATTTCATAAGGTTTACATCTTACTTGGATTTTTTGTTAAATTTTTTCCAAAAAAATGATTTGCATCTACATAGACTTAATCCCTCTAAAAACTAAATAAAATTAAAAATGGGATAAATCTATTTTAATTAATAATTAATTCTACATAAAGTTAATCCCTCTTATTAGAATTGGAATTAGGATAAATCTATTTTAATTAGTGATTAACTCATTAATCATTGTATGATCCACATTATGAGGTTTTTCCATTATGTATATTGAAAATGAACTCTCAATGTGACTAAGTGACACGATGTTAAGTGAAAGTGTTAAAAAAAAAT
Organism: Picea engelmannii; assembly: GCA_009831015.1. Lineage (NCBI taxonomy): Eukaryota > Viridiplantae > Streptophyta > Pinopsida > Pinales > Pinaceae > Picea > Picea engelmannii. Next base: position 10,172 of record ML801247.1, on the reverse strand, counting down.
ACACATACTTTTTTAATCTGTTTAAATATAACTAATTAATTGTACTAATTTAATAATTATATTAAATTATCGTGTATATATATATATATATATATATATCTTATGGGTTTAAGACGTTATTGGTACCAACCATGATCGCCCTTGCTACGTACTCTAGTCTCTTATATATATAAGCTTTATCTTTTATTTGTAATGTATGTACACTTAATTATTAAATATATACATTTGTATTGGATTGTAAAGGTTCTCCTACACCAAATAGTTTGTTATTTGGATTTTAATTAATTATTTCTTCTTTATATTGTTATTTGGATTTTAATTAATTATTTCTTCTTTATATAGATATGATCCATGCGTGGAAAATATTTAAAGAATTAAACCGTGAAGAAAAAGACTTTTGACTTTGAAACCGCGAAAACATTTCGAAAGAATCTTTGAAAACAATGAATTTGTCAAAGATGATAACGCCGAAAGAGTATTTCAAAATTATGAATTTGGGAAGATGACAACCATTTTTTTTTTTAATTTAAAGATTAGGTGTTTACATCGACTTCACTCGACATTTTCGCCAATTTTTAAATTTTTTTAGGTCGGGGGTTTTTATCGGCCACTTCACCCGCCATTTTTTTGGGGAGGGATCTTCGGGCTTTAAAGTTTACATCAACCACCTCACTCGTCATGCTAATTCATATTATCAAAGTTTGAACTAATTGCAGATGCCATTTTTAAGATTAAACTAATATAACAGACCCTAATCCTGAGTCCTGAGTTACATCAACCCTAACCCTAGGATATCTATATCCGTGCTCATAGCGTCAAGGAAAATAATGATTGCACTGCAATGCACAGGAGTCCCATGCATTCCCGAAGGAGCTTAACCAATCCTGCAATTTTATCTCCTTAATATATAGTGTATGCCACTGATAAACCTCACAGGTTGCAGCAGCTATTGCAAATTCAGCAGAGAAAACAAGAACAACACTGATAAACCTCACAGGTTGCAGCAGCTACTGCAAATTCTTTCAATAGATATATTGAGAAGCAATGGGGAAAGAGAGAGAGGAGCTCCAGTTCCTCGGCACCTTCGGAATCGTGAGAGAGTCATTCAACATTCTGCTTCACTCCTCCTGCACTAAACTACTAGGGTGCCTCACCCTCTGCCTGCTTCTTCCCCTTTCTTTTGCAACACTGGGTCACATGTTTGTCACCCAACCTCTGCTCGGTAAAATAGCTTGTAACAAAGTTATGTTTTATTATCAAATGGAGGCCGACAACCCCGCCAGCGAGAGGACTCTGCGGGAATTGTGGGTATTGACCTCGGCATCGAGGGAGCTTATCCTGTTCGTAGCGGCGGTCCTAGTATTAATTTATGCTTTCCGGATGCTATCGACGGCGGCAGTAGTGTGCACGGTGGCCTCCATCTCTTCCCCTTTCTTTTGCAACACTGGGTCACATGTTTGTCACCCAACCTCTGCTCGGTAAAATAGCTTGTAACAAAGTTATGTTTTATTATCAAATGGAGGCCGACAACCCCGCCAGCGAGAGGACTCTGCGGGAATTGTGGGTATTGACCTCGGCATCGAGGGAGCTTATCCTGTTCGTAGCGGCGGTCCTAGTATTAATTTATGCTTTCCGGATGCTATCGACGGCGGCAGTAGTGTGCACGGTGGCCTCCATCTACACCACCGACGCCAAAAATCTGTCATATGTGAGACTTATGAGAATGGTTCCCAGGGTCTGGGATCGCCTCATGATAATCTACTTCTGGAATTACTTAATTCTCTTGGCCTTTTACAATGCCGGCGGATTGGCCCTCTTTCTGCTCACATTCTTCTCCGTGGGAGCGGATTATAAATTGGATCCAGGGGGCTTTGTTTTCAGTCCAATTCTTTTATTCGTAGTTTTCATATGCGCCGATGTGTATATAACAACGGTTTGGTATCTCGCCGGCGTTGTATCGGTGTTGGAGGAGAAATATTACGGCCGGTCCGCCATGCGGAAGAGCAAGAATCTCATAAAAGGAAAGCAGGTGACAGCCTTAGCGCTCGTCATACTTTACTTCATATTTAGCGGAAGCATTGTAGGGGTTTTTTGGTATGCGGTCGTTAATGGGCGTGGCCATGGCGTGGGGATAGCGGCGAGGGCCGTCTATGGGACAGTCCTTGTTGGGTTACTGTGTTTTGTTAACTTCATGGGGCTGTTGACGCAGAGCGTACTTTACTTTGTCTGCAAATCTTACTACCACGAGAGCATAGACGATAAATACTATTTGGAGGTTTATAACTTGGCCGACGATCTGAGCCTCTCAAGTCCAGCAGTATTTAGCTGGAAAATCTACATGTCGAAGGAGAGCATCTCGATGGATTTCTCTCTTTCATAGTGAGTCTGCATGGCCTTTCCTCTATTACCAATGGCCAGCACTATTTATACAATAAAACAAGTTTAAAGCGTCGCGAGGTAATTGTGTGGATCAGATAAGTCGTTTAAATTTCGAAATACTTAGGGTGTTCAATCGTGGGTTTTCATTACAATGTGAGCACCGAGGTGAATTGTATAATTTAGTATTATAAAGATGCGTCATGTGATTAAGATTTTTCCAATATTTTTTATCTTCTATAGTGAGGTTGTGAGAACTATTATTGAAATCTTGATAAATTATATACTCAAAAGTTGTTGGTTGTATTATTTATGAGACGAATAATAAATTTGTGAATTAAAATATCAATATTAGTAATATGTCTTATATTTTATTGTGATTGATTATCATTGATTTTGGTTGATTATGAATGGTTGACCATGGTTAATAATCACGACTATGGTTGACTATGATTAATCATGGTTAACCATGTTTAACCATAGTTGATTGACCATGTTTGACTCTGGTTCACCATAGTTGATCATGTTTGACTTTGGTTAACTATTGTTAACTATAATTGACCATATTTGACCATGTTTGACTATGGTTCATCATATTTGACTATATTTGGCTATGGTTGACCATGGTTGACTATGGTTGACTATGTTTTACTATGGTCAACTATGTCTTACTATGGTCGAATATAGTTGATCATTTTTCACCATGGGTGATTATGGTTTACCATGTTTAAGGATGGTTTGCCATGTTTGAGTATGGTTGAATTTGGTAACTATGTTTGACTATGGTTGATTATGTTTGACTTTTGTTTAATATTGTTGACTTTAATTAACCATGTTTGAGTATGGTTGACCATATTTGTCTATGGTTGACTATGGTTATAGGGTTGGCCATGGTTGTTTATGTTTGACTATCACTAACAATGTTTGACTTTAGTTGACCATGGTTGACTTTGGCTCCTCACAACATTAAGAGGTTGATAATATGGTTGAATTCAATATTATATGACACTGTCTCATTTCAAGAGAAATAATTTAAGAGGTTGAGTTTTGTTCGACAACATGGATATTCCAACAAATGATGAACACCTACAGTAACCACTCACATAACCAGATCAAAGATCAACACATCGATATTTTGACGTGGTAAAATCCCTACGGGGAAACATCCATGGCCCCAACCAACATGGCCACTTGGAGCAATTTATTAATGCAAAAGAAAAATTTATAGAGATATTTACAAGAGAGTTTCTCACAATTGATCATCGCCAAATGACCCTCCATGCTCTTTAAATAGAGATCATGAACCAATCAGACGTTAAGCCATGGATCAATGTGGTCATTAAGATCAAGGAGAATATGAACTGTCGGATCAATCTATGTTGGGAACATATCGTGACCATTGGATTTCCTAACTACAAATGCATACTAATGCATACTAAAGAAACACACTTTTACCCAACGACACATTAGACCAAGTTGACCTTAACTAAATCCTAAGTGCCTAAATATCCTAACAACCCCCTTAAGAACAACTTGGGATAGGAATAAAGGATTTACAAAGGAGACACAATAGGAGAAGGAAGGACGAATTAAAGCCTATCCCCTCTTAATGAAAACTTCATGAACTCTTAACATAGATCAAAGTCTGGAAAACTTCACTTCTGTAAGAGACTTTGTGAAAATGTCTACAACTTGATCTTCCATAGGGAAAAAAAAGCACTTGAATAACTTGATCATGAATAAGCTTTCTGATGAAGTGCTTGTGTAGTTTGATATGTTTTCTACGCTGATGTTAAACTGGGTCTTTGGCGAGCTTGATGGCACTCTGATTGTCACACCAAAGCATTGTCGAATGCTACTACTAGAATCCAAACTCTGAACGGATCTGTCGAAGCCACGAGGCTTCTTGACTTGCACTAACCACTGCTCGGTACTATGCTTCTACTGAATAAAGAAAAATAACCTATTGTTTCTTATAGGCCCAACTAACAGGTATTGAACCAAGGCTAAAAACATAACCTGTAGTAGACATTCGATCATCAGGGTCGATGGTCCAATCTGAATTAGTGTAACCAATCAATAAAAAAGTCCCCCCCCCCCCNTGTATACCGAACTGAATTGTACCACGGAAATACCAAAGTATATTTTTAGTTTCTTTCCAATGGCTTTCATGGGGTGTTTGCACATACCAAGAAACAAAACCAACAACAAAAGAAACATCGGGATGGGTATGAGTCAAGTATAAGAGGCTACCAACTAACTAATGGTACAAAGTCGCATCAACTTCGGGAGAAGTACAGGTGGCAGTAAGTTTGACTCTAGACTAGAAGGGAGAAGGGGTTGGTTTTGAATCTTCCATGTGAAAGAGACGAAGAAGGTCACAAGCATACTTAGACTAGGCAAGAGAAATTCACCAGGGGTGAGGCCCCGTAAGGGATCCTCGAGGTTCAACTCAATTGGTATTAGAGCGAAAGGTCACGAGTTTGAGTCTTCTTGGTTGTTTTCTAGTACCACATTTGGTGATGAGGGGAAGATTGTTGACTTAGTGTTTAGCAACCCCTTTGGACTCGTGAGATGGTTTAACAACCTCCCATGGATCAATTAACTCTGGTAGTTGTATTGGAAACTAATAGGTCAACCTTTCCGTTTAACGACAAACATGGGCCAAATATAACTTCAATATTATGTCACACTGCAACATTTCAAAATAATAATATAATTGACTTCAATGTTATGACCCATAGTGACATTTAAATATTACTAATATAAAAGGTCATGTTTGAGTTTGAAAATACAGTTAACTTCAATATTATGGCATATTATGATATGACTTCAATGTTATGACATGGTTGACTTTGGTTGACCATGGTTGACTACAATTCATCATGTTTGACCATGGTTATGTTGCATTGGGGATTTCATCTTGATAGACCTATGTAGAATTTCTACATTCCTTAATGGTTATGTTGCATTGTGACATTCATAAAGGGTTATGTCACCTTTCATCATTGTGACATTCATAAACGGTTATATCACCTTCCATCATTCTTCAAGGGTTATGTCAGATTTCAATGATTCTCAATGGTTATGTCAAATTTTGATGATCCTCAATGGTTGTAACACACCCAACCCCTTAATACCCTTTCTAAGGATGGGGCATAAAATTTTCTCATTTCCTTTGGTTCATTTTCAGTCCCTTACTAACCATAACCATCTTACTCTGGTCCTCTGAAGTTTACATCTCCCATTATGCACTTAAACCAGCTAGCGAGGTCCTCCTCATGACCTCGGGATGAAAATCGGGAGCTAAGAGTCTGCTTAGCAAAGTTTTTGGCGCTTCAGAACTCCCAGCTTTGGAAGTTTCAATGGTGTTGTTGAATTTCCTAGATCATCGAACAATGGAGGAAATCAACAGCCAATGTCCTCTGCCAAGATCCTACGGTAAAAAGGGGCTTTGGCATTCGACACAAAACACTCTTTTTTTCTAATCCCTGGGGTCCCGAAATATCACCATGTCGCCTTAGCCCTTCGGCGATTAGCCTTCGACATTTAGCATTGAACGTCCTATGTTTAGGTGTTTTGGTCATCGATGGTCATCATTGGTCGATTGTCGTTCGGAGATCGATGATCATCATTGGGCCTTCCTTTATCAACCTACACTCAAATCTTCTAAATTCTTTCCACATTCCTTTGGCCCTTCGGTGATCAGTGATTTAAGTCGAATGTTCCTATATTGTACCTCGCCCTAAATATTTTGAACGCCAAAGTTATCCAAACTCTCGGAGTCCTGAATACGTCAACAACCAAGTTGGCCAGGCGGGCACGAACCAGGAGATGACACACGGAAAGGGTCGAGGGGTGACACATGTCATGCTCTAACATGAATAATGAGTATGTGAATCGTCCAAAAATGGGTGACATGTGGCATGCGTAATGCAAGTCCATGTCACATCGAATGACATCATCAAGCCACGTCATCATAGACTAATAAATTCTCAGTCCTTCAATATAACGGTCTGTAAGGTTCCACGCAGATCCATAGATCCATGGTTCTCATTACTTCGCAGCTCCAGACTTCAGAGATTACCGAATCCTCTCGGATCTAGAGCCACGCATCCTCTTCCTATCAATGACTGAGATCTATTTCGACATTCACGACTTCAGCAGCGTTCACTCCTTGAAAAACCTTGGCTAAATTCCCCCGGAGTACAAAGTCTCCAGACCACAGGATCGCTTGCCACGTACTCATTCATCCAAGGATCCTCATCACTTTGGCAGTTCAAAATTCGGGATTTCGGCATGTATCTCCTAACTTTCCTTCTAGACCACGCCAGATCTATCACCATTCGTACCTGGCATCTACGACCAGGATATACTCTGGCTTGTAGAGCTCTGGGGAAACTTGTGCGTCCCTACATCGTCGAATACCCAGACTCCCTGAGGATCGTTGATCTGTGGACACGTGTCCCTCCATTTTCAATGGTCTAGATTTACTCTGCGACTAGGACATTCGGGATTTTCGGCGCTAGACCACTCCTAATATCCCAAAGTATCACTTTGTTGAAGCGATTGATGCCTCCTTTCCTACGTCGGATCTAACGGCTAAGGGAGATCCACACTGGATCCCTGGATCAACTACCCTTGTTGATTCGCGAATTCGGTCTTTGTCTACTTTCAAGGATTGTGGAGTCACAAGTCCTGAAGTCCCGAAGACGAAAGAGATAGCTTCTTTCGAACTAGCGCAGGGTTCCTAGGCCCTGGGCACATGGATCTCTTGGAAAATATTATTGGCTAAGCACAAATCCTTTTTGCAGCAAAGGGTTTAAGGGCATGGAAACGATCCCTTGGTTAGATGGGTGAATAGTCTGAAGGAAAAACTCCCTTCTCCCACAGAATCGAACTTGACATTGCCACTAAGGTAATCTTCAAAGGGTTGGCAGGACTTAGACATTTTTAGTTAATCCTACCCCATCTCTCCTGCGGGTTCACATCTCATAACTATCTAGCAACAAAACTGAGATAAGTTGAAAGCCATGAAGTATAGCAGTTTACAGAAGCAAAAGAGCCTATCTAATAATTGTTCAAATACTACAAGACTGAATCATAAACACAGACTTTTCATAATCATATCTAATATAATACACAGAGTATGAAAATACTTATTAGAACTAGAAAATGTGAAGCAACTTCTAAAAGGGGTGCCCATTTCCTCCCAACCGTAGGAACATTCACTCCTTAAGGATTTACCAATGGCTGCCCCTGAGCTAGAGCATGATGCTCTGAGAGAAATTGCTTCTCCTTGCTTCACAACAGTCAAGGACGTAGGTTACTCTCCTCCTCCGACATGAACTTGGAAACTGGTTTTCTCTTCTCTGAGCAAGGAGTTCTGCACAAGTACTTCTCCAGTCACTCGTCATTCTCATTTATAATATTGTAGGAAAGCCCTGTCGATGGCTTCTTACATCCAGATCGAGCTTACTACTCATATTTTTCCTCTCAATTCCAGATTCGAAGTATATTCATTTCTCTTCTCGGGAGAGTGTTTTCTCTACTCTGTTATCTCGTAGATTTGTCTATATTCCTTAATTACCTATTTTCTTTCCTTTCTCATCAAGGTTGTGTGGATCCAAATCTCCAGTCATGGTCAGGCCTGGAAGCCTTACAGATGGGTACCCTGCCCCATCTCCTCATTAACTCTTGAGTATGGTCTTCCAATTACCAGCCTGACTGGTAATTCATTTCTGTGCCAGACGGATTTTGAGAAATTACACCCAATAGGAACTGGTCTGGTGAGGGTCATCTCAACCATACTTGGTTTCCCTTCACCATCTCTCTCATAGAATCCATGGTCTATCTTGGAAAAATTCCCCCCTTTCAGCAGTTGTGCAACACATATTCAAATTCAAATTCTATTAATAACAAAAATGCATACATTGACCTTTTTATACAAGGGTTAATCAAATCAAACATTCACACATATTTAGTCTACCATAGTCTCTTGGACAATTATAGTTATATTTATAAAATGGGGGGAAACATGGGTATTACAATCCCCTCCCCCTTAAAGGAACATCATCCTCGATGTTCTATCTGTCGATGTGCTCTGTATGTACAGAACTAAAGAATAATGGATATGCATGTCTCATGGAATCCTCCATTTCCCATGTAGCCTCATATCGACCAAAGTGTTTCCACTGCACTTTGACCTGTGCAATGGTTTTGTTCTTGAGTGGGGTTTCCTTCCTGTCTATTATGCATTGAGGTTCTGGAAGGAAATATCCCTAGGGTTCCACCTAAATAATAGACTAGTCAATAATATGATTAGAATGTACATACTTATTTAATAAATAAACATGGAAAACAATATGTGCCTTCAGTGTGGGAGGAAGTGCTAGTCGATAGGCCACTGGTCGCACTCTATCCAAAATTTCAAAGGGTCCACAATACCGAGGTGCCATCTTGGCACAAGCTCCCATCCTCAAGGAGCTTCTACTGGGTCTAACTCGGAGATACACATGATCCTCTGTTTTGAACTCTCTAGTAGTCATTTTCATGTCTGTATAGCTCTTTTGTCTATCCTGGGCTATCTTCATATTTTTCCTGATATGAATCACTTGTTGTTCCATTTCCTTTAGCATATATGGCCGGATTGTAACTCTGTCTAGTGGGTTCTTCCAACTTATTGGAATGTTGCATTGTCTTCCATAGAGGGCTTAAAAATGACTCTCGATAGCCATTGTTTTAGGCAAATTCTACTAGTGGGAGGTAGTCCTCCCACTTCTTGGGTTGATGCATTGCATGCATCCTCGGCATGTCTTCTAATACTTGGTTTACCCTCTCTATATTCCGATCCATTTGAGGGTGATAGGATGTACTAAAGAGTAATTTTGTTTCAAAACCAACAAACAGAGATTTCCAAAAGTTTGAAGTAAACTTTGTATCTATGTCGGATATAATTTCCTTAGGCATGCAATGAAGTCTAAATATCTCTTTCATGAATATGATGGAAATATCCATTTCCTTGCAAGTTTACTTGACATGTATGAAGTGAGCAACTTTGTTCAGTTTTTCCACAACTACCGTGATGACATTGTTCTATTTGTTTGATCTTGGTAATCCTATGATGAAATCCATGGAGATGGTTTCCCATTTCCTATTAGGAATTGGTAGGGGCTGAAACAACCTTGCTAGGTTTTGGTGCTCTGCCTTGACTTCCTGACATTCTAGACACTTAGCTAAGTAATAAACTATGTGTAACATCCCTCAGGCTAAGGACATCTACCCAGTCAACCGGTGAAATTTTTTTTTTGAAGTGTGTGCGCGTGTGTAGAAGAAGCAACCCCCTCGACTCTAGGTCAACACTCGAACCGACAGGACGCAAGTCAAATGAATACAATCAAGATGACCCAACTATCATAACGACAACAAGAAGCAGAACGCCCCTGAACAGGAGGCGGGCAACTATTGGCGATAGGCAGAGACAGACACCAGGGGTTAGGCACAGTACGGTCACCGACTCGAAGGAATCCGTCAGTAGAGTTGCAGTAGTGGAACTGTGCCTTTAAACAACCCGAGACTACTGATACGGCTCAGAAGGTGTCGCAAGAGTGGAACTGTGCCTTTAAACAGCCCGAGACTCTTGATACGGCACCAGATTCCTTCCACCGGATTACGCACAGACAAACATACTAAGCTGCAAGAGGAGGCTATATCCCGCCCGACACAGACCGACTACGCAATACAAACACCCAGTACTACGAGATCAGGGACGACACGACCTCTACGGGGGACAAGTC
>ML801246.1:366072-388593 GCA_009831015.1 Picea engelmannii | reverse complement strand
TTTTATTAAATAGTTGTTATATGTTCTTTATCATCAAATATTGTTAATGTCAGGTATTTGATTTTTTATGTGTGCAGGTACTACTTCAACAAGCTTACATCCCCTTCAGGTATATATACAAAATTGGCATGTAGTTACTCCCTCTATTACTAATTACATATCCCATTCACACCCTCTGACATTTTAGTTTAGGGTCCCTACATTTGGCTCTATAGTATCTTTATTTTGGTATTGTCATCCGATAATTCCCCACATGAGTTGTCTCATTCATAGTTCCCCTTGGAAACTTGACACTCATGTTGTTTTCACCCCCTAGGTTTGGAAGTCCCGATAGAAATTTGCATTTCTGAGAATGAACCCCATACTTCTTCTCATCATATTTATAACCTTCCCAATGGACTCCCAGGTCATATCAGCTTGGTTCTATTAACTTCATTTCCACAGTTTAATTATCCCTCCATCTCATTCACGATTATTTTTCCCATCTACAGATTGTCCTCCATCCACCTACCTAATACAGAAACCCGCCCATGGGTCCCCCACCCTCCACCTGTTCTCTTTCAAAAACTTGTTCCCTAAACATGACAAGTCATCTTTCACTGGAGCACCCGATTTTGTATTGTATACTCAACCCATCATATTATTTATTTGTTTGGTAATTGTATAAAGCCTTTGTTTCCGGCATATACATAGATTTTTAGTCATCATCCTCAATGGCCTTCTTTTACCTGGAAAAGAAACCCATGTCTCCCTTGGTTATGGCATCCACCCTTTTTTCATATTGACATCGTTAACAAACCCCGAGTATCCCAAATCCATGTACCCATGATCTCTGAGTTTTCCCACTTTGTTAGCCTCCGACACAGTTTAACCCCACATCTAGTCATCCCCTTGATGCTAGATCTAGTTTTACGGTTGCTTCCACTCATCCCTCAACACCCCAACCAAGGGTAGTCTTGAGTCCCACAACATCTTGACTTCATTCATGTTACTCGTCAGTACCTGATATCATCTATTACTCAGTGGATTCCAAGAATACCTTAGCTTCTTGGTGTCACGTCTCCCTTCATGTTGACATCAACACAATTTCCAAAAGGGCAAAAATATCTTGACTCTCATTACCTTTTCAATCAGGAGTCTCAAATGACACATAGAGAATCATCATTGCTTTCTGATTCTGTTGACCCCATAAAATTCGACTTCAACAAACTCTCATGTTACGGTGGGTCTTACTATGTGACTATTGCATATTTTCATACCAATTGAAGACTTATGAGTATTGTTAGGTCATCAATACCTACAAGTCATCAACACTTCCTACAGTTGTCCTTTACTCACTTCAGAGTCTGTTCACCATTCAGAACTTTCATCTGTCCTTATCAACTACCCCCAAGGGCACTGCAGTTATCTACATCAACGTCCATCATCAATTACAGTCCCACATTTTGGTTTCATGACACGAGCATGGGGCATGCCCGCCTCGTTTGTATAAAGATATTATTTTTTTCTCCTAGAGAAAGGTTTGGTTCCCACAGTTTTCCCTCTCCCTCCAACAGATCTCTCTTGCAGTTCCTCTCTTCACTCTTCCTTACAATGGCACTCTCAGCAAAAGAAACATTGATGTATTTCAGTTATATGTATGCTCCTAACCTCACACATTAGGGGGCATCTGTTATCACTAAAAAATCATTCGCATCATTGCACACAATGGTTGCAGAAAGACATCAATGCCAGAAGCAATTAGTCCACCTATAGCACCAAAATCCATCAAAAGGCACAAAAACTATACACTTGGTTCAAAAATTAAAGTGTGCAAATTCACCAAAGGAAGCGCATGCATAGTGCGAAGAATGTGCATGCTAACACAACCCTCAGCGCACACTATGCGCAAAATGCGTGACTGTCTACAAGAAAAGACATGCACTTCCATGAACAACGCATTTATGAATATCGTCGACCTCTCACCCACTTCTGTTCTGACACCCAACATGATTTGAAAATCATATCTGAGTGAAATATAGCTTGGAGGCTGGAAAATGGCTAGAGAGTGCCCTAAAAGGCCCCTTGTTCACACTATAAACCAATTATATCTTTCCATGAATGGACATTATAAATATGTTCCATGGGTGTGCTAGAAAAACAAGAACTTCAAGGTATTGTTATTCTACAAGAATTCTTCTTTAAGAATCCTCTTTTCTCTTTGAATCATTCAAGCACCATTGCAAGGGCCATTCTACTCACCTCTTGAGGGGATTGGCATTGTATTTCTTCACCATTGTCATTTCTTCCATTGTATGAAGAGAATAGATATCTATTAGGGAACTCAATATCCCTCCCAAGGGGGAAATGGGGACTCATAAGTCCCTTCCTTTCTCTATGGTGTTTAGCCTATCAATACATTGATCCATTAGTAGCTATGTATTGGTCATTTTTTGCTTTTCATGGTTCTAGTTCTTTCAAGCTTCTCTAACATTTTATTTCTTAGTTTTATTTAGTTTTATTTTTTTTGTTTCTCGTGCATTTGGTTATTTAATCAACTCACAAACTTTTGTCTTGTTTAGCTGACTTAACTAAGCATGCAAGTGTTGTGTTTTTGCTCACCCATGTGACAAAACCAACATGACAATGTCCTTTCTTAATCAATTGTTATTATCTGTACAGATCCATTATCATGACATTTTTCAATGATGTAGGGCCCTAGCCACCTTGTCATCAATTTTCCCTTGAAATCCTTAAACCTTGAGTCATATAGCAGAGCCTAATCCCCTTCTTTGAATTTTTTTTCTTAATATTCTTAATATGCCAGTCCTTTATTTGTTGCTACACCACTTCAATGTTGAAGAGGGCCTACATCATGTACTCATCTAATGCATTCAGTTGGTCCAATATTTCTTTTTGTGTTTGTTATCACATGTTAAAATTTTTATGTGAAATCTAGATTTCAGTATCTAGTGTCGGGCACTATAATTGTCTAATTGAATGGAAAATCAAAGTGTTCAATATAAATTGTCAACCTAGGGAAGTCTATTATTTCAAGATAATTTTGCATAGTCTATGCTAGATTATGAAAGCATCTCTAATCTAATTTTTAGTAGGGAAGTTATTTTTATCAAAATAAACAAACATTATTGCTAACACAATTGTGCTAATACAGCTAGAGTGCTACAAACTTAAAATCATAATTGCAATCTAAACTAAGGAATATACGAAAACCATGAATTGCCTACCTTAATCTAACTTCCTAATTTACTTTTGCAAGAAGAAATTCTATACTATTGTAGAAGGGAAATCTACTTATTGCAAGAAGCTAATTCACACTTTTAATTCTCCAAAACAAGATTTAAACTTAATGTAGAAAAAGGAAAAGTAACTCTCCAACCATGTTCAGCAACTAACTTCTAATTCCCATGAGACAAGTTTATGCGCATTTACCAGGAAGGGACTAAACTGTAACAACAGTTGCATTCAGAAACATCTAACAGTTAAACCAATTGCAATGAAAAAAACTAAATCTAGATTTCTAAATAGAGGGGAATCAGTGAAGAAGGTGGTCCCTTTCCTTCTCACTGAATCCACTCAAAAAGATAAATCACATTCTGCTAAACAAATTCAATCTGGTTCTTCATTCGATTGCCAAAAAGATGTATGTGTATAGTAATCGCTACTTTCTTCAGTTCAGAGGAAAATACTAACAACCTTTACATTACAAAATCTCTGTTATTTAAAGTCAGAGTCTCTTAGTGTTCAGAAACAGAGAAGTCTTGAGAATCCCCGATTCTCAAGTTGTTCGTTAGATATCATTAATATGAAATCTTGAATTCTCCTTCATCAGCATCGTGAGCCAGCATTCTAATCAACATGTGTTGCAGCAGTCGTATCACAACAAGACTGGTGGTGTCTGTTGTAACAACTCTCGAGATTAACAGGCTTATGTCATAGCAATTGTGTAACAACTTCCAGGATTGATGGGCATCCATTGCAGAAGTCATGTAATAGCTTCCAGGCTTTGCGCATAGTTGTGACAACAACGACCCGATTCTCAAAGTGGGTTGTTCTATCATTTTGATAATTAGTTGAATTATTTCATGGGTAAAATATGTGATCATTATCAATCAAACATGCTAAGTAAATGAAAACATAAAAGAAAGATGAATAGTTCGTACCTTGGGAAAAAGGGTCTTAATGCTCATTATAGTAGTCATTTATCTTAGGAAATGAGAAGGTTGAATGATCAAAAGGTGTAGTGAAAAAGGAGCATTTCAAGGTCCTAACATACCCCCCAACTGAAGACATTGCATGTCCTCATGCAAAACACATTCAAACCTTATTTTGTAGCTGAAGTAGATCAGTATCTCCTCCAATGCAAAATTGTGAAGAGAAATTTCTAAGTGCCGGTAATGTAGAATGTTGTGTCAAAAAAAAGAAATATGTTGTGTCAACCATCTATTTGGGTTCTTCTATTCTTGAGAACAGGATCAGTTTGAGTTGCTCAAGTAACAACTCGTGAATGAAACAGAGGTTCTTGTTTGCAAGATGGTGGCATACCAAGAGCTGATTTATGATGCTGAGATCTCCCCTGTTTGCTGATGTTTGTTTAGAAGGAAGTCCATGTTCAGTCTTGATTGATACATTTGCTGGTCTTGTAGCCACTGGAACTTTGACTACCTCATATCCTTCCTCATAGTAAATGTTTCCACATTCAAAACACATGAGTTCTTTTTCTCTTCCCATAACAACTTTTGTTAGTGCTAGGATGTCCATGTTTATACCTTCTGGATTCTTTTGTCGAGCAGCTTCCACTTCCTGTTTTAGGATCTTTATTTCTCCTTTAAGGTTATTATTTTTTGTTATGAGTGCAACAATCTTGGAATTTTCTGTATTCTTGATCTTCTTCTCTATTTGGGCAAATAAATTTGCAAGTGGAACATCCTCAACATGCTATGGAGCTGGTTCTTGTGTAACAACTTTGGTTGTCAGGACTGGTTCTTGTGGAGCAGTCTTGACATGGACAGGTGGTTCTAATATCTCTAGCTCTAGTGGGACAATCTCCTATGGAGCAGCTGGTTCTTGTGTAACAGTTGTATATGTCAGGACTGGTTCTTGTGGGTCAGTCTCGACATGGATAGTTGATTCTTGTGGAATTGTCTCTGTATCAAGCATAGATGACAGTGGATGAAGAATAAGAATGGCCTGTTCCATATTTTTCTTTCCAATTGCAGTTTCAACAAACCTGGTGGACCTGGTTTTTCTCCTGGGTAAAGTAGAAATGAAATTAGTGGTTTTCTTCTTTGTTGTTGGAGGAGGAACAGGGTGTTCTTCCTCAACCACACAAGGAGGAAATTCTAGTATACTAGGGTCTGAGATAATCTGGACTTCGTCAATGGACATAGGATGTGTAGAATCATTAGGCAGCAGCGTTGATTCTGCTGCAAATTGAGTACATTCATTTTGAAAGGAGAAGATAGTTTCCTGCAGTTCTGGGAATAAGGTAAAACATGGTATTCATACCCCTGGAGAATTCTCTGTTGCAGCAGCCAGAGTGTTTTGATTTGATGTTGATCCAAATTGATCAATGGATATCTGAGGT
The DNA here is from genome assembly GCA_009831015.1 of Picea engelmannii. Taxonomy (NCBI): domain Eukaryota; kingdom Viridiplantae; phylum Streptophyta; class Pinopsida; order Pinales; family Pinaceae; genus Picea; species Picea engelmannii. The sequence continues at coordinate 383,006 of ML801246.1, read as the reverse complement.
TTTCATTTGAATGGAAGTTTCATTTTCTGCGAAGATGCACGAGTAATTCTAATAGGTGCTTGATCGGCTGTAGCAGTAATAGGAGAATCTTGTGTGATTGCAGAAGCAATAGGAGGGGTCTATGTGATAGTTGGTGCCTCGGTAGAGGGGGTAAGCGGTCTTAATGTTATAGTGGACCGTTGTATCCTTGCTCACTTTTTAGGTAATGCAGAGCTAGGAGGAGGGTTTTTCTTGTCAGAGGCAGGGGGTTGGTTTTCAATAATCGATGTATCAGCCAAGTGCTATGATTGTGGTCAAGCAGTTGGATCTTCATCTGTTTGTTTTTCCACCGCTATAGGCTGTTGTGATGCAAATTCGTCAAGGCTTGTCTATTTGGTGCCAAGATGGCTTCGGGTTACATGGTTTCTTTTCTAAGTCATATTACGAACAACAACAGTAGGGGTTTGGACTGTTGTTGCAGCCGAGGATAGAGGCTCTGGATGAGGTCCATGGGTTGCATTTTCTAGGACTGGTGTAAGTATTTATAGATGTTCAGACTATGGCTAGTCTGCTGCAGTAGGTAATGGGTTATTGGAAATGCCCATACCTTTGTAAATTAATAGGTCGATGAGTTTGTGATTAGAAATACAGTTCTTGGGGCTCTTGGATATTTTTACAAAATGGGCCATGTTATTAAATGATTACAGGAGATAATAAGGAATGTTTATCAATTTATGATGTCATGGATGTGATAATAAGATGAAATCAGAAAAATAAACAACTTGGTATCGACCTTCATAGGTGATGTACCTTTTAAGAAATTCTGAAACTTTCCCCCATGGCTCTGGTAAGGAATTGATGTCTACACCTATGCCCTTGGTTTGAACTTGCTCAGTGTTGATGAGGAACCCCTTCTGTGTATCCGGGAGATGTGTTTTTCTGTTAAACCGTTAGTATCCTAATCTTGGCAACCCTATTATAGCAGCAATGCTTGCTTCTGTTACTGGAATCCTTACCCCATTCACCATTGAATACCCTTTAGTAAGATTTTGACTGAACTCCGGTACTTCGTCCTCACTAAACTCTTTCAACTTCTTAAAATACGATATCCAGCCTGCCTGAAGAAATATTTGGTAGGCCTCTGGGTGTAGCAACAAACTGTCCATAGTTGCGGGTTCATGTCTCACAGCTGATCCTCCCATGATGTTTCTTGAGAGCCATAGGCACGTCGGAGGAGAAACTATCACCTAAATTAGAGACGCAATAGGCTCAAACGTGGTTTGTAGAGAGAATACAGTGTCTTAGTTAAAATAATTGTGGGTGGAAAGGTGGTGGAGGTGTGTATAAACTTTGGAATGAACGGCTAGATTTACGCCCCCCCCCCCCAACTAAGAAGATTGGCTCCAGGTGTAACCGGTTAGTAAATAAGAAATCGTGCTTTTATATCTTCATTACTTTAACACGTAGGATTAATCACATACCTCAAATCTCACCACACATAACGACCTGTTGGAGTAACCGCACAATCCAACTGTCATCAGAATGGCGTATAATAGCTGGCATGATGAAGGATCATGAAAGAAATGACAGCTTGTGCAGAGTCATAGTCCTTACTGTAGTGAGCCAACTGGATACCGCCGAATGTGAAGTTACGTCATAATGAAGCAACACTTTCAGATAGAAAGCATCAAGATTGTCTAATCAGTGGTGCTGTTGCACGAAAGATCAGAGGGCTAGAGTCACAACATCGAAAAAAAGAAAGAGTGAAGTGACAAGAAAGAACAACAGTAATTAATGTATCAGCAGGTTCTTTTTCCAAAGATGTCGGAGATAGGTGTAACAGCATTGATATCGATCGATTTATCGGAAAAAGGTGTAACAACATGAAAATCAGCCAATTTATCAGAAAAGATGTAACAACATTGAAATCGGCCAATTTATTGGAAAAAAGTGTAACAGCATGGAAATCGGCCAATTTATCGAAAAAGATGTAACAGCATTGAAATCGGCCAAATGCTATCTTACTTCAATTCTAGGAAGTTTTTCAACCTTCATGAACTCATCGTTTCCTTCTGTTCATCAATCTACCCACACACACATAATTTCCTTCTATTCATCAAAGATTTATTAGCATAGTAAAGAAAATAGAAAAAATTAAACTAAAAAATAGAGAAATGCAAATTTTGCTGAGATTATTTATATACAAAGTCTGAGCAAAAGAAGTCCTAAAGTTCAGAAGGGGAAGGAGAAAGCTCCTTTCCATTTAAGATTTGATCATTTGTATCAGTTGTACAGCTAGTTTTGAATTCTTCCTTGAACAGTGAATGTTGATACAGACGCAGGCGATGACCATTTGCATGTAAGTGTGTATTGGATCCATCAATAGTAATCAATCAGACTGTCCCATTGGGAAAGATTGTGACTACCTCGTAAGGCCCTAACCATCGTGTATGCAGCTTACCTTGAAATTCCTTAAAGCGTGAATCATACAACAGAGCCCAATCTCCTTTCTGGAATAATTTCTTCTTAATGATTCAGTCATGCCATTTTGTTCATTGTTGGTGAATCACTGTGTTTTGATGGATGGCATCCAAACACTTTTCATCAATCTCATCGAGTTGCTACAGTCTAGCTTTCTGTTCCATATTCAAGTCGAGATTGACTGTTGATGCAGTTCTTAAGGTTTTGATTTTAAATTCAATGGGAAAAACATGGCTTTTTCCATATACCAGCTCATAAAGAGAAAAACTAGTTGTTCTTCTCCAAGTATTTTGGTAAGGCCGTAGAGCTTCATGTAGTTTGTCAAACTAGTCCTTGCAATTTTATCTCACTGTTTTAGTAAGAATGGATTCGATAACTTTGTTGGAGATTTCCACTTGGCCATTGCCTTGTGGATGGTATGGAGAATATATTGTATGTAAAACATGACATTTACTGAGTAGAGCTTCAAATTTATGTGATGTGAAAGGGGGTCCTCCATCAGTGACCAGTTCTCTAGGAATGCCAAACCTAACAAATATATTTTCAAACAAGAATGCTAAAACAACCTCCTCTGACGCTCTGATAAGTGCTTTTGCCTCCACCCACTTGGTCATGTAATCTGTACATACCAATATATAAACTTTATGATTGGAAGGTGGGTGAATGGGTCCTACAAAATCCATGGCCCATATCTCAAAAAGCTCTAACATTATTTGAGGCTAGAGTGGCATCTCATCCCTGTGAGTTGGCTGACCCATGTGTTGGAAACTGTCACAAGCTTGGACATAATTTTTGGAATCTTGAAATACGATAGGCCAATAATAGCCCATCCTTAAAATTTTATGCCGGGTCCTTTTTCCAGCAAAATGACCCCCACAAGGGCCATCATGGCAATCTTTCAGCAGATCATAAACCTCATCATCCCTCACACATCTCCTGATTTCTTGGTCCAGGCCTGTGTAGAAGAGGTATCCTCCTATCCAACTGTACCCGACACTCTTTTGAATAATTTTCCTTCTTTCCCTAGGACATAGATGGGGAGGTACCTTCCCTGCAACCAATTAATTAGCAATGTCTGCATACTAGGGTGAGTGAGAAGATACTGCAAACAAATTTTCATCAAGAAAAGAATCGTCTACATGTGATTTATCATCATTTATATGTAATCTCAAGAGAAAATCAGCAACCACATTTTATTTTCCTGGTCTATCCACTATAGTGATGTCAAATTCTTGCAGTAGTAACAACCATCTTGTCACCCAGGCATTAGTAATAGGTTTATTCATTAGATATTTTATGGTTGTATGATTAGTATGAATAAAATTTGGGTAACCAGTTACATAATTCCTAAATTTATTGATTGCATATACTACTGCCAAGAATTCTCTTTCAGTAACTATGTAATTTAACTCAGCAGGAGCCATGTTCTTGCTGATATAGTCTAGCATAGGGTTCTTGTTGTGAGGGAAATCTCCCTACGGACTAGAAAATAGGGTTTAGACTTTGCATGCAGATATGACTGAAGAGAAACTACTTTCTACCTTCATCCCTAGATTTAAATCCATTTTTCTTAGTAAATGCATGGCAAGATCAACCTACCTCGTTCCCGGCATTTGATGTCGATCCTCCATTCTACTTGATTACTTGTTCGCAATACTCCTTCCAAATCTGACCTGCATACAAGACAAGCAACAACTACACATGCATCCTACTTATATACTAACGGGTTAGAAATCCAAACATATACTAATCAAACTATGAAAATTTCATGAATTGGGACGAGAAAAGCATTTTCTTTATTTCTTTAAATGAATCAACTTACAAAAAATTGAGACCAACCACCCCTCCACAAACCTGGTCCTAGGCTCCTCTTCTACTGTCCTCCAACTGCTTTGCTTTGTATCTTTTCTGGCATAAGGAAAGCTAAAGGGTTAGGACAATGGGAATAATCAAATGGGCAGAGTTTCTTTGCTATATTTTCCTCTTCTCCAAATGGGACCCCTACCCCTTCTTTTATAGGCTAGAAGGAGCTAGGTATTTTGACGAACCCTCGGTCATGCATGGCCGGGAGTTTTAGTTAACTCACCCATAGCTTTTGTGTTCCATCGGCAACTTTCCTTTTTTTGTGCTTTTGTCAGTCCACGTGGGTTGTTTTAGGTCAGCCAGCATGTACACGTGTGCATTAATGAAGTAGGGCGCGTGGACCTTTATAAAAGATATTTTTCAAAGAGTTTGTTCAACAGTTGCTTGGAAAAGAAGAGCTATGATATGGTCAGATGCCAGGTAAGAATGTATGGTGCAATTTAGGGTTATAACAAATTCCCCCTAATGTATGAGGTCAGAAGAGCATCTGATGGCCGAAATACATTACCAATCTTTTTCTGATGTGTCAAACAAGTGAGCCCAGGAACCAGGATCGGGAGGCACTATCTACAAAATAACAAATGTCTCACCGAGGAAGGCATACCCATGCTCGGGATAAAATAAACGCATGGCTACTAATCAAATACACTATAGATCCATGTCATATAACTATACAAAGTGTAGCCATGAACAGTACACAACGGAGCTACATCTCGAAATCAAAAAGATATATAGGCAAAGTATCCATCTTTGTAGAAGCTGATAAGGTCTGATGGTTAGAGATGAATGCTTCAGAGCTCGAGCAACAACTTCAAAATATTCAAAACTCAGGTAAGGGTGTAATATGAGTGTACAACTTCACTACCCAGAGGTCTTTGACGGCTCGTCGATCATGGACTAAAGAATCTTGACGATCAGACTGAAAGCTTCATTGATTTCGAACAAGGATTTGATTGGACATTTAGGATGGCTAGGTATGAGGGAAAGAGACAAAATACAGAGGGGCCAACTCAAGCTTGGTAAAAAACTTCCCATGGAAAACAGCATGATAAATGATGAGACTCGGGCAGCATGGAATTAACATAAGTTTACGAGGCAGGAGGCAACGCAAACTCTCCATATGTTTGGAAGAATAACCAAACGGAGGAGGACACAGCTCTATGTGGAGAGAACAGCTTCCTAAGGTCATATTAAATCCCTGGGTTTGATGAATAAATGAACAAATGTGCCTTATCCAAGGGCGACTCATTGTGTTGCCAATAAAGAAAATGCTTTTCCCTTCCTCTTTTTGGGGTATATTTGATTTGTTTGTTTTTTTCAATAATTTCGGATGAAAGAATAAAGTAATGATACGTTACAATGGAGGAACGAGTGTTACAACATACAAGTTCAAGGCGCAAGGACAAGACTGATGTTCAGAATAATGATACTCAGGAAAAATCCTCCAAGGGCCAAAGGTGTCAAGACGCAGAGGAAAAGTTCTATAGGGCTTACATATAAGGCATGCTTCAGATGGTTCAGTTGAGAGAAACATGGAGTCAGCATTAGGCCAAAGACGCAGGTATGCAAATGCGATTTAATAAAACACACAATGGTAACATCCTTCGATGTAAGTTTAATGAGCCTAGAGAAGGTAAACTCGATGGTTTTTCATTTTTAGAGAATCTGAAAAAGCGTAAAAGAAGACTCCATTGGGGTACCTTTTTTTGAATATAGTCTAGCCAGTTCGAAAAAGGGGTAAACTAGCACCGACAAGACGTTTATTCAAAACCATTTTAATGAGTGTGATAAAGACAATATCACTCGGCCATTTTTTCACTTTTAAGGAGTCTGAAAAAGCTTAACTATGGACTCCATCAGGACTGTTCTTCTGGAAAATTTTAATGAGTGTGAAAGAATAAGGTCACTCGACGATCTTTTCAATTTTAGGGAGTCTGAAAAGAGATTAACTATGGACTCTGTGGGGGTTCATTTTTCATAAGTTTAGTCCCTTGGGCCTGAAAAAGGGGTAAAATCATACCTGAGGGTACTCTTCTAAAGAACGGAAGTTCTATAGAGTATACCTTTGTTCGTATAGTTGACCATCTAGACCGAAAAGGGGGTAAACTACCGCCAGATAGACATGACTTAAAGTTTCATTTTAACGAGCATGAGATGCCACAAGATTGCTTGACAATATTTTCATGTTTAGAGGGTCTGAAAAGGGTTTAAAAGAAGACCCATGCAAGGAACATTCTTCTGGACCGATTTAAGGAGTGTGAAGAAACAATGTCACTTGGCAACCTTTTCATCTTTAGGGAGTCTGAAAAGGGCTTAAAGAAGACTCCATGTAAGGAACGTTCTTCTGGACCAATTTAACGAGTGTGAAGAAACAAGGTCACTCAGCAACCTTTTCATCTTTAGGGAGTCTAAAAAGGGCTTAAAGAAGACTTCAATGTAAGGAACGTTCTTCTGGACCGATTTAACGAGTGTGAAGAAACAAGGTCACTCGGCAACCTTTTCATCTTTAGGGAGTCTGAAAAGGGCTTAAAGAAGACTCCATGTAAGGAACGTTCTTCTGGACCGATTTAATGAGTGTGAAGAAACAAGGTCACTCGAAAACTTTTTCATCTTCAGGGAGTCTGAAAAGGGCTTAAAGAAGGCTCCATGTAAGGAACGTTCTTCTGGACCGATTTAACGAGTGTGAAGAAACAAGGTCACTCAGCAACCTTTTCATCTTTAGGGAGTCTGAAAAGGGCTTAAAGAAGACTCCATGTAAGGAACGTTCTTCTAGACTGATTTAACGAGTGTGAAGAAACAAGGACACTCGGCAACCTTTTCATCTTTAGGGAGTCTGAAAAGGGCTTAAAGAAGACTCCATGTAAGGAACGTTCTTCTGGACCGATTTAATGAGTGTGAAGAAACAAGGTCACTCGACAACCTTTTCATATTTAGGGAGTCTGAAAAGGGCTTAAAGAAGACTCCAATGGGGGCTACAACTCATGTATGAAACTGGTTCAGGTAGAGCCCATTGCTAGGCTCAGACCAAGAGTCTCTTCGATAATCAACTTGGGAAGTCTCCCAAAAGGGAAGAAAACATAAACCACAATGTAAGTCCTCCTGTGGGATAGAAATTGTAGTCATGGCTTCAAGGATATCCTTATCTGAAGAAATCATGAAAACGAGGGTCGACAATACCAAAGGGTGAAGTAAACTAACCATACTCCATATGACGATGGAGATTCTGACCAGGACTGGCAGAGTCTATCAATGAAGAATCACGATCATGGGGGCTTGAGGATATACTAACAACGAGATCAGACTCAGAAGGATACTCAAGCCTACTTGGACCAAGAGGGGAAACAAGGGCTCTAATGCCCCCATTGGATAAACCAATGGATCAATTGTTGAGACCAAGTCTCGAGAGGGAACACATGATTGCATAGGTTCCTGCTCATAAGCAATTGAACATCGAGGATAAGATGCCACATAATTAACCCGTGGTGAGGTAGAGTCTACACGAACGCTAGGAACATATAAAGGGGTAGTCTGAAATAATGTCGAATTAGGATGGTGATTATTAGATGCCAGCTGGTCGATAGTGACAATGCTTCCATTATGAGGGCAATGCATCACCCGGAAGAGCGTAGACACCACAACATTCATAGAATATACATAATCACACCCGAGAAGCATATTGAAATCTAACGGGCCTTGTACCACTATAACACTGACACAGATAACCTTCCCACCTAACGAGATAGGTAACTGAGGAAGAACCCCCAAATATCCACTAGGACATCTGTCAAAAGCCAACAGTTCATGCGAAGAAGACACAAGCTCGGGAGATCCCAAGACTTTCCAAACTGAGGAGGATAAAATACTTGCAAAGGCTCCTTCATCCACAATACATCGATAAATGTTTGTTGAATTAACTTCAACCCTTATTTGAAAAGGTGCGGCAGAAGGAAGACAAGGCTCAACAAGGTCATTCCAATCAAAGGAAACCATCCTAGGGCTTGGAGGGGGTGTGCTCGGAATGAGAGGAATGCCCCCTTGTTCTGAAAGTACTGAACTAGAAATGCTAAAAACATAGTCGGTAGACATGTCACTCCCCAAAAGAAGAGTGGGATCATTCGATGACTACATCAGCATGACCACTTTCACAACCAATGGTTGAATAGGCTGCAGGACTACATGGTCTAAAGGTACCTCACCCCCTAGAAGAGGAGTGGGATCAACCAATGACTGCACCGGCATGACCACTTTCACAACCAATGGCTGAATAGGCTGCGAGACTACATGGTCTAAAGGTACCTCACCCCCCAGAAGAGGATTGGGATCAGCGAATGACTGCATCTGCATGACCTCTTTCTCAACCAATGGCTGAATAGGCTGCGAGGAAACCTCAGAATACTATGAATCAGAAGAGCTTGCAGACAGGGACCACAATCTTTGTACCTCTAGAAGGCCAGGGAACAAATGAGTAAGGTGATCTCCCTTGCAAATATTACAAGGGAACTTAGGCTTACGTCCTATCCATCTAGGTTTCTCAACAGAATCAATTCCCCCAACATGACTCGCAGAGGCTCCAGACCTATTGCCAGTATGACTAGCAGGGACTGGACTTTTTCCCCCAGCATGACTTGCAGAGGGTGTGTGTGTGCCCCCATCATAACTTGCAGAGGTTGGGTGTTGGTATTCAACGTGACTTGTAGAGGTTGTTGACCTATTTCCAACATGACTCACAGAGGTTGGTGATTTCTTCTTCCTATTCTTCCTCTTTCTATTTCGTTTAGACTTTCGGTTACTAGTAACTATACTTTCACCATAGGTGGGAGAAGGAGGAGGAGAAGACTTCGTTGATGAAGAAACATCAATAGGGTGCCCATGACATAAAGTGTTTAACTGAGAAGCGTCAACAGCATTTGGGACATTTGGACTGGTACCCAACCAAACCGGTAATCCCACATTCAACCCAAGAATGTACAAAGTGGCCATCAAAGGGACACCAATGTTTCCAAAGAAGGGAAAAGCACAAGAATCCCCTTGTGAAGGGGCTCCTTGGTTGGTATCATCGAGAACTTTGTCCATGAAGATCCTTATGCACATGTTCTCCCCTTGCGGGATCATTCAAAACCGTAAAAGTCTCACACACTGACTCTGAAGAATTAGTGGTATCAAAACAACGCCTATAAAGAGGTGACTCTTCATTTCTAAGAGGAAGAAAAAAATGTCCCCTCAACTAGTGGAGTGGGTGGTCTACCACCCTAGTTCAGAGACCCAAAGCCATGACTAACTAACTCACTATGGAAAACTAGGGAGCACAGAGCACACACTAAAAGTTCTTAAAGGCAAATCAAGCAAACGACTAACTAGTTGGAAGAACAGTTACAACAACCAACACTAGAGCAAATTACCAGTGCAAGTGCAACTCAAACATGGAAGCACCCTCTGGGTATACTCTACAAAGTGTGGCTCGATGTCTATCCTAGGTACCATGATATACCCCCGTAGTCACCTGTGTATGTCTCTAAAAATATAGGCAAATAGGTTGTCAGCGCGTGAACAGTCACCAGGCGGGTACAGTTGAAAGTTGGGTAGACCACAATGAGTAGGGTATCGCGCCCGAAACCTGCCAAGGGTATTGAAAGCAAGTGGTCTGGAAGACAATTGAGGATCTCGAACGGATTCGAGACCCACAAAGCTTCGCTGCAAATGCAATCAGCGGAATCCCAAGACAATCCCTCTACATGTGTTCTCCACTATGATTGGTCCAGCTTTGGAGGGGTTATCTCCGCTACCTTTCTGCACACGACCTCATGTTTAGCCCCTGTGTTAGAGGGGGGTCCCAGATAACTTTCATGATACTGGACTTCTACACTCCTTAGCACAAACTCGTATGTTTGTTTTATAGCCTTGAAGAGTTTCCTCTCCAACCTAAATCAAGGCTCTAGCCTAATCTAGTTGATGGACCCTACAAACATAAAGTCTAGTAATTTTTAATTAGCGTTCTTTTTAAGGCTTGATTTACTCAAAAGGGGTACTGTAGTGCAACTGATGTTGTTAAGACTCTTTGTGAAAAATGATGAAACTTATATGAACACTGGCAAAGAATGATTATATTTCTTATTTTTTTCTTTTTTCTTTTTGAAATGCTTTTAAGATGAGAAGAAAACACAACACTATGCTAATTTATTTTCTTTTTCAAATAAAAATGCAAAGAAAATGCCAAGAAAGAAAGAGACCTAAAAAGCTAAGTTTTTTTTTTATATTTTCTTCCAATCAAAGCAGAAATAACAAAATATTCTAAAAGAAATAGATGAATTCATGATTCATGCCCCCCCCCCCAGCCATGAGGGGAATTTTTTTTTAAAATGCAACTCATTTTTCTTAAAATTTCAAGCTAAAAATAAGTTTAAAAAGCTAGGAAACAGAAAAAATCTTTTAATGAAAAAGCAAGCTATGTTGTAATAAAACCTAAGTTACTGACTACTCATGACAAAGACCCAAAAACCTGAGAGGTATAACTCTTGTCAAAGGAAAGGATGACTACCTTACCCTAAACAAAACGTTTCTCTACAGGCACGTTGCTGACAGTTCAACAGCAAGCGTGTGCATGCGAGTTGTGTAAAGTCAGAGCGCGTGTACACATGTGTAGACCTTATACAGGCCACGTGTACTTCTGAAACTCCAAAAAAATGAAAAGACAAGCAATCAAGCACTGGCAGAGACTACTGGTATTGAGAACCAGAATCTCTTAAAGACTCAAAAACTTACTTTGACAGAAAAAGAAAACAATTGAAGGAAAATCGTATAGAGCAAACCTAATCTAAAGACTGCAAAAAACCAAGACTAGAAAAAGTTCTACAAAACCCCTGAGAATGACAAATTTTGACAGGGAAGAGGATGACTGCCTCCACTATTTTCTGGAATCTTACACACCATTGTTACTTCTTCAGATAGTGTGTACACGCTGGCTGTAAGAGAGTAGGGCGCGAGTACATGCGTGCAGACCCTCTACAAGCCGCGTGTACCTCTGTGGGTCTCAGAAAAACATAGTCAAGCAAATAACAGAGACAACCAGTATGGAAAACTAGACTCTCTACTAGCTCGGACCGTTTAGAAACTAAAACAAAAACATGCAAGAAAACTGTTCCTTTAAAACTACCCAAAAGATGAAATAAAGTTCCAGGAACCCTAAGAGATTCCCCAGTACGGTCGCTCATTCTGTTGTGAGGGAAATCTCCCTACAGACTAGCAAACAGGGTTTAGACTTTGCATGCAGATATGACCGAAGAGAAACTACTTTCTACCTTCATCCCTAGATTTAAATCCCCTTTTCTTAGTAAATGCATGGCAAGATCAACCTACCTCATTCCTGGCATTTGATGTCGATCCTCCATTGTACTTGATTACTTGTTCACAATACTCCTTCCAAAGCTGACCTGCATACAAGACAAGCAACAACTACACATGCATCCTACTTATATACTAACGGGTTAGAAATCCAAACATATACTAATCAAACTATGAAAATTTCATGAATTGGGACAGGAAAAGCATTTTCTTTATTTCTTTAAATGAATCAACTTACAAAAAATTGAGACCAGCCACCACTCCACGAACCTAGTCCTGGGCTCCTCTTCTACTGTCCTCCAACTTCTTTGCTTTGTATCTCTTCTGGCATAAGTAAAGTTAAAGGGTTGGGACAATGGTAATAATCAAATGGGAAGAGTTTCTTTGCTATATTTTCCTCCTCTCCAAATGGGACCCCTACTCGTTCTTTTATAGGCTAGAAGGAGCTAGGTATTTGGATGAACCCTCAACCATGCATGGACGGGAGTTTCAGTTAAATCACCCATAGCTTTTGTGTTCCATCAGCAACTTTCCTTTTTTTGTGCTTTTTTCGGTCCATGCGGGTTGTTTTAGGTCATCCAACATGTGCACGCATGAAGTAGTGAAGTAGGGCACATGGGCCTTTATAAAAGAGATTTTTCAAAGAGTTTGTTCAACAATTTCTTGGCAAAGAAGAGCTATGATATGGCCAGATGCCAGGTAAGCATGTATGGTGCAATTTAGGGTTATAACAGTTCTTTGTCCTCCTGTTTCCCTAGTACTACACCAATTGCAGTGTCTGAGGCATCTGAAGAAATGTGAAAATGCAGAGCCCAATTGGGCCCTCTCAAGATGGGAGTTGTAGACAATCTTTGTTTAAGATCTGCAAAAGACAATTCGCAGTTGTCATTCCAACGAAAGTTAACATCTTTTGTTAGTAAGAAAAACAATGGAGAGGCAAGTTTAGAGAATTTTTGTATGAATCTCCTGTAATACCCAGCATGTCCTAAAAAACTTCTTACCTCTTTCTAAGTTGATGGAGTTGGAATGTCCAAAATTACCTGGATTTTGACTAGATCTACCTGAATCCCTGCATAAGAGATGAAGTGTCCCAGCACTACCCCTTCGTGCATCATCATATGGAACTTTTCTGTACTTAAAGAAAGATGAGATTGTTTACATATTTTGAGCACTTTTTCCAGATTAGACAAAGCGTCTTCGAAATCAGTCCCATAAGGTGTAAAGTCATCCATGAATATTTCCATACAATCATTCACCATATCAGAGAAAATACCAATCACAGCTCTCTGGAAAGTGGCTAGTGCATTACACAAGCCAAATGGGAGAACTTTGTAGGAAAATGTACCCCAAGGGCTAGTAAAGGTGGTCTTATCTTGGTCTTGTGGGGAAATTTGTATCTGGTTATAGTTGTTGAAGCCTTCTAGGAAAGAAAAATATTTTTTCCCAGCTAAGTTGTCTAAAACCTGATCACTAAATGGCAGAGGGAAATGATCCTTCTACGTTGCTTTATTCAGGGCTCGATAGTCCACACACACTCTCCACTTACCATTATTTTTAGGCACAGTAACCAATGGTGATACTCACTCATTGTCTGATAGGATAGATGAATCCAGCGTTGAGAAGTTTTTGAAGTTCTTCTTTAACAATTTCTTTAAGTTTTGGCTTCATCCTCCTTTGCAATTGGCAAATGGGTCAACATTCTTCTTTGATGTATATATGGTGGGTGCATAACTCAGAGGGGATGCCTTTCATATCCATGTAATTCCATGAAAATGCTTCTTTATATTCAATCAGTAAACTCATTAGTCGGTGAGTTTCAACACTGGAGAGATCGGGATTGATGTTCAAAGTTTTTCCAGGTTCGATTTCCACAGCAATGCTCTTGGAACTGATTTTAGGAAATAGTTCAGTTGTTAATGTTTCATCATCTGTTGTTACAACATTTGTTGTTACAACAACTGTTGTTACAGCTGAATCACTCTAATTGTCAGCAGTTTCTGAGAACATTTCTGAGTTCATTTCTTCCTGGTCCATAGGGTCAAAGACTCTGATCAATTGGTGGTGCGTGTGTTGTGTAACAACAAAGGGGTCACAAATAAAAAATTTGATTAACTCATCTTCTATCTCGTCCTTGAAACTCAGGGCCTTTCCTATAGTTAGCACAGGTAGAGCACTTTCAGCCTCAGTATCCATCCATAGAGAATTTGCAGGTTCTACACTAGGTGTAGCATGAGGATACAGGGTAAGTTTTTTTGTGTCGTAACCATCAGAGATGGTCATAGAACCAGATCGGAAACCTATGAAGGTGTCAGTTGTGGCTAACAATGGTCGTCCTAGAATTAGAGGATGGCCTCCCAGACTGGATTTGGGCTGCAACACAACAAAATTAGCAGGATACTCCCATGAGTCTACTGAAATAACTAAGTCATCGATTACTCCTTCTGGTTTGATGATAGAGCGATCAGTTAATTCTAGAACAGTAGGATTAGGTCAGATTTTTGTTCCGAGTTGCAACAACTATGTAGTTTCTATTGGCATGATGTTAATTGTTGTCCCTAAATCAACTAGTACACATGGAATAGATGTCTGGTCAATTTTAACTGTGACAGTAGGGTTTCCTGGATCGCCATATTTAATAGGTGGAGTTTTTCCTAGCATTAGCTCAAACAAATCCCCCACTACATGCACTATGAGGGGATCTTTAGGTTTTCATCCAGGTTTTCTGATACAAAGATCCCTCACAGTCTTGGCATAAATAGGGACATACCTTATTGCTTGCAGTAGTGGAATATTAACGTGCAGATTTTGCAATTCTCCAAGGAGATTGAAATACGGTAATTCCACAGGCTTGGCAATTTTCAGTCTTTCAGGGAATGGTGGGTCTGTTGATTCTATAATAGGTTAGTCAATTTCTTCTATATCAGCATATGGTCTCTCCCCTGATTCCTTATCTGATTCTGAAGATGGAGCATCTTCAACTATTGGCTCAACTATTCTCCCAGATCTTAAGTGTATTTCATCACAAGGCATAGGAGGGAGTAATAGATAAGGCTGGCATATTAAGTATGTCTATGTTCTGAATGGCCTTATTGTTTTGGTTTGGGTTAGGTTGCACAGGCATCTGAGGTCATAAGGAAGGATTGTTTGGTGATTTATTGGGAGGCAATTGTAGTTGTTGTTGCTGGTATGGGGGTTGGAACTGTTGTTGAAAGAAGTTTGGTTGGTCTTGGCTTGGATAACTGAGTTGTTGTTGAGGACCTCTCCCATATGGGTTCGATTTCCCATAGTGATTCGGTTGTTGGGGCATAGGTAACCATGCATTGGGATCCTGATAAGAAGGGGCATTTGTCTAGCCATATGGTAGCTGATTGTTCCAATAATTAAATGTTGGAGGAGGAAATTGAGAATTCATACTTTGACCTCTTGGATACCATTGTCTCCTTTGCATTATTTGATAGACAGCCTCTGCTTCCTCATTAGTTGCCTTCATTGATGATTTTACACCTAGTAGAGAAGGGCATTGGTCAGTCAGATGGTCTAATTCACAAATAAGGCATACCTGGACACTGTTCAATGGGCACTCCCGTGCTGGATGTTTCTTTCTGCATTTCAGACAGAAAATGCACAATACTTTCTCTGGTTCTGCTTATTTCTGTTTGACCTGCAAAGTATCCATTTGTGAGGCAAAAGAGTTAATCATCTTTGTTTTGAAATTTTCTAACAGATTACCTATTTCTGATCTTGTTTCTCCTCCATTGGCTGATTTTTGTACCCTTGAAAAAGTAGTATCCTTGGTAGCTAGCTTATTCCTTGTAGATGCTTGAGAACATCTCTTGCAAAGATCTACAATGTCCTTATAGGATTCCTTAGATATATATCCCTTGCCAAGCATATTCATCGTATCTAAACAATCTTCTCTAACTCCTTTTAGCAAAATGGTTTTTAGAATGTCCTTACTCACATCCGGATGGCTAGACCATTGTAGATTGTATTGAAGTCACTCCAAAAAGTCTTCAAGGGTCTCGTCCTCTTTCTGTGACATTTTGAATAGTTCCTCTCTCCGTTCCCTTGTTCAACAGTAGTCTTGGTATTTGTGCAGGAAAAGCTGCCTCATTTGTATCCATGTTGAAATGTTTTCCCCTCCAAGGCTCATGAACCATCTTAATGCATTTCCTTTTAATGTTGCTAGAAACAGTTTAAGCTTTTGTGCAGTGGTAGTGTAGTCATAGCTTCTACACCAAATGTCAAATTCAAACAGAAACTCATCCGGATCTTCAGTAGATAATCCATGAAAATTTGGGAGAGCCGAGAGAGGTATGTTTTTCATAGGAGCCATACCTTGTGTGGGAACATCAGAAATAGCAAAAACCAAGGTAGAGATATTGTTTTCATTGTTTACCACCTTTCCACCCACACTTCTTTTAACTAAGACACTATATTCTCTCTACAAACCACATTCGAGCCTATTGCATGTCTGATTTAGGTGATAGTTTCTCCTCTGATGTGCCTGTGGCTCTCAAGAAACATCATGGGAGGATCAGTTGTGAGACATGAACCCGCAACTCTAGACAGTTTGCTGCTACACCCAGAGCCCTACCAAATATTTCTTCAGGCAGGCTGGATATCGTATTTTAAGAAGTTGAAAGAGTTTAGTGAGGATGAGCTATTGGAGTTCAGTCAAAATCTTACTGAAGGGTATTCAGTGGTGAATGGGGTAAGGATTCCAATAACAAAAGAAAGCATTGCTGCTATAACAGGGTTTCCAAGAACAAGAGACCGATGGTTTAATAGAAAAACACATCTCTCGGATGCACAGAAGGGGTTCCTCATCAACACTAAGTGAGTTCATACCAAGGGCAGAGGTGTACACGTCAATTCCTTACTAGATCCATGGGCGAAATTTTTAGAATTTATTAAAAGGTACATCACCTGTGAAGGCTGATACCAAGTTGTTTATTTTTACGATTTCATCTTATTATCACATCTGTGACATCAAAAATTGATAAACATTCCTTATTATCTCCTACAATCATTGCATAACATGGCCTTTTTTGTAAAAAAATCCAAGAGCCCCAAGAAATATGTTTCTAATCATAGACTCATCAGCCTATTAATTCATAGAGGTATGGACATTTCCAATAACCCATTACCAGCTGTAGCAGACCAGCCACAGTCTGAACATCTAGAAAGACTTGCACCGGTCCTAGAAACTACAACCCATGGACCTCATCCAGAGCCTCTATCCTCGGCTGCAACAGTAGTCCAAACCCCTA
>ML801246.1:347267-366022 GCA_009831015.1 Picea engelmannii | reverse complement strand
TTTTTTAAATGCAACTCATTTTTCTTAAAATTTCAAGCTAAAAATAAGTTTAAAAAGCTAGGAAACAGAAAAAATCTTTTAATGAAAAAGAAAGCTATGTTGTAATCAAACCTAAGTTACTGACTGCTCATGACAGAGACCCAAAAACCTGAGAGGTATAACTCTTGGCAAAGGAAAGGATGACTGCCTTACCCTAAACAAAACGTTTCTCTACAGGCACGCTGCGGACAGTTCAACAGCAAGCGTGTGCATGCGAGTTGTGTAAAGTCAGAGTGTGTGTACACACATGCAGACCTTATACAGGCCACGTGTACTTCTGAAACTCCAAAAAAATGAAAAGACAAGCAATCAAGCACTGGTAGAGACTACTGGTATTGAGAACCAAAATCTCTTGAAGACTCAAAAACTTACTTTGACAGAAAAAGAAAACAAGTGAAGGAAAATCGTATAGAACAAACCTAAGCTAAAGACTGCAAAAAACCAAGACTAGAAAAAGTTCTACAAAACCCCTGAGAATGACAAATTTTGACAGGGAAGAGGATGACTGCCTCCACTATTTTCTGGAATCTTACACACCATTGTTACTTCTTCAGCTAGTGTGTACACGTTGGCTGTAAGAGAGTAGGGTGCGAGTACATGCGTGTAGACCCTCTACAAGCCGCGTGTAGCTCTGTGGGTCTCGGAAAAACATAGTCAAGCAAATAACAGAGACAGCCAGTATGGAAAACTAGACTCTCTACTAGCTCAGACCTTTTAGAAACTAAAACAAAAACATGCAAGAAAACTGGTCCTTTAAAACTACCCAAAAGATGAAATAAAATTCCAGGAACCCTAAGAGATTCCCCAATACGGTCGCTCATTCTGTTGTGAGGGAAATCTCCCTACAGATTAGCAAATAGGGTTTAGACTTTGCATGCAGATATGACCGAAGAGAAACTACTTTCTACCTTCATCCCTAGATTTAAATCCCCTTTTCTTAGTAAATGCATGGCAAGATCAACCTACCTCATTCCCGGCATTTGATGTCGATCCTCCATTGTCCTTGATTACTTGTT
This sequence comes from Picea engelmannii, assembly GCA_009831015.1. Taxonomy (NCBI): domain Eukaryota; kingdom Viridiplantae; phylum Streptophyta; class Pinopsida; order Pinales; family Pinaceae; genus Picea; species Picea engelmannii. Next base: position 364,967 of record ML801246.1, on the reverse strand, counting down.
CACAATACTCCTTCCAAAGCCAACCTGCATACACGACAAGCAACAACTACACATGCATCCTACTTATATACTAACGGGTTAGAAATCCAAACATATACTAATCAAACTACGAAAAGTTCATGAATTGGGACAGGAAAAGCATTTTCTTTATTTCTTTAAATGAATCAACTTAGAAAAAATTGAGACCGGCCACCACTCCACGAACCTAGTCCTGGGCTCCTCTTCTACTGTCCTCCAACTTCTTTGCTTTGTATCTCTTCTGGCATCAGGAAAGTTAAAGGGTTGGGACAATGGGAATAATCAAATGGGAAGAGTTTCTTTGCTATATTTTCCTCCTCTCCAAATGGGACCCCTACCCCTTCTTTTATAGGCTAGAAGGAGCTAGGTATTTGGACGAACCCTCAACCATGCATGGACGGGAGTTTCAGTTAACTCACCCATAGCTTTTGTGTTACGTCGGAAACTTTCCTTTTTTTGTGCTTTTTTCGGTCCATGTGGGTTGTTTTAGGTCATCCAGCATGTACACGCATGCAGTAATGAAGTAGGGCACATGGGCCTTTATAAAAGATATTTTTCAAAGAGTTTGTTCAACAGTTTCTTGGCAAAGAAGAGCTATGATATGGCCAGATGTCAGGTAAGCATGTATGGTGCAATTTAGGGTTATAATAGTTCCTTGTCCTCCTGTTTCCCTAGTACTGCACCAATTGCAGTGTCTGAGGCATCTGAAGAAATGTAAAAAGGCAGAGCCCAATTGAGCCCTCTCAAGATGGGAGTTGTAGACAATCTTTGTTTAAGATGTGCAAAAGACAATTCACAGTTGTCATTCCAACGAAAGTTAACATCTTTTCTTAGTAAGAAAAACAATGGAGAGGCAAGTTTAGAGAATTTTTGTATGAATCTCCTGTAATACCCAGCATGTCCTAAAAAACTTCTTACCTCTTTCTAAGTTGATGGAGTTGGAATGTCCAAAATTACTTGGATTTTGACTGGATCTACCTGAATCCCTGCATAAGAGATGAAGTGTCCCAGCACTACCCCTTCGCACATCATCATATGGCACTTTTTTGTACTTAAAGAAAGATGAGATTGTTTACATATTTTGAGCACTTTTTCTATATTAGACAAAGCGTCTTCGAAATCAATCCCATAAGGTGTAAATTCATCCATGAATATTTCCATACAATCATTCACCATATCAGAGAAAATACCAATCACATCTCTCTGGAAAGTGGCTGGTGCATTACACAAGCCAAATGGGAGAACCTTGTAAGCAAATGTACCCCAAGGGCTAGTAAAGGTGGTCTTATCTTGGTCTTGTGGGGAAATTTGTATCTGGTTATAGCTGCTGAAGCCATCTAGGAAAGAAAAATATTTTTTCCTGGCTAAGTTGTCTAAACCTGATCACTAAATGGCAAAGGGAAATGACCCTTCTACGTTGCTTTATTCAGGGCTCGATAGTCCACACACACTCTCCACTTACCATTATTTTTAGGCACAATAACCAATGGTGATACCCACTCATTGTCTTATAGGATAGATGAATCCAGTGTTGAGAAGTTTTTGAAGTTCTTCTTTAACAATTTCTTTAAGGTTTGGGTTCATCCTCCTTTGTGGTTGGCAAATGGGTTAGAATTCTTCTTTGATGTATATATGGTGGGTGCATAGCTCAGAGGGGATTCCTTTCATATCCATGTAATCCCATGAAAATGCTTTTTTATATTCAATCAGTAAATTCATTAGTCGGTGAGTTTCAACACTAGAGATATCGGGATTGATGTTCAAGGTTTTTCCAGGTTCGATTTCCATAGCAATGCTCTTGGAACTGATTTTAGGAAATAGTTTATTTGTTAATGTTTCATCATCTGTTGTTACAACGTTTGTTGTTACAGCAGCTGTTGTTACAGCTGAATCACTCTAATTGTCAGCAGTTTCTGAGAACATTTCTGAGTTCATTTCTTCCTGGTCCATAGGGTCAAAGACTCTGATCAATTGGTGGTGCATGTGTTGTGTAAAAACAAAGGGGTCACAAATAAAACATTTGATTAACTCATCTTATGTCTCATCCTTGAAACTCAGGGCCTTTCCTATAATTAGCACAGGTAGAGCACTTTCAGCCTCAGTATCCATCCATAGAGAATTTGCAGGTTCTACACTAGGTGTAGCATGAGGATACAGGGTAAGTTTTTTTTGTGTTGTAACCATCAGAGATGGTCATAGAACCAGATCGAAAACCTATGAAGGTGTCAGTTGTGGCTAACAATGGTCGTCCTAGAATTAGAGGATGGCCTCCCAGACTGGATTTGGGCTGCAACACGACAAAATTAGCAGTATACTCCCATGAGTCTACTGAAATAACTAAGTCATCAATTACTCCTTCTGGTCTGATGATAGAGCGATCAGTTAATTCTAGAACAGTAGGATTAGGTCAGATTTTTTTTTCGAGTTGCAGCAACTATGTAGTTTCTATTGGCATGATGTTAATTTCTATCCCTAAATCAACTAGTACACGTGGAATAGATGTCTGTTCAATTTTAACTGTGACAGTAGGGTTTCCTGGATCGCCATATTTAATAGGTGGAGTTTTTCCTAGCATTAGCTCAAACAAATCCCCCACTACATGCACTATGAGGGGATCTTTAGGTTTTCATCCAGGTTTTCTGATACAGAGATCCCTCACAATCTTGGCATAAATAGGGACATACCTTATTGCTTGCAGTAGTGGAATATTAACGTGCAGATTTTGCAATTCTCCAAGGAGATTGAAATACGGTAATTCCACAGTCTTGGAAATTTTCAATCTTTCAGGGAATGGTGGGTCTGTTGATTCTATAATAGGTTAGTCAATTTCTTCTATATCATCATATGGTCTCTCCCCTGATTCCTTATCTGATTCTGAAGATGGAGCATCTTCAACTATTGGCTCAACTATTCTCCCAGATCTTAAGTGTATTTCATCACAAGGCATAGGAGTAATAGATAAGGCTGGCATATTAAGTATGTCTATGTTCTGAATGGCCTTATTGTTTTGGTTTGGGTTAGGTTGCACAGGCATCTGAGGTCATAAGAAAGGATTTTTTGGTGATTTATTGGGAGGCAATTGTAGTTGTTGTTGCTGGTATGGGGGTTGGAACTGTTGTTGAAAGAAGTTTGGTTGGTCTTGGCTTGGATAACTGAGTTGTTGTTGAGGACCTCTCCCATATGGGTTCCATTGCCCATAGTGATTCGGTTGTTGGGGCATAGGTAACCATGCATTGGGATCCTGATAAGAAGGGGCATTCGTCTAGCCATATGGTAGTTGATTGTTCCAATAATTAAATGTTGGAGGAGGAAATTGAGAATTCATCCCTTGACCTCTTGGCTACCATTGTCTCCTTTGCATTATTTGATAGACAGTCTCTGATTCCTCATTAGTTGCCTTCATTGATGCTTTTACACCTGGTAGAGAAGGGCATTGGTCAGTCGGATGGTCTAATTCACAAATAAGGCATACCTGGACATTGTTCAATGGGCACTCTCATGCTGGATGTTTCTTTCTGCATTTCAGACAGAAAATGCATAATACTTTCTCTGGTTCTGCTTATTTCTGTTTGACCTGCAAAGTATCCATTTGTGAGGCAAAATAGTTAATCATCTTTGTTTTGAAATTTTCTAACAGATTACCTATTTCTGCTCTTGTTTCTCCTCCATTGGCTGATTTTTGTACCCTTGAAAAAGTAGTATCCTTGGTAGCTAGCTTATTCCTTGTAGATCCTTGAGAACATCTCTTGCAAAGATCTACAATGTCCTCATAGGATTCCTTAGATATATCTCCCTTGCCAAGCATATTCATCGTATCTAAACAATCTTCTCTAACTCCTTTTAGCAAAATGGTTTTTAGAATGTCCTTACTCACATCCGGATGGCTAGACCATTGTAGATTGTATTGAATTCACTCCAAAAAGTCTTCAAGGGTCTCGTCCTCTTTCTGTGACATTTTGAATAGTTCCTCTCTTCGTTCCCTTGTTCAACAGTAGTCTTGGTATTTGTGCAGGAAAAGCTGCCTCATTTGTATCCATGTTGAAATGTTTTCCCCTCCAAGGCTCATGAACCATCTTAATGCATTTCCTTTTAATGTTGCTAGCAACAATTTAAGCTTTTGTGCAGTGGTAGTGTAGTCATAGCTTCTACACCAAATGTCAAATTCAAACAGAAACTCATCTGGATCTTCAGTAGATAATCCATGAAAATTTGGGAGAGTCGAGAGAGGTATGTTTTTCATAGGAGCCATACCTTGTGTGGGAACATCAGAAATAGGAAAAACCAAGGTAGAGATACTGTTTTCATTGTTTACCACCTTTCCACCCACACTTCTTTTAACTAAGACACTATATTCTCTCTACAAACCACGTTCGAGCCTATTGCGTGTCTGATTTAGGTGATAGTTTCTCCTCTGATGTGCCTGTGGCTCTCAAGAAACATCATGGGAGGATCAGTTGTGAGACATGAACCCACAACTCTGGACAGTTTGTTGCTACACCCAGAGACCTACCAAATATTTCTTCAGGCAGGCTGGATATCATATTTTAAGAAGTTGAAAGAGTTTAGTGAGGACAAGGTATTGGAGTTCAGTCAAAATCTTACTAAAGGGCATTTAGTGGTGAATGGGGTAAGGATTCCAGTAACAAAAGAAAGCATTGTTGCTATAAAAGGGTTTCCAAGAACAAGAGACCGATGGTTTAATAGAAAAACACATCTCTCGGATGCACAGAAGGGGTTCCTCATCAACACTAAGCAAGTTCATACCAAGGGCAGAGGTGTAGACGTCAATTCCTTACTAGAGCCATGGGCAAAATTTTTAGAATTTATTAAAAGGTACATCACCTGTGAAGGCTGATACCAAGTTGTTTATTTTTATGATTTCATCTTATTATCACATCTGTGACATCAAAAATTGATAAACATTCCTTATTATCTTCTACAATCATTGCATAACATGGCCTTTTTTGTAAAAAAATCCAAGAGCCCCAAGAACTATGTTTCTAATCATAGACTCATCAGCCTATTAATTCATAGAGGTATGGGCATTTCCAATAACCCATTACCAGCTGTAGCAGACCAGCCACAGTCTGAACATCTAGAAAGACTTGCACCGGTCCTAGAAACTACAACCCATGGACCTCATCCAGAGCCTCTATCCTCGGCTGCAACAGTAGTCCAAACCCCTACTTTCATTGTCTGTAAGACAACTCAGAAAAGAAACCGTGTAACCTGAAGCCATCTTGGCACCAAACAGACAAGCCTCGACGACTTTGCATCACAACAGACTGTAGTGGTGGACAAACAAACAGATGATGAGCCAACCGCTCGACCAAAATCACAGCACTTGGCTGATACATCGATTATTGAAATCCAACCCCCTGCCTCTGACAAGAAAAGCCCTTCTCCTACCTCTACATTACCTAAAAAGAGAGCAAGGATAGAACAATCCACTATAACATCAAGACCGCTTACCCCCTCTGCTGAGGCACCAACTATCACATAGACCCCTCCTGTTGTTGTTACAATCACACAAGATTCTCCTATTACTACTATAGCTAATCAAGCACTTATTAGCATTACCTGTGCATCTTTGCAAAAAAGGAAATGTCCATTCAAAGGAAATCCTTGGAGATCCATTGATTAATTTGTATCAACATCAAATCAGAACACTCTGGCTTCTACAACAAAGAATTCTCCAGGGGTATGAATACCACGTTTTACCGTATGCCCAGAACTACAGGAAACTATCTTCTCCTTTCAAAATGAATGTACTCAATTTGCAGCAGAATCATCGGAGTTGCCTGATGATTCCGTGCATCCTATGTCTGTTGATTAAGTCCAGATTACCTCAGACCCTAGTATACCAGAATGTCCTCCTTGTGTGGTTGAGGAAGAACACCATGTTCCTCCTCCAGCAACAAAGAAGAAAACCACTACTTTCGTTTCTAATTTACCCAGGAGAAAAACCAAGTCCAGTAGGTCTGTTGAAATTGCAATTGGAAAGAAAAATATGGAGCAAGCCATTCCTATTCTCCATCCACTGTCATCTATGCTTGATACAGAGACAGTTCCACAAGAATCAACTATCCACTTCAAGACTGACCCACAAGAACCAGTCCTAACAGATACAACTGTTACACAAGAACCAGCTGCTCCATAGGAGATTGTCCCACCAGAGCTAGAGACATTAGAACCACATGTCCATGTCGAGACTACTCCACGAGAACCAGTCTTGACAGCCAAAGTTGTTACACAAGAACCATATCCACAGCATGTTGAGGATGTTCCACTTGCAAATTTATTTTCCCAAATAGAGAAGAAGATCAAGAATACAGAAAATTCCAAGATTGTTGCACTCATAACAAAAAATAATAACCTTAAAGCAGAGATAAAGACCTTGAAACAAGAAGTGGAAGTTGCTCAACAAAAGAATCCAGAAGGTATAACCATGGACATCCTAGCACTAACAAAAGTTGTTATGGGCAACGAAAAAGAACTCATGTGTTTTGAATGCGGCAGCATTTACTATGAGGCAGGATATGAGGTAGTCAAAATTCCAGTGGCTACAAGACCAGCAAATGTATCAATCAATACTGAACATGGACTTCCTTCTACACAAACATCAGCAAAATAGGGGAGATCTCAACATCATAAATCAGCTCTTGGTATGCCACTAGCTTGCAAACAAGAACCTTTGTTTCGTTCACGAGTTGTTACTCGAGCAACTCAAACTGATCTTGTTCTCAAGAATAGAAGAACCCAAATAGATGGTTAACACAGTAGATTTCTTTTTTTTGACACAACATTCTACATTACCGGCACTTAGAAATTTCTCTTCACAATTTTGCACTGGAGGAGATATTGATCTACTTCAGCTACAAAATAAGGTTTGAATTTTTTTTGCATGAGGACATGAAATGTCTTCAGTTGGGGGGTATGTTAGGACCCTGAAATGCTCCTTTTTCACTACACCTTTTGATCATTCAACCTTCTCATTTCCTAAGATAAATGACTACTATAATGAGCACTAAGACTCTTTTTCCCAAGGTACAAACTATTCATCTTTCTTTTATGTTTTCATTTACTCAGCATGTTTGATTGATAACGATCACATATTTTACCCATGAAATAATCCAACTAATGATCAAAATGATAGAACAACCCACTTCAAGAATCGGGTCGTTGTTGTCACAACTATGCACAAATCTTGGAAGTTGTTACATGACTTCTGCAATGGATGCCCATCAATCCTGGAAGTTGTTACACAACTTCTATGACAGAAGCCCATTAATCTCGAGAGCTATTACAACAGATGCCACCAGTCCTGTTGTGATACGACTACTGCAACACCTATTGATTAGAATGTTGGATCACGATGTTGATGAAGGAGAATGAAATATTTTGTATTAATGATATCTAACGAACAACCTGAGAATCGGGGATTCTCAGGACTACTTTGTTTCTGAACACTAGACGACTCTGACTTTAAATAGTAGAGCTTTTGCAATGTAAAGGTTGTTAGTCTTTTCCTCTGAACTGAAGAAAGTAGCGATTACTGTACACAGACATATTTTTGGCAATCGAATGAAGAACTGGATTGAATTTCTTTAGCAGAATGTGATTTATCTTTTTGAGTAGATTCAATGAGAAGGAAAGGGCCCACCTTCTTCACCTATTCCCCTCTATTTAGAATTATAGATTTAATTGTTTTCACTGCAATTAGTTTAACTGTTAGATGTTTCTGAATGCAACTAATGTTACGGTTTAGTCCCTTCCTAGTAAATGCGCATAAACTTGTCTCATGAGAATTAGAAGTCAGTTGTTGAACATGGATGGAGAGTTACTTTTCCTTTTTCTGCATTAAGTTTAAATCTTGTTTTGGAGAATTAAAAGTGTGAATTAGCTTCTTGCAATAAGTAGATTTCCCTTCTGCAATAGTATATAATTTCTTCTTGCAAAAGTAAATTAGAAAGTTAGATTAAGGTAGGCAATTCATGGTTTTTGTATACTCCTTAGTTTAGATTGCAATTATGATTTTAAGTCTGTATCACTCCAGTTGTATCAGCACAATTGTGTTAGCATTAATGTTTTTTTTTTTGATAAAAATAACTTCCATACTACAAATTAGATTAGAGATGCTTTCATAATCTAGCATAGACTATGTAGAATTATCTTGAAATAACAGACTTCCCTGGGTTGACAATTTATATTGAACACTTTGATTTTCCATTCAATTAGACAATTAAAGTTCTAGCAAGTTTGATTGATAACTATCACATATTTTACCCATGAAATAATTCAACTAATGATCAAAATGATAGAACAACCCACTTCGAGAATTGGTTCGCTGTTGTCACAGCTATGCGCAAAGCCTGGAAACTATTACATGACTTCTGCAATAGATGTCCATCAATCCTGGAAGTTGTTACACAATTGTTATGACATAAGCCTGTTAATCTTGAGAGCTATTACAACAGATGTCACCAGTCCTGTTGTGATACGACTGCTGCAACACATGTTGATTAGAATGTTGGCTCATAATGGTGATGAAGGAGAATTCAAGATTTCGTATTAATGATATCTAACAAACAGCCTGAGAATCGGGGATTCTCAGGACTGCTCTATTTCTAAACATTGGACGACTCTGACTTTAAATAGTATAGCTTTTGTAATGTAAAGGTTGTTAGTCTTTTCCTCTAAACTAAAGAAAGTAGTGATTACTGTACACAGACATCTTTTTGGAAATCGAATGAAGAACCGGATTGAATTTGTTTAGCAGACTGTGATTTATCTTTTTGAGTGGATTCAGTGAGAAGGAAAGGACCCACCTTCTTCACCGATTCCCCTCTATTTCGAATTCTAGATTTAGTTGTTTTCATTGGAATTGGTTTAACTGTTAGATGTTTCTGAATGCAACTGTTGTTACAGTTTAGTCCCTTCCTAGTAAATGCGCATAAACTTGTCTCATGATAATTAGAAGTCAGTTGTTGAACATGGCTGGAGAGTTACTTTTCCTTTTTCTGCATTATTTTAAATCTTGTTTTGAAGAATTAAAAGTGAGAATTAGCTTTTTTCAATAAGTAGATTTCCCTTCTGCAATAGTATAGAATTTCTTCTTGCAAAAGTAAATTAGAAAGTTAGATTAAGGTAGATAATTCATGATTTTCATATATTCCTTAGTTTAGATTGCAATTATGATTTTAAGTCTGTAGCACTCCAGTTGTATCAGCACAATTGTGTTAGCAATAATTTTTGTTTGTTTTGATAAAAAGAACTTCCCTACTACAAATTAGATTAGAGATGCTTTCATAATCTAGCATAGACTGTGCAAAATTATCTTGAAATAACAGACTTCCCTGGGTTGACAATTTATATTGAACACTTTGATTTTCCATTCAATTAGACAATTAAAATGCCCAACATTTTGGCATCGTTGTCGGGGAAGACTATTATTTCAAGATAATTCTGCACAGTCTATGCTAGATTATGAAAGCATCTCTAATCTAATTTGTAGTAGGGAAGTTATTTTTATCAAAAAAAACAAACATTATTACTAACACAATTGTGTTGATACAGCTGGAGTGCTACAGACTTAAAATCATAATTGAAATCTAAACTAAGAAATATACGAAAACCATGAATTGCCTACCTTAATCTAACTTTCTAATTTACTTTTGCAAAAAGAAATTCTATACTATTGCAAAAGGGAAATCTACTTATTGCAAGAAGATAATTCACACTTTTAATTCTCCAAAAAAAGATTTAAACTTAACGCAGAAAAAGGAAAAGTAACTCTCTAGCCATGTTCAACAACTGACTTCTAATTCTCATGAGACAAGTTTATGCGCATTTACTAGGAAGGGACTAAATTGTAATAGCAGTTGCATTTAGAAACATATAACAGTTAAACCAATTGCAATGAAAACAACTAAATCTTGAATTTGAAATAGAGGGGAATCAGTGAAGAAGGTGGGCTCTTTCCTTCTCACTGAATCCACTCAAAAAGATAAATCACATTTTTATAAAGAAATTCAATCCATTTCTTCATTTGATTGCCAAAAATGTATGTGTACAGTAATCGCTACTTTCTTCAGTTTAGAGGAAAAGACTAACAACCTTTACATCACAAAATCTCTGTTATTTAAAGTCAGAGTCGTCCAATGTTTAGAAACAGAGCAGTCCTGAGAATCCCTGATTCTTAGGTTGTTCGTTAGATATCATTAATACGAAATCTTGAATTCTCCTTCATCAACATCGTGAGCCAGCATTCTAATCAACAGGTGTTGCAACATTCGTATCACAACAGGACTGGTGGCGTCTGTTGTAACAACTCTCGAGATTAACAGGCTTCTGTCATAGCAATTGTTAACAGCTTCCAAGATTGATGGACATCCATTGCAAAAGTCATGTAACAACTTCCAGGCTTTGCGCATAGCTATGACAGCAGCGACCCAATTCTTGAAGTGGGTTGTTTTATCATTTTGATCATTAGTTGAATTATTTCATGGGTAAAATATGTGGTCGTTATCAATCAAACATGCTAAGTAAATGAAAACATAAAAGTAAGATGAATATTTCATACCTTGGGAAAAAGGGTCTTAGTGCTCATTATAGTAGTCATTTATCTTAGGAAATAAGAAGGTTGAATGATCAAAAGGTGTAGTGAAAAAGGAGCATTTCAGGGTCCTAACATCTAGCAGGATGCTAAAATGGTTTAGAAGCCTGATAAACTAATAAAAGAGGCTAAATTTGGAAGGAAAGGGATAAATATAGAAGAAGCGCTAAGTGGTGGGCCCGACACGTCGCGGATCGTGACATACCAAGATCAACGATTGAGAACGATTTTGGGGGAAGAAGTTGTGCAGAGGATAAAATTGGGGGAGCAGGCCGAAATGTAAACCACGGTTTTCATTGGAATCTACATGGCACCACCAGGTTCATTTCAGGGCGAAAAGAGGGTTGCCCCAAACCACCTCCTTGCGCCCCCAAAAAATGATCGTTAGTCATTTAAATTACTTGTTTTCTTCTTATTCTTACACTCTACAAACTACAATTTATAACTCAGATTCATATCCTCACTTATCCTTTATCCTATGGAGAGTCCTATTGTCCAGTCATTGTTTTCATTCATTTTCATAATTTTGACTCCATATCCCTAAGTGTCCCTCCCCTTCATTGCTAGCAAATTTATAAAAGCCCCCTAAAACAGCAAATCTAGACATTGATTGACAAAGAAACACCAAGTGACAAGAGAGAGCCCTCTCTGAGCTGTGAAGGCTAATACCCATCTCTAAAGTTGGTTTGTAGGTTACCTTTGTTGTTTGTTTATCAACCGAACAAATTTACAGAGTGCTAACATTTTGGCGTCGTTGTCAGGGACGAAGGTGAAATCTTCCCTGGGAGAAATGAAAAAGTTCAGATCTGAGTATTGATGGTGAAAAGTATCCAAACACAAAAAGGTTGTACATCATTCACTTGGCGACTCCATTTTCAATAATCTAGAATTCGAAATTTTCATGGCGACTCCACTGTCCAAAGACTCAGTAGCCTGAAGATTTTATTGGCGACTTAATCAAGATTCAAATGTGATTCAAAGAATCCAATGGAGGACGATATCCATTGATAGAGCTATGAAAGGACATCATGGGAGAACACAAGTACCTAAAGTTGAGTTTTTTCCAAGACATAATATTTTTTGTTATTAATTACGTTTTTTCCTTTCCTGAACATGCTAAACAAAAAAAAATTTACCTGCTGCATTCAAATGATGATCATGAGAATCTTGCAATTGTATATCCTCCTTTTAAATTTGTACATATATTTCCTCACGGTATCACTGATTTTGATCAAAATATTACATCTGAGCCATGTGATGATCATGGCCAAGTTGATCAGCCTCATGAGACCAAGGCTGATGTCTCACCTCTTGTATTTGATCCAACACCCTCCAAGATTCAGCATAAATACAGTCATTTAAAATTACCTCACATCCTTCATGATTTTTCTCCAAATCACTATAAGTACCTACCCATTTTTGATGGAGAACCTAATGCCATCACAACTGAAAAACACATCCAATATTTTGAACATTTTATAGATTTGTTTGAGATTGATCACGATGATGTTTGTATGAGGGCCTTCTCTCAATCCTTGAAGGGGGGTACCAAAGACCGGTTTAAACATTTGCAGCCATAGACAATTAGCTCATGGGAGGAATTGAAGAATGTCTTTTTGAATTTTTGGGGTAAGAAGAAATCTTTGGATCTACAACTTATAGATTTCTATGCCTTGAAAAGGCAGAGCAATGAAACTATTTCTACATTCAGTAGAAGTTTTTCCAGTATTTATTACAACTTGCCCAAAAATATTCAACCCACTGAAGTTGCTTCCATGCTCCATTATGCAACAAATCTTCATCCAGATTTGTCTTTCCTCCTGATGGAAAGAATACCTAAGTCCTTACAGCAAATGTTTAATGATGCTTAGGATATTCCATAAAATTCAGGCATGTAAACAGATTCGAAATGAGGAGTTGAATGCTAAAGACCATGATAGTGAATATGAACATAAGACAATTGATTTGAGTCTTGAGCAGAGGGTTAATAATATCATATGTCCTCTTGAAGTTTTAAATGCTAATTATTTTTCAAAGTATTATATTCCACTTATTGAAAAACAAGGTCCTAATTTAGCTTTTGATCCATCCCATGATAAGCCTAGGGATGATTGTTTTATGTATTCAATTGTAGACAGTCAAGAAGATGAATTTGCAAATCAGCTTATTGAAGAGCGGGTTGATGTTCCAAGATTCTCCTTGTTAGATGACATCACAGATGTTGTTGATTTTCCTATATATGATGAATATTATGATGATTATGATGTTGACTTTCTAGAACAAATAGTTGCATGTTTTCTATCAGAAAATTATCCTTTTCAGCAGTACAATGAGAGAAATCAGCTTACATATCACGGTTACAAATAAGAAAGTGTTGAATCAACTGAAGGAAATTCTTTAGCTTTATGATTTTCTTCGTTTAGATTGTTGAAAGAAAACTTTAAGATCGTCACTGAAGAAAAGGAATGTGTGTTGATGCCAAATCACATTGATTCACTGGAAAATTTTGACAAGAAATTGTAGAAATCTTCTCATGTGTCTGATGACCCTGTTACTTGTTATATAGAAGGTCTTATCAGTTCAAAATCATAGCCATTGGTCGAAGATGAATCTGAAAATGATTGTGTTCAGAAATCCAAACAAATCAAAAAATGTGCATATGACAACAGTGAAAAAAATGAAGAAAGTTTTGAATCAGGTGAAAGAACTTTGCCATTGTGTTTTGCTTCTTTCAAATTGTTGAAGAAATTTTTTTATAATGTTTCAAATTAGAAATCATCCATGCATGATGTTGAATATGAAGAAAGTAGTGGACTTGCCAATGAAAAATATCTTCCATTTTGTTTTTCTTCCTTTGAATTATTGAAAGTAAATCATGAGATAACAAAGGAAGCATGGAAGTCTGACTGCATTCAAAGTGACATTGTTTTACATGAGAAAATTGTTATCAATGAGGAATACCAACAGCCTTCTCATGCATTTAATGATCGTGTTGTTGATTACATGGAAGGTTATTTCAGTTCAGATTTGCAATTTGTGCTCAACTACCATCTTGGAAATAAAGATGATGGTCAGTGAACGTTAATGTTAGATATGGATTGTTTTCCACCATGGGTTTCATTTCATCCATCACTCTCTTATGATTCAGAAGATTGTTATTTCCAACAGTCTCAACAGATTTTCCAGCTTCTTGGTGGCAATCAACAGGGTAAATCACATGAAAACAAGAATGCAGTGGAAGGGGTGAAACATGATTGTTGTTTTATGCATGTTTTAGAGGATCCATTTGCAGTTTTGTTGGAGGCAGTAAACAATCCCAATGTTTTTAATTTTTTGAGTTTTGAATTTATTGATAAATTCTTGAATGAATTATCAGTAAACAAGCTTTGGAGAAAGCATGTGCAAAGAAAACAAACAGTGGATAAAATGTTCTCATGGTTGCATTGGCATTATGATTTCACTTGATTGGAAGTTCATTTCAGTAGTTAGGGTAGGTAGGAGTGAATAAGATTTTTGGTCAAGAATTTTTCAGTTTGGGTTATCAATAGTGTGTACAGTCAGATTTTAGTGGTGTATTTAGCGTTCGGTCTTCAGTTGAGAGCAGTGCGCAGACTTTGGTTTTCAGTGGAATCTGGTGACAAGTCAGAGCAGGGTACACACATATTTTGGGAGCAGCCCAATGGATCAGGCACCGGGTCTATGAGTTATTTTCTACCTCACTGGGAGGATAGCATCCCCAGTTGGAGCCAATGTTATCACATGTTAAATTTTTTATGTGAAATCTAGATTTCAGGATCTAGCAGGATGCTAAACCAATTTAGAAGCCCGATAAACTAGTAAAAGGGGATAAATATGAAAGGAAAGAGATAAATCTAGCAGAAGCGCTAAGTGGTGGGGATCGAGATGTCGTAGATCGTGACATACCAAGATCAAAAACTAAGAATGATTTCGGGGGGAGAAGTTACGCGGAGGATAAAATTGGGAGAGCGGGCTGAAATGTAAACCATGGTTTTCATTGGAAGCTACGTGGCACCACCAGGTTCATTTCGGGGTGAAAAGTGAGTTTCCCCAAACCACCTCCTCGCACCCCCGGAAAATGACCGTTATTCATTTAAATTATTTGATTATTATTTTTTAAACACTGGACCGTTAGACTTTGGCGCGAATAGCGTCTTCCACCTGCAACTCAACCACGCGCTAACTTGGCTCACCAGTTCCACTTGTTTTTAGGCAGGGAATTATATCTGAGATAGAGTCAGAGGATAGAGAGAGGGATTGAAATGACATAGAATCCAAAATCATTGTAATCATTGTGATCCGCTTCAGAACTGAAACGTTTCATTGTAATCGGTTTCATAAGCCGAAGTGTTTCTTTGAATCACTGTAATCGGTTTCAAACTAAAGGAACTCATCTATTATAAATATTAGGAGTTCCAAATGTATTAGAAGTTTTCATAAGTGCAAGGGCACGCTTGAGCTATTTGAACTTGAATGTAATTTTCTGAAGTTGAATAGAATACATATGCATAAGTCTTTGAAGTATCTATGAAAATATTCTAATGGTGGTGATATGAGTTTTGTCTTCTCTCTTTGTATGTATTTCCTGTGTTTCTAATTCCATTAGCACTATCTTTTGTTTAAATTGGATAGTTTAAAGGCCCATAATTCATCTTATGATGATCTTGGCTTAAGCAATTTAAACTGTGTTAAGTTTCTTCCTAACTAATTTAGAATTCATTTCATTAATGCTCTGATGCAGTTACTGATTTTCTTCTTCTTCTTACACTCTTAAAACTACAATTTATAACTCAGATTCATCTAGCCTTTATCCTCTAAAGAGTCCTACTGGCCAGTCAATGCTTTCATTCATTTTCAAAATTTTGACTCCATAGCCCTAAGTGTCCCTCCCCTTCCTTGCCAACAAATTTATAAAAACCCCCCAAAACAACAAACCTAGCCATTGATTGACAAAGAAAAACCAAGTGACACGAGAGAGCCTCTCTGAGCTGACTAGGCTAGTACCCATCTCTAAAGTTGGTTTGTAGGTTACCTCTTTCGTTTGTTTATCAGCTGAACAAATTTACAGAGTGTTAACAGTGTTGACTACAAATATTTTTCTAATTTATTTGTTGTTATCAATGTATGATGCTTAAATTCTATAGGAATAATGACTTTCTTACCATAAACCAATTCAAAAGGGGTAATCCCTGTCGTAGTTTTCCATTTAATTTTATATGCCCACACTCTTCAATGCGATTCTTTGACCAATATTTCATGTTCATGCTCACTGTTTTAGTGAGGATATTTTCTATCTCTTTGTTTGTGACTTCATCTTGCCCATTTTCTTGGGGGTGGTAAGGTGTTGAATTTTTATGACAGATGCTATGTTCCCTCATGATTTCTTCAAAAAGCCTTGATGTGAATTGGAGGCCTTGATCTGTGACTATTTCCCTTGGATAAAAAAAAATTGAAAATGTGCATTCTTATAGGAATGTTGCAACATTTTATTCTGTGGCATCCTTCATGGCTTTTACTTCAACCCACTTTGTCAGATAGTTTTTTCATACCAGAATGTGCTTCTTATGCTTGGATGGAGAATCAATTGGACCTATGAAGTCCATGCCCCACTTGTCAAATGGTTATAATGATACTTGGGGTTGTAGAGGCATATCATTCCTCTTTGTTGGTTTTCCCATTCTCTGAAATTCGTCACAATGTAAAGTATATTGTTAAGCATCTCTATGTAGTGTTGGACAAAAATATCCATCTTGTAAGATCTTATAAGATGTCCTCTTGGATTCATAATGACCTCCACATGGTTCATCATGGAAAGCATGTAGTATATCATGCATCTCATCTTCCCTTATGCATCTCCTCAAAATGTGATTTGGACATAATTTGAATAAATAACATGTGATCCAAGTGTAGGCTAAACTTTTCTAGACAATCTTGCATCTCTCCCTGTAGGAGAAATGTTAAGGAAATTTTGTCGTTGTAAGGTAATTTTCTATATCAACAAACCAAGGGGTTTGAAATGATATGGAAAATAGGTTCTCATCTGGAAATTGGTCATCAATAATGCCCTCTTTAGTAGGAATGGTCAATATAGACAAGAAACTTGCAACCACATTTTGTTTTCCAGGATTATCAAGTATTGTTAGATAAACATGATCTAATAATAGAAACCATCTAATCATCCTACCATTAATATCAGGTTTATTTATCATGTATTTAAAGGAAGCATGATCAGTATGCACAAAAACTTTATATTCTATCACATAGTGTTTGAATTTATTGAGAGCATGCACTGCTGCTAAAAGTTATTTCTCTGTAACAATATAATTCAGTTCTGCACCAACTAAATATTTTTTTATGAAGTAAATTACATAAGTTTTATTGTCTTCATCTTGTCCTAAGACTAATCCTATAGACTTGTTTGATGCATCAATTTGAATGTGGAATGGAAGAATCTAATTGGGGCCTTGTAAAACAAGGGTAATTGTGAGTGTTTCCTTGATTGTTTCAAAATCTTATTGACAATTCAAAGTCCAACAGTATTCCACATATTTAGACAGCAAGATGTGGTCTTTAATAAATCTCTTTTAATATCCTACATGTCCTAGAAATATTCTTACATATTTTTTCTTCAAATGGGTAGGAAGTAAGGTGATAATTTTGATCTTTTCTTTTTCTACTTCAATCCCTCTAGAGGACAGGTGATGCCATAAAACAATCCCTTCATTCATCATCATGTTACATTTTTCATTGCTAAGGGATAGATTCATTTCTCTACATCTCTGGAGAACCTTATTTAGATTGTCTAAAGATTCATCAAATGAATTTCCATAAGGGATAAATTCATACATATAGATCTCAACTTTATCATAGATGATTTCTAAGAAGATGATGAGAATTTCTCTTTGAAAAGTGGTTGGAGCATTACATAATACAAAAGGTAAGACTTTGTATGCAAATGTACCCCATGGGAAAGTAAAAGTTGTATTGTCCTGATCCTCGGAGCTGATCTACATTTGATTGTATCCACTAAAACCATCTTTAAAGGAAAA
>ML801246.1:317197-347167 GCA_009831015.1 Picea engelmannii | reverse complement strand
AATTTCTTCTTGCAAAAGTAAATTAGAAAGTTAGATTAAGGTAGGCAATTCATGGTTTTTGTATACTCCTTAGTTTAGATTGCAATTATGATTTTAAGTCTGTATCACTCCAGTTGTATCAGCACAATTGTGTTAGCATTAATGTTTTTTTTTTTGATAAAAATAACTTCCATACTACAAATTAGATTAGAGATGCTTTCATAATCTAGCATAGACTATGTAGAATTATCTTGAAATAACAGACTTCCCTGGGTTGACAATTTATATTGAACACTTTGATTTTCCATTCAATTAGACAATTAAAGTTCTAGCAAGTTTGATTGATAACTATCACATATTTTACCCATGAAATAATTCAACTAATGATCAAAATGATAGAACAACCCACTTCGAGAATTGGTTCGCTGTTGTCACAGCTATGCGCAAAGCCTGGAAACTATTACATGACTTCTGCAATAGATGTCCATCAATCCTGGAAGTTGTTACACAATTGTTATGACATAAGCCTGTTAATCTTGAGAGCTATTACAACAGATGTCACCAGTCCTGTTGTGATACGACTGCTGCAACACATGTTGATTAGAATGTTGGCTCATAATGGTGATGAAGGAGAATTCAAGATTTCGTATTAATGATATCTAACAAACAGCCTGAGAATCGGGGATTCTCAGGACTGCTCTATTTCTAAACATTGGACGACTCTGACTTTAAATAGTATAGCTTTTGTAATGTAAAGGTTGTTAGTCTTTTCCTCTAAACTAAAGAAAGTAGTGATTACTGTACACAGACATCTTTTTGGAAATCGAATGAAGAACCGGATTGAATTTGTTTAGCAGACTGTGATTTATCTTTTTGAGTGGATTCAGTGAGAAGGAAAGGACCCACCTTCTTCACCGATTCCCCTCTATTTCGAATTCTAGATTTAGTTGTTTTCATTGGAATTGGTTTAACTGTTAGATGTTTCTGAATGCAACTGTTGTTACAGTTTAGTCCCTTCCTAGTAAATGCGCATAAACTTGTCTCATGATAATTAGAAGTCAGTTGTTGAACATGGCTGGAGAGTTACTTTTCCTTTTTCTGCATTATTTTAAATCTTGTTTTGAAGAATTAAAAGTGAGAATTAGCTTTTTTCAATAAGTAGATTTCCCTTCTGCAATAGTATAGAATTTCTTCTTGCAAAAGTAAATTAGAAAGTTAGATTAAGGTAGATAATTCATGATTTTCATATATTCCTTAGTTTAGATTGCAATTATGATTTTAAGTCTGTAGCACTCCAGTTGTATCAGCACAATTGTGTTAGCAATAATTTTTGTTTGTTTTGATAAAAAGAACTTCCCTACTACAAATTAGATTAGAGATGCTTTCATAATCTAGCATAGACTGTGCAAAATTATCTTGAAATAACAGACTTCCCTGGGTTGACAATTTATATTGAACACTTTGATTTTCCATTCAATTAGACAATTAAAATGCCCAACATTTTGGCATCGTTGTCGGGGAAGACTATTATTTCAAGATAATTCTGCACAGTCTATGCTAGATTATGAAAGCATCTCTAATCTAATTTGTAGTAGGGAAGTTATTTTTATCAAAAAAAACAAACATTATTACTAACACAATTGTGTTGATACAGCTGGAGTGCTACAGACTTAAAATCATAATTGAAATCTAAACTAAGAAATATACGAAAACCATGAATTGCCTACCTTAATCTAACTTTCTAATTTACTTTTGCAAAAAGAAATTCTATACTATTGCAAAAGGGAAATCTACTTATTGCAAGAAGATAATTCACACTTTTAATTCTCCAAAAAAAGATTTAAACTTAACGCAGAAAAAGGAAAAGTAACTCTCTAGCCATGTTCAACAACTGACTTCTAATTCTCATGAGACAAGTTTATGCGCATTTACTAGGAAGGGACTAAATTGTAATAGCAGTTGCATTTAGAAACATATAACAGTTAAACCAATTGCAATGAAAACAACTAAATCTTGAATTTGAAATAGAGGGGAATCAGTGAAGAAGGTGGGCTCTTTCCTTCTCACTGAATCCACTCAAAAAGATAAATCACATTTTTATAAAGAAATTCAATCCATTTCTTCATTTGATTGCCAAAAATGTATGTGTACAGTAATCGCTACTTTCTTCAGTTTAGAGGAAAAGACTAACAACCTTTACATCACAAAATCTCTGTTATTTAAAGTCAGAGTCGTCCAATGTTTAGAAACAGAGCAGTCCTGAGAATCCCTGATTCTTAGGTTGTTCGTTAGATATCATTAATACGAAATCTTGAATTCTCCTTCATCAACATCGTGAGCCAGCATTCTAATCAACAGGTGTTGCAACATTCGTATCACAACAGGACTGGTGGCGTCTGTTGTAACAACTCTCGAGATTAACAGGCTTCTGTCATAGCAATTGTTAACAGCTTCCAAGATTGATGGACATCCATTGCAAAAGTCATGTAACAACTTCCAGGCTTTGCGCATAGCTATGACAGCAGCGACCCAATTCTTGAAGTGGGTTGTTTTATCATTTTGATCATTAGTTGAATTATTTCATGGGTAAAATATGTGGTCGTTATCAATCAAACATGCTAAGTAAATGAAAACATAAAAGTAAGATGAATATTTCATACCTTGGGAAAAAGGGTCTTAGTGCTCATTATAGTAGTCATTTATCTTAGGAAATAAGAAGGTTGAATGATCAAAAGGTGTAGTGAAAAAGGAGCATTTCAGGGTCCTAACATCTAGCAGGATGCTAAAATGGTTTAGAAGCCTGATAAACTAATAAAAGAGGCTAAATTTGGAAGGAAAGGGATAAATATAGAAGAAGCGCTAAGTGGTGGGCCCGACACGTCGCGGATCGTGACATACCAAGATCAACGATTGAGAACGATTTTGGGGGAAGAAGTTGTGCAGAGGATAAAATTGGGGGAGCAGGCCGAAATGTAAACCACGGTTTTCATTGGAATCTACATGGCACCACCAGGTTCATTTCAGGGCGAAAAGAGGGTTGCCCCAAACCACCTCCTTGCGCCCCCAAAAAATGATCGTTAGTCATTTAAATTACTTGTTTTCTTCTTATTCTTACACTCTACAAACTACAATTTATAACTCAGATTCATATCCTCACTTATCCTTTATCCTATGGAGAGTCCTATTGTCCAGTCATTGTTTTCATTCATTTTCATAATTTTGACTCCATATCCCTAAGTGTCCCTCCCCTTCATTGCTAGCAAATTTATAAAAGCCCCCTAAAACAGCAAATCTAGACATTGATTGACAAAGAAACACCAAGTGACAAGAGAGAGCCCTCTCTGAGCTGTGAAGGCTAATACCCATCTCTAAAGTTGGTTTGTAGGTTACCTTTGTTGTTTGTTTATCAACCGAACAAATTTACAGAGTGCTAACATTTTGGCGTCGTTGTCAGGGACGAAGGTGAAATCTTCCCTGGGAGAAATGAAAAAGTTCAGATCTGAGTATTGATGGTGAAAAGTATCCAAACACAAAAAGGTTGTACATCATTCACTTGGCGACTCCATTTTCAATAATCTAGAATTCGAAATTTTCATGGCGACTCCACTGTCCAAAGACTCAGTAGCCTGAAGATTTTATTGGCGACTTAATCAAGATTCAAATGTGATTCAAAGAATCCAATGGAGGACGATATCCATTGATAGAGCTATGAAAGGACATCATGGGAGAACACAAGTACCTAAAGTTGAGTTTTTTCCAAGACATAATATTTTTTGTTATTAATTACGTTTTTTCCTTTCCTGAACATGCTAAACAAAAAAAAATTTACCTGCTGCATTCAAATGATGATCATGAGAATCTTGCAATTGTATATCCTCCTTTTAAATTTGTACATATATTTCCTCACGGTATCACTGATTTTGATCAAAATATTACATCTGAGCCATGTGATGATCATGGCCAAGTTGATCAGCCTCATGAGACCAAGGCTGATGTCTCACCTCTTGTATTTGATCCAACACCCTCCAAGATTCAGCATAAATACAGTCATTTAAAATTACCTCACATCCTTCATGATTTTTCTCCAAATCACTATAAGTACCTACCCATTTTTGATGGAGAACCTAATGCCATCACAACTGAAAAACACATCCAATATTTTGAACATTTTATAGATTTGTTTGAGATTGATCACGATGATGTTTGTATGAGGGCCTTCTCTCAATCCTTGAAGGGGGGTACCAAAGACCGGTTTAAACATTTGCAGCCATAGACAATTAGCTCATGGGAGGAATTGAAGAATGTCTTTTTGAATTTTTGGGGTAAGAAGAAATCTTTGGATCTACAACTTATAGATTTCTATGCCTTGAAAAGGCAGAGCAATGAAACTATTTCTACATTCAGTAGAAGTTTTTCCAGTATTTATTACAACTTGCCCAAAAATATTCAACCCACTGAAGTTGCTTCCATGCTCCATTATGCAACAAATCTTCATCCAGATTTGTCTTTCCTCCTGATGGAAAGAATACCTAAGTCCTTACAGCAAATGTTTAATGATGCTTAGGATATTCCATAAAATTCAGGCATGTAAACAGATTCGAAATGAGGAGTTGAATGCTAAAGACCATGATAGTGAATATGAACATAAGACAATTGATTTGAGTCTTGAGCAGAGGGTTAATAATATCATATGTCCTCTTGAAGTTTTAAATGCTAATTATTTTTCAAAGTATTATATTCCACTTATTGAAAAACAAGGTCCTAATTTAGCTTTTGATCCATCCCATGATAAGCCTAGGGATGATTGTTTTATGTATTCAATTGTAGACAGTCAAGAAGATGAATTTGCAAATCAGCTTATTGAAGAGCGGGTTGATGTTCCAAGATTCTCCTTGTTAGATGACATCACAGATGTTGTTGATTTTCCTATATATGATGAATATTATGATGATTATGATGTTGACTTTCTAGAACAAATAGTTGCATGTTTTCTATCAGAAAATTATCCTTTTCAGCAGTACAATGAGAGAAATCAGCTTACATATCACGGTTACAAATAAGAAAGTGTTGAATCAACTGAAGGAAATTCTTTAGCTTTATGATTTTCTTCGTTTAGATTGTTGAAAGAAAACTTTAAGATCGTCACTGAAGAAAAGGAATGTGTGTTGATGCCAAATCACATTGATTCACTGGAAAATTTTGACAAGAAATTGTAGAAATCTTCTCATGTGTCTGATGACCCTGTTACTTGTTATATAGAAGGTCTTATCAGTTCAAAATCATAGCCATTGGTCGAAGATGAATCTGAAAATGATTGTGTTCAGAAATCCAAACAAATCAAAAAATGTGCATATGACAACAGTGAAAAAAATGAAGAAAGTTTTGAATCAGGTGAAAGAACTTTGCCATTGTGTTTTGCTTCTTTCAAATTGTTGAAGAAATTTTTTTATAATGTTTCAAATTAGAAATCATCCATGCATGATGTTGAATATGAAGAAAGTAGTGGACTTGCCAATGAAAAATATCTTCCATTTTGTTTTTCTTCCTTTGAATTATTGAAAGTAAATCATGAGATAACAAAGGAAGCATGGAAGTCTGACTGCATTCAAAGTGACATTGTTTTACATGAGAAAATTGTTATCAATGAGGAATACCAACAGCCTTCTCATGCATTTAATGATCGTGTTGTTGATTACATGGAAGGTTATTTCAGTTCAGATTTGCAATTTGTGCTCAACTACCATCTTGGAAATAAAGATGATGGTCAGTGAACGTTAATGTTAGATATGGATTGTTTTCCACCATGGGTTTCATTTCATCCATCACTCTCTTATGATTCAGAAGATTGTTATTTCCAACAGTCTCAACAGATTTTCCAGCTTCTTGGTGGCAATCAACAGGGTAAATCACATGAAAACAAGAATGCAGTGGAAGGGGTGAAACATGATTGTTGTTTTATGCATGTTTTAGAGGATCCATTTGCAGTTTTGTTGGAGGCAGTAAACAATCCCAATGTTTTTAATTTTTTGAGTTTTGAATTTATTGATAAATTCTTGAATGAATTATCAGTAAACAAGCTTTGGAGAAAGCATGTGCAAAGAAAACAAACAGTGGATAAAATGTTCTCATGGTTGCATTGGCATTATGATTTCACTTGATTGGAAGTTCATTTCAGTAGTTAGGGTAGGTAGGAGTGAATAAGATTTTTGGTCAAGAATTTTTCAGTTTGGGTTATCAATAGTGTGTACAGTCAGATTTTAGTGGTGTATTTAGCGTTCGGTCTTCAGTTGAGAGCAGTGCGCAGACTTTGGTTTTCAGTGGAATCTGGTGACAAGTCAGAGCAGGGTACACACATATTTTGGGAGCAGCCCAATGGATCAGGCACCGGGTCTATGAGTTATTTTCTACCTCACTGGGAGGATAGCATCCCCAGTTGGAGCCAATGTTATCACATGTTAAATTTTTTATGTGAAATCTAGATTTCAGGATCTAGCAGGATGCTAAACCAATTTAGAAGCCCGATAAACTAGTAAAAGGGGATAAATATGAAAGGAAAGAGATAAATCTAGCAGAAGCGCTAAGTGGTGGGGATCGAGATGTCGTAGATCGTGACATACCAAGATCAAAAACTAAGAATGATTTCGGGGGGAGAAGTTACGCGGAGGATAAAATTGGGAGAGCGGGCTGAAATGTAAACCATGGTTTTCATTGGAAGCTACGTGGCACCACCAGGTTCATTTCGGGGTGAAAAGTGAGTTTCCCCAAACCACCTCCTCGCACCCCCGGAAAATGACCGTTATTCATTTAAATTATTTGATTATTATTTTTTAAACACTGGACCGTTAGACTTTGGCGCGAATAGCGTCTTCCACCTGCAACTCAACCACGCGCTAACTTGGCTCACCAGTTCCACTTGTTTTTAGGCAGGGAATTATATCTGAGATAGAGTCAGAGGATAGAGAGAGGGATTGAAATGACATAGAATCCAAAATCATTGTAATCATTGTGATCCGCTTCAGAACTGAAACGTTTCATTGTAATCGGTTTCATAAGCCGAAGTGTTTCTTTGAATCACTGTAATCGGTTTCAAACTAAAGGAACTCATCTATTATAAATATTAGGAGTTCCAAATGTATTAGAAGTTTTCATAAGTGCAAGGGCACGCTTGAGCTATTTGAACTTGAATGTAATTTTCTGAAGTTGAATAGAATACATATGCATAAGTCTTTGAAGTATCTATGAAAATATTCTAATGGTGGTGATATGAGTTTTGTCTTCTCTCTTTGTATGTATTTCCTGTGTTTCTAATTCCATTAGCACTATCTTTTGTTTAAATTGGATAGTTTAAAGGCCCATAATTCATCTTATGATGATCTTGGCTTAAGCAATTTAAACTGTGTTAAGTTTCTTCCTAACTAATTTAGAATTCATTTCATTAATGCTCTGATGCAGTTACTGATTTTCTTCTTCTTCTTACACTCTTAAAACTACAATTTATAACTCAGATTCATCTAGCCTTTATCCTCTAAAGAGTCCTACTGGCCAGTCAATGCTTTCATTCATTTTCAAAATTTTGACTCCATAGCCCTAAGTGTCCCTCCCCTTCCTTGCCAACAAATTTATAAAAACCCCCCAAAACAACAAACCTAGCCATTGATTGACAAAGAAAAACCAAGTGACACGAGAGAGCCTCTCTGAGCTGACTAGGCTAGTACCCATCTCTAAAGTTGGTTTGTAGGTTACCTCTTTCGTTTGTTTATCAGCTGAACAAATTTACAGAGTGTTAACAGTGTTGACTACAAATATTTTTCTAATTTATTTGTTGTTATCAATGTATGATGCTTAAATTCTATAGGAATAATGACTTTCTTACCATAAACCAATTCAAAAGGGGTAATCCCTGTCGTAGTTTTCCATTTAATTTTATATGCCCACACTCTTCAATGCGATTCTTTGACCAATATTTCATGTTCATGCTCACTGTTTTAGTGAGGATATTTTCTATCTCTTTGTTTGTGACTTCATCTTGCCCATTTTCTTGGGGGTGGTAAGGTGTTGAATTTTTATGACAGATGCTATGTTCCCTCATGATTTCTTCAAAAAGCCTTGATGTGAATTGGAGGCCTTGATCTGTGACTATTTCCCTTGGATAAAAAAAAATTGAAAATGTGCATTCTTATAGGAATGTTGCAACATTTTATTCTGTGGCATCCTTCATGGCTTTTACTTCAACCCACTTTGTCAGATAGTTTTTTCATACCAGAATGTGCTTCTTATGCTTGGATGGAGAATCAATTGGACCTATGAAGTCCATGCCCCACTTGTCAAATGGTTATAATGATACTTGGGGTTGTAGAGGCATATCATTCCTCTTTGTTGGTTTTCCCATTCTCTGAAATTCGTCACAATGTAAAGTATATTGTTAAGCATCTCTATGTAGTGTTGGACAAAAATATCCATCTTGTAAGATCTTATAAGATGTCCTCTTGGATTCATAATGACCTCCACATGGTTCATCATGGAAAGCATGTAGTATATCATGCATCTCATCTTCCCTTATGCATCTCCTCAAAATGTGATTTGGACATAATTTGAATAAATAACATGTGATCCAAGTGTAGGCTAAACTTTTCTAGACAATCTTGCATCTCTCCCTGTAGGAGAAATGTTAAGGAAATTTTGTCGTTGTAAGGTAATTTTCTATATCAACAAACCAAGGGGTTTGAAATGATATGGAAAATAGGTTCTCATCTGGAAATTGGTCATCAATAATGCCCTCTTTAGTAGGAATGGTCAATATAGACAAGAAACTTGCAACCACATTTTGTTTTCCAGGATTATCAAGTATTGTTAGATAAACATGATCTAATAATAGAAACCATCTAATCATCCTACCATTAATATCAGGTTTATTTATCATGTATTTAAAGGAAGCATGATCAGTATGCACAAAAACTTTATATTCTATCACATAGTGTTTGAATTTATTGAGAGCATGCACTGCTGCTAAAAGTTATTTCTCTGTAACAATATAATTCAGTTCTGCACCAACTAAATATTTTTTTATGAAGTAAATTACATAAGTTTTATTGTCTTCATCTTGTCCTAAGACTAATCCTATAGACTTGTTTGATGCATCAATTTGAATGTGGAATGGAAGAATCTAATTGGGGCCTTGTAAAACAAGGGTAATTGTGAGTGTTTCCTTGATTGTTTCAAAATCTTATTGACAATTCAAAGTCCAACAGTATTCCACATATTTAGACAGCAAGATGTGGTCTTTAATAAATCTCTTTTAATATCCTACATGTCCTAGAAATATTCTTACATATTTTTTCTTCAAATGGGTAGGAAGTAAGGTGATAATTTTGATCTTTTCTTTTTCTACTTCAATCCCTCTAGAGGACAGGTGATGCCATAAAACAATCCCTTCATTCATCATCATGTTACATTTTTCATTGCTAAGGGATAGATTCATTTCTCTACATCTCTGGAGAACCTTATTTAGATTGTCTAAAGATTCATCAAATGAATTTCCATAAGGGATAAATTCATACATATAGATCTCAACTTTATCATAGATGATTTCTAAGAAGATGATGAGAATTTCTCTTTGAAAAGTGGTTGGAGCATTACATAATACAAAAGGTAAGACTTTGTATGCAAATGTACCCCATGGGAAAGTAAAAGTTGTATTGTCCTGATCCTCGGAGCTGATCTACATTTGATTGTATCCACTAAAACCATCTTTAAAGGAAAAGTATTGTTTCCTGGCCAAGACATCCAAAATTTGGTTAATAAAGGGGAGACTCCATTTTATTGAAGTATTTAATAAATCTCGTGTAATATCCTACATGTCCTAGAAAGATTCTTACATATTTTTTCTTCAAATGGGTAGTAAGTACGATGATAATTTTGATCTTTTCTTTTTCTACTTCAATCCCTCTAGAGCACAGGTGATGCCCCAAAGAAATCCCTTCATTCATCATCATGTTACATTTTTCATTTCTAAGGGATAGATTCATTTCTCTACATCTCTAGAGAACCTTATCTAGATTGTCTAAAGCTTCATCAAATGAATTTCCATAAGGGATAAAGTCATACATATAGATCTCAACTTTATCATGGATGATTTCTAAGAATATGATGAGAATTTCTCTTTGAAAAGTGGTTGGAGCATTACATAATCCAAAAGGTAAGACTTTGTATGCAAATGTACACCATGGGAAATTAAAATTTGTCTTGTCCTAATCCTCAGAGTTGATCTACATTTGATTGTATCCACTAAAATCATCTGGAAATGAAAAGTAGTGTTTCCTGGCCAAGACATCCAAAACTTGGTTAATAAAGGGGAGACTCCATTTTATTGAAGTCTTTAATAAATATCCTGTAATATCCTACATGCCCTAGAAAGATTCTTACATATTTTTTCTTCAAATGGGTAGGAAGTAAGGTGATAATTTTGATCTTTTCTTTTCTACTTCAATCCCTCTAGAGGACCGGTGATGCCCTAAAACAATCCCTTCATTCATAATCATGTTACATTTTTCATTGCTAAGGGATAGATTCATTTCTCTACATCTCTAGATAACCTTATCTAGATTGTCTAAAGCTTCATCAAATGAATTTCCATAAGGGATAAAGTCATACATATAGATCTCAACTTTATCACGGATGAGTTCTAAGAAGATGATGAGAATTTCTCTTTGAAAAGTGGTTGGAGCATTACATAATCCAAAAGGTAAGACTTTGTATGCAAATTTACCCCATGGGAAAGTAAAAATTTTCTTGTCCTAATCCTCAGAGATGATCTGCATTTGATTGTATCCACTAAAACCATCTGGAAAGGAAAAGTAGTGTTTCCTGGCCAAGACATCCAAAACTTGGTTAATAAAAAGTAAGGGAAAGTGGTCTTTTCTGGTAGCTTTGTTCAACTCTCGGTAAACCACACATATCCTCCATTTCTCATTATTTTTTGGAACAATGACTAGAGGAGAGAACCATTCACTATTTGATGTAGGATATATGAATCCAGCATCAAGTAACTATTGAAGTTTGTGTTTAACTATGTCTTTCATTATAGGATTCATCCTATTTTTTGGTTTCCTAACAAGTTTGTCGTCCTCTTTGATACAAATTTGGTGGGTACAAATAGAAGTATGGATTCCTTCCATGTATTTATAATCCCATGCAAAAGCTTCAATATTTCTCTTCATTACACCTAACGGTTTTTGTTCCTATTGACTTGTGAGTTTGTTGTTGATTTTGAGTGTTTTTGCAGGGATGATTTATATTTTTTTGACAGATGAATCCTCTATCTCAACAATAAATAGATCTGTCCATAATTAAATGTTATTTTCTGTAGAAAATATCTCAGCAATAAATAGATCTGTCCATAATTCAATGTTATTTTCTGCAGAAAATTCAGATCTAATATCCTCATGTATCCCTTCTATTTTTACATCTTTCGGGTATTGATTTTGCAAAATTTTTTTGTTATGACCCAAGGGGGGGAATATATATGGATAAATGTATATGATATGACCCCAAGGGGGGGCATATATGGGCCTAAATGTACATGTAATGTGTAAATATATATGTAATAGGATCATCCTAGTAGTAAAGGGGCCTCATGTGCAAGTGTGAATAGCTATATATAAGAGATCATGTATTCATTATCGGGGATGTGAATTGTGAAGTATGAAAGGTATTTGGTTATTTGGAGGGGGTTCCCCTATTATTTAAGGAGATATTGTGTAATTTATCTATCTTAGAGTTGTGCTCCATGCTCAAATTATGTACATGGTGTGTACTTCTGTTATTTAATGATATTTTGAGCATTTGGATCATTACATTTGGTATCAGAGCACCGATCCTAGGGTTTTTCTTCCTCAATACAATAATTTTGGAATTTTCACTATAATGTTTTCTTGGATCCACTTCAGATGTTGAAACCTGGAGGATAATGATACAATTTTATCAAAGTATTGGTGGTACAAATTTTAGCTTCTGGGTCATTGTACTTTAGGAGATACACTCTATGTAATCTAGGGTTTTTTACTAGTCCTGTAATTAATCTCAAACTGGTGTTCCGAGTAAAAAATCCATAACTTCTTCATAGAATATTCAAATTATGTGAGTCCAATTTCATTGGGACAAGTACGATCCATAGTATTTTTTGTACATTTTTCATAATCAGATATCAAATATTGTGTGCAGGGCTCGTTGTACAAGTTTGATCTCCTAGAAAGGACAAAAATCATAAAGGTGTGGGGAAGTTACCATAACTTCCATGTGGCACATCCAATTTTGTTCAAACTTATGGCATTACAAAGAATACATTTCATAGTACTAAAGGTCACAATTGTAGATGAAAAAGGGTTGAAATTGAAGAGATACATTAGAAGGAAGGTCAGCTAGGAGGACAGACTATAAATCAAGGTTTCAAAAGTATGTTCACTTAAAACTATCATAAATTTTTATTGGAATGTTTGATTGAGCTGATTCAAAATCCATTGGAAAAAGAAAACACAAAAGAGCATATGGTAACAAGGATTACAACTATTTGATATATTTATCCTTAATATAATGAGGTTGGAAGTTGAGGTTTGGGTTAGACCTCAATTAAGAATCAATGGAAATATCTAACTTTAGTGGAGATGAAGACAATGATGAAATCAGTCTTGGGGAATGGTTGAGAATGATAAAGAAAAATTGAAAGACTCCTTTGAATGGCGAAGTTGGTAAGTGGAGGTATATATTTGACGAAGGTACTAGAAGAAGCACCACATGGGAAGTATTTGAAGAATTATTCTCAAATAAATGGATCAAGGATTAAAAAATTGAGGAGATGCATAAAATTCAAGTGGAATTAAGGAATCGAAAGAAAATGTCTCCAAATTGAAAAAGTATAATGAAGAGATAAGAAAATGTATTACAAAGAAAAACAATGAATTCACCAAGTTGCAATCCCTTAATGAATCACTCACTAAAAAGATTAACAACTTAAAGCGAGAAAAGAGTGGCAAAGCAAAGTGGGAAAATGATGATTCAAGGGAAGAATTGAAAAATAAAGAAGAAGAGATATGCATATTATGGAACCATAATAAGAAACTATTGGATGAGGTTAAGAGATTGAAAAAATAAAAGAAGAATGGTCAAAATCAAGAAGAAACAAGGATCTTGGATGAAGAATCTACCCAAAGACTTGAAGAGAAAATTTTCAATAAGGTTGAGGAATCCATAAATACTGATGAGGTAAAATCAGAATTGCAATATAGAATTGAAGAAGGACATAATTTTTTTATAAATGAGGTGACATTGTAGCCTCAAAAGGAGAAAGAAGACAACATTCAAGAAGGTCACCAGAAAATACTTGAATAAATTGAACTCCATCTAGAGGGTGTACATGCCAAATATGATGGTATTATATCCAAGGCTAGAGTAATCAAAGACAAAGCAAAGATGATAGAGGATGCCATTGTCTTTGAAAATAAGATAGATGAAATAGGTGTGTATAATGAAGAAAAACCATCAAATGTCAAACCATATTGACACCCTCATTATCAAGAAATGTTTCAAGGAAAACAAGAATATCAATATCAACATTATCAAGGAAGAAGATGGAATACTCATAAATATCCGTGGAATATGGCATCACAAAACCACTCTTCAACAAGCTATTATTAGAGACCAACAACCAGTACAAATTCGAGAAGATACAACAAAAATACATGGAATCAAAGGAAAGAAAATTACGCAACAACTAGAAACCAAGGATTAAGACTGAAAATAATTGATTTTGGATGAATAGATCATCAACAATGGATTGATGAAAGAAGGAACAGAATAAAATCATATTACTTGATTTCTTCATGTGTGAAGCCTTTAATTGCAAATCTTTGAGGATAAAGATTTTTGAAGGAGGGTACTATGTTATGACCCAAGGGGGGGAATATATATGGCTAAGTGTATATGATATGACCCCAATAGAGGAATATATAGGCCTAAATGTACATGCAATGTGTAAATATATATAATAGGGTAGGCCTAGTAGTAAAGGGGCCTCATGTGCAAGTGTGAACAGATATATATAAGAGATCATGTATTCATTATTGAGGATGTGAATTGTGAAGTATGAAATGTATTTGGTTTTTTGGGGGGAGTTCCCCTATTCATTAAGGAGTTATTGTGTAACTTGTCTATCTTGGAGTTGTGCTCCACGCTCACATTATGTACATGGTGTGTACTTCTATTATTTTATGATATTTTGAGGATTTGGATCATTACAATTTTCAAGGAAAGTGTCTTCATGAATTGTACTATCAGTCAAAGAAGTGTGAATTGTGTAAATGGAATATGAAGTTCTTTGTGTCAGGTTTTCTTCTTGACATACCCACATAGGAATACTTTTTGTTATCAAGGGTTGGGAAGGGGGGTAAAGAACAATTTGTTTTTGGCAAAGGCCATCAGTGATGGTCATATTTCCTACGTTGCATCTAATGTATGCATCAACTATGGCCAACAAAGGTCTTCTCAAAATGAGAGGATATCCATTGGACTGGCACTTGGGTTGAAGGACTAACAATTTAGTAGGGTACTCCCAAGAATCAATGGAAATTATGATATCTTCCAACATGCCTTCGAGATTGACTGTTGATCTGTCTACCAGTTGTAAGATAGTTGGGGTATTCCTCATAAATTCCTTAAGGTTGAGTCTTATCACAATATATATTTTCATAAAGTTGATTGCAAACCCTAGATCAATAAGAGTATTATGTACTAGGATGTTATTAGTATGGAAATTTACTAAAGGACTCCCTGGATCCAAGTATTTAGGTACGATTACCTTTCCAAGCATAAGGTCAGCTACTTGTCCTACAAAATTTATGGTTGGAGCATCCTTCCTTTTTCTTCCTCGTATTCTAATGCATTCTTCCTTGATATACTTATTGAAAATGGGCACATATTTAAGATCTTGTAACAGAGGTATATTTATGCATAAAATTTTAAGCTCTCCTAAAATTTATTTTTCCTCAGATGTATATGTTTCTCTTTCTTGCAATATTTCAGGGTAAGCATGAGCTTATGGTTGAGGTGAGGAAAAATTTTCTTTCTCAAATTCTTCAATTTCCATGAGTTTTGGTTATTTTTGCAATATTTTTCCTGATCTGATATTTATTTCTTGCAATTCTACCGAATAAGTTTGATAAGTTGTATCATTGTTGTATACAGGTTGGGCTTGCTTATTATTAGGATTTGGAGAAAGTTGAGAAGGTAGTTGAGGTTGCTTGGGAGGAAGAATATTTGGTGTAGTGTTATTTTTAGGAGGAGGAGATAATAATGCAGGTTGTTGGAAATTTTGTGGTCTCCATACTTGTGATGGTTGACTCCAATGATTTTGTGGAATGCTAGGAAAATATTGGTATGGAGGAGGAATTAGAGGTCCCTAGTATTGCCAAGGGTTTGGATTAGTCCAAGGTTGTGGTTTATACCATGGTTGAGGAGGAATTTTAGAATTATATGCATTAAAATTTCAAGAAGGATTGAAGTTCAAACCTATTTGGAAGGGTCTAGGCTCTCTCGACCTCCTTTGATTGATGAAGTATAGTGACTCCACATTATATTTCACTCCTCGTAATGTAGCTTTAAAACCTGACAAAGAAGGACATTTGTTTGTTGGATGATTTTCTTCACAGATTCCACAAACATCTATAAGGTCTAAAGGGCACTCATTTCTATTCCCGTGTTTTTTTCTTCCTTTGGGACAATAGACAGCCAATTCCTTCTCTGATTCCTCTTATTTATTCTTAATCTACATTGTATCCAATTGCATGGCTAAAGAATGTAAAATATCAATTTTCATGTCCTCTATTAATCCTCCTAATTCATTCTTTATATGAGCTTTAGGGTTAGAACATGGAAAGATCAAACATGTTTATACTGAGAGGGGGGTGAATCAGTATCAAGTACAATTTAAAAACAAAATTAACTTATACTTCAACCATATTATATATTCAATTATATCCAATGAGAAATGAACAATAGTAGAGGAGTTACACCAATACACCACAATACACCATGCACAATATATGAGAAATAATCAATAGTTATTGTTCAAGGAAAGTAATGACTTCCAAGGGAAGCTAAAGATTCCAAATATAAATGGAGGGATAAACCTCCAAAAGGAATATACAATCCTCCAATATCAAGAGAGGGTTTATGTCTCCATCCTTGCCCCTTCATTCCACCCAAGAATATATGAGAGATAATAAAACTTTACAATAAATTATCACCATCAACCAACCATCACATAGAACCTGATAATGCTTCTTGAGACTTCTTCAACTTCTACAATTATTCACTTCTTGGAATAATATGATCTTGTTTACTTAATGTATTCTCTGAAATGCCTCCAATTTTCACTTCTTGAATCCTCCCAGAAAAGGAGTTATAGAGAAAATGGTAGACCTTATTCAATTCTATTTTATTCAGGAGAGTGAACTTCTACAGCATTCACTGCGCTCAATATTTAACATCCGATTCTAAAATTCATACACAGGAAACTACAACCCGTACTCCTTCCAATGAAATTGGTCTCACTTCATTTTGGGTCTCTATGAATACATTATGACTATTTTACCCAGAACACCTATTTATGACTAGCTTCAGGACTAGTCAAAAACCCTATCTTCCATAGAGTGTATCTCCACAATTGTAGCGATTGAAGAGTTGATTTTTTTATCACGGGTACCTAGATATGTCTTCTCAATAGCCTACAAATTTTACCATCTGAAACGTTCTAGAAACAAAGTTATAGTGAAAATGGTAAGATGACCTGTAAATAACATACCTTAGAACACATCACCAAAAGACTTCATCCTCCCTTGAAATTCGGCCTTCTTTACTTCTGATTTCCTTTGAAATTTGACTTATATCTCCTTGTTCATTAAAATAATTCTGTGTGTTGAAAAATGAATGTATAATGAGATGTATTTCTACCATTTATGTCACTCCCTTTTAACATTAGGGATGACATGTAGTTTCTACTTCAATTCACATTGTCATCTTCAAAAATTTATTTCTCCTCAATCGTGAGGATCCACATGACGTGCCACATACCACCGGAAGAGGCATGAATTATACTATCCATCCATGGGTGTTGTATATTCATGTGTAATTTCCTTCATGTCTATCTACTTTGATCAACTGTGGGGTCCAAAATCCAATGGCAAGGGTTGACATCAATGACAACAACCAACCTTCCAAAAATATCCCCCTTTGTCATCGATGGAAACACCCATGCTCCCCCTGTCCTCATGCTCCTAGTTTCTCTCCCCATTTGACATCAATGGAAAAGGGTGGGGCTGCTCCCCCTGAGTTTAATGGAAAAAGGTAACTCTTTTCTTTGGGGTTGTCCCCCCTGAACATATAGCACTTAATAACACTTCATTTTTATGGTCTCTTTCTTCCTTGGATCTTTTTCATGGATCTAGAACATATATGTTACTTGGTCTTCTTGTTGCAGTTGCAACCAATCTTCCTGAACCTTCTTCTTTGATTTTGCATCTTTGTGAGTCAAACGTGAGAGTATATCCTTGATCACACATTTTAATAACACTCAGTAGATTATGCTTCAAATCTTCAACCAATAGGACATTCTTTTCTTTTACATTTTTCCTTCCAAGCTCTACTACACCTTTTCTAAGTATTTTGGCAGATGATTCATCTCCAAATGAAACATTTCCACCCTTTCTCTTCAATATGATCAATTTTTCTTGATTCCCGGTCATGTGTGAAGAACGTCCATTGTCTATGTACCATTCATCTTCTTCTTTACATTCTTTAGTGGTCAATGTTATTCGACAATATTCATTTTTTGGAATCTCTTTCCTTATCCATATTTTGGTTGGCATAGGGACATTTGGCATAGGGGCATCTTCATTCATATATCTGCAATCTTGTGTTTTGTGACCAAGATAATTACATTTGTAGCATATGATATTTTTTTCCATCAATGGGGAAAATGAATTATAACTTATGTTGACAAATCCATGATTTTTTCCATATATTCTATTTACACCATTCATGTTTCTTGCACAGTTGTTCCTTTCATTGATTTTGAAATTAATTGCCTTATGTCCAAAAATTTTGCAAGTATAACAATGATCAAGAAAGAAATTTTGATACCTAGGAGTAAGTGACCTTCTTTGTGATGCAGTCCATCTGGGTTCATAATCTACTCTTTTGTGGTTTCCTTCATACTAATTGAAGCTTCTTTGATTCTGAAGGTAGGAGGTATTCTTGGATATTCATCTCTTTTGTAATCATTCCTTCTTTCTGGTATCCTTGTCCACTTCTCATCAACTGTCTATGTAGAACTTTCTTCAACCTTCTTGTTGATATTTGCATATTCTTTGTATGAAGTTTCACCCATCCATCCAAGATGTGTTAATTCTTTTGGCACTTGAGAGTTTCTTAAGCTCTTCCTCAATGAGACAACTTCTTGTTCAAGTTTCTCACAATCTTCTTCTTTCTTCATCATTTGGACATTCCTTCTCCTATTCTTCTTACTTCTTCGAGTAGAGTTTTCAAGGAAATGGTTTCTTCTCTTAGTTTCTCAAAGTATTCTAATTGTTTCTTCAAGATTTCAATTTTCTTTTCACAACTACCCAATTCACTTCTTAGTTTTCTATGTGTG
Source organism: Picea engelmannii (assembly GCA_009831015.1). NCBI lineage: Eukaryota > Viridiplantae > Streptophyta > Pinopsida > Pinales > Pinaceae > Picea > Picea engelmannii. Next base: position 328,488 of record ML801246.1, on the reverse strand, counting down.
TTTCTGATCTTGCTATTTTCAATCTCAATTTTTTAAGATTCTCATCTTCTTGTTGAATCATTTCTGCTTCATGATTTTCTTCTTCTTCATTGGAATTTTCCTCTTCAGTATCATCTCTTTCAATCCTTGAATAAGGAAATTCAAATTCAACATGTCCTACTCCTTCACAATTAAATCAAAAGAACTCACCTCTATTGGCTTCTTTGAAATCTGAGATGTTGTAATTTTCTTCAACTTCTTCTTCTTCTTCTGCTTATTCTCTTGCATAAAGGTCTTATAGCTTGTCCCAAAGTTCTTTTGCTAATGCACATGATCCCACCATGGACTTCACTGAATCTGTCAATCCATCCAGGATGGTATCTATTGCCAATTTTTTGGTCCTTCTTGCTTCCTTCTAAGTTGTAGTCTTTGGTTTCTTCAAAGCCTTGTATCCTAAAGCAACTGAGAACCAAACATCTTCCCCAAGATATTTCAAGTAAGTTTCCATTCTATTACTCCAGTATTCAAAATTGCTTCCATCAAATGGTGGAATCCCATTTGGAATGTTGTCTTCCATTTCTACTTAGGATCTTCCTTCTGGTTGTTAAACTGTACTAATTCCAGTTGTTGATACTAAGAGGGGGGTGAATCAGTATCAAGTACAATTTAAAAACGTTTTCAAATTATAATTCAACCAGATTATATATTCAATTATATCCAATGATCAATGAACAATAGTAGAGGAGTTACACCAATACACCATGCACAATATATGAGAAATATTCAATAGTTATTGTTCAAGGGAAGATACAACTTCCAAATATAAAGGGAGGGATAAACCTACAAAAGGAATATACAATCCTACAATATCAAGAGAGGTTTGACCTCTCCATCCTTGCCCCTTCCTTCCACCCAAGAATATATGAGAGATAATAAAACTTTACATTAAATTATCACCATCAACCAACTATCACATAGAACTTGATAATGCTTCCTGAGACTTCTTTAACTTCTGTAATTATTCACTTCTTGGAATAATTTGATCTTGTATATAATATTACTCAATGTATTCTTTGAAACTCCTCCAAGTTTCATTCCTTGAAGCCTCCCAGAAAATGAGTTATAGAGAAAATGGTAGACCTTATTCAATTTTGGTTTATTCAGGAGAGTGAACTTGTACAACATGCCCCACGCTCAATATGTAACATATGATTTTGAAATTAATCTACAGAAAACACATATCGTACTATTTACAATTCAATTGGTCTCACTTCATTTGGAGTCTCTATGAATACATTATGATTGTTTTACCCGGAACACCTATTTATGAATAGCTTCGGGACTAGTCAAAAACCTTATCTTCCACAAAGTGTATCTCTGAAATTATAGCGAATGAAGAGCTGAATTTTTTACCACAGGTACCTATATATGTCTTCTCAATAGCCTACAAATTTTACCATCTGAATATAATTATAAACAAAGTTATAGCGAAAATGGTAAGATGACCTATAAATAACATACCTTAGAACACATCACCAAAAGACTTCATCCTCCCTTGAAATTAGGCCTTCTTTACTTCTGAATTCCTCTAAAATTAGACTTATATCTCCTTGTTCATTAACAAACTTGTGTGTGTTGAAAAATTAATGTATAATGAGATGCATTTATACCCTTTATGTCACTTCCTTTTAACATTAGGGCCGACATGTAGTTTCTGCTTCAATTCACATTGTCATCTTCAAAAATTCATTTCTACTCAATCGTGAGGATCCATGTGACGTGCCACATACCACCAGAAGTGGCATGACTTATACTATCAATCCATGGGTGTTGTATCTATATGTGCAATTTCCTTCACGTCTATCTACTTCGATCAAATGTGGGGTCCAAAATCCAATGGCTAGGGTTGACATCAATGACAACAACCAATCTTCCAACAAAACCTCTACTGCTTCTACCTTTCTTCATGGAAGATATTGAATGGTTTTTGAATATTTTTTTGATATAATCATATTCCAACTGATATATATCTCCATTATATATGAGATTCGATGTTTCCATCAGATCTTCTCAAGTACTCCTCTAAGTAATACAAGCTTGAGTGAATCTTCATCGAGAGTGCAATTTTGAGCTCTTTTGTAGCTTAGTTGAAATATCTCTTCAAATTATTCTAGAGATTCATCAGGTCCTTATTTCATTATGAAAATCCCATCCCTTCTATCTATTTCTCTACAATAATCTTTGTATCTTTCACAAAATCTGTTCTTCATCTAATCCGAAATTGTGATATTATTTCCTTCCAAACTCATAAACCATCTTAGAGATGAATCCTTCAAGGTGGAAGGAAAAATTTTGAGGATCTTTTCATCAATGGTGTAATCATATTTCCTTCATATAACTGCAATCTCCAACAAGAAAGTGTCAGGATATTCAAAGACAAGTACATGAAAATGAGGAAAAGTAGAAGGATTAATATTTTCCATCTTAGCTTCTCCATCAAATTCAAGAATAGGGAACTCAAATATTTCTTCTTCATCGGCCATGACACGAGGTGAGTGACTTTATTTTTAAAGATTATCAAATTCCCTAGCTTCCCTCTCCAAGAAACTTTATAGTGTTTCAGGACCAATCTCTGGATTGCTTGGACCTGTTATTGTGGTGGGGGTTTTTTTGTAAGAATTTTCCTTTCCTATCTCTAGGTATAGTCATTCATGAAATCAAAAGAAAGTGAAAACTAGTTTTTTCCTTATATTTAATGAAAAAATAAAGTGTGGAAAGGAGCTATCCATAATCACACTAAGGGAAAGCACTTGGATTTTTACAATATATAAATTCCATAGTGAGTTTGGCCTTGTGACTGAGGTATCCTTTTTACTTCTCCAAGTCACACAAAAGAAAACAAAAAGAAAATAACATCCAGACTTTAGCACCTCGCCGACAATGATGCCAAAAAGTGATGGAATCAAGAATAAAAACTATGATTATTGTACCCTTGGTATCCTAATTTACTTATCAACCCGGGGTTCATACAAAATTAAGAGGTGTTATGCACTATATGTGCAATATGAAATTTTCATAGAAATGGTTTGAAAAATGATCAAAGGTTGTGTATGTGCAGGAAATCAAATGACAAGAAGCAGATCTAAATTAATTGCTTGAAGGAAACACACCAAATTGAAAGTGCATCTAAACTAAAGTGCATGGAAATACCTTATTCTACTGCATCAAATATTACTGAATCGGGAAAGATAAACTGAAGAAAGAGATGAAACTAATATGAAATTATGACAGAGAACTATGATAAAAGTAAAAGCTATAAATTATGACAAAAAAATTGTAATGGAAATGAAACTACACTAATCCAAAACAAAAACCATATAATCCTTTGATCATTATTTTTTATTGATGCTTTTAGACTAAGCTAAGTCAAAACCTGAAGCTAAAATAGACCTACAAGACATTTCTACAGGAACTATGCATCTCTACATGATCTGCACTGTTTCTACAGGATACTCCTATAGGAGGAAAAATGAAGTCTAAAAAGGTAGTGCAAGCATTTAAAAGCATTGACAAATCTAGACTATAAAATAAATGAAGTAAATCTATGATTCTTAGACTTGGGAGGCACTTAGGGGTGCTCCAAAAGGTTATTGAATGTTTCTACAAGATGTTGCTACAACTGGCCAATTAGTCAAAATCCTTAACAAAAATAGAAACTCATCATGAAACGATAAATTTAACATTAATAGAGAATGAAGTACTATCTAAGAAATAACTATTATGTGTGAAAGCTACAAAAATAGTAAAAGAAGGTCCTTGATCCCCTGTTGGATGTTCCCTACCCAAGAAGCAAAAGGAATCTAGAAAGAAATATTAATAAACTAAAGGTAAAACCATTATATTCATAAATCACTACAGTACATCAATAGCATCAAATATTTTAGTCGTCAACAAAAAGTCTTGCAGAACAATTCAATACAATGCTTCTCTAGAAATTCGTTATCCATCTCTCCTAGACTAGAGGCCTATATATAACTGGAAAGTTCAACCTCCCTTCCTATATCAAGGAGAGTGTTGAGTAAATTAGGGATCTCATCCCTTTACATCTATATTCTTGAACTGTTTTTTATCAAAAGTGGTCATAAATGCACAAGGAGCACTCTTGGAGGTAGGTATATAAAATTTTGCTTGATCTTTGGCTAGAAGCCCTTTCGAGGAGACAAAATTACATGTTTATAGGACGTTGGCACCCTTGACTCCTATAATTTGACTTGTTTGGTGGAACACATGTACTTTTCCAAAAACATTAGTGGAAAAAGGTACATTAGACACAAAAATCATACATTCATTAAAAAACATACAAAAATACTCATGACCAACTATTACATATCGTCAAAAGAAAACATTAAGTCATTTTGTGGTGGAAAAATATTTCAAATATGAGCCTTTAGAATATACAATAATGAGGTTCATCAATTACTCCCATTCTTCATTTCTGAAGAAGATATCAAACAATGAATTATCGAATGGCCCACGCATCTCCAACCACTTCCATCTGAAGTCAATGATATGTTAGAAACACGCACAAAGTGAAATCAGGACCAAAGGAATATTACAGTTGCACACCAATAGCCATAGCATGAAATTCCCTAGGGCATGGGTTCCAATCCTAGTAAAACTAGAAAGCACCCACAGGACCCTCGTCCCACATAGCCACATGTTGAATCCACTTTGGTGGGGACGAAGTGAAAATGGAACGACACAGTTGTTCATAGTACCATTCCTTCTACAAATCCCAACTATGTTCCAATGACACCATGTTTTTATACAATAATTGAGGCATCACTATGTCAATTGTTGCTACAACAATAGTTCCATTCCAAATCTATGCACAACATCAACCATATTTGTTAAGAGAAAGGGTGTGCAATACTAGTAGCCAACAATATCCTGCAACCGCCAACTTCCATAACAAATTCCAATGCCTCCACTCGACTCCTTCGAGTGGATACCCCCACTTTACTTACCATCGATGCCAACTGTGGTGGGATTTCATTGGCACTAATCCCAACTCCACTTATACAATATTGTGTGACCACTTGTTTGAGCAGGCTATTTTGGGGTTCAGCGTAGCAAACAAGGAAGGTAGATTAGGAATGGACCAAAGGAAGCATTGCATGCCAGGAAATGAGGAAAAGTAGCACAACAGAAGGAAGGTAAAGAAATGCCTCCGAAATGAAGGGAAAGTAGAGAAAATTCAAAGCAAGGTCAAAGACCAATTGCACGTAAGGAGTTACTATGTGGACAAACTAGGGTTAGCGTTTTGGATTATAATGTAAGGGGTTTTAACCAATTGTTAAGTATAAATAGAGGATGTATGAGGTCACTAGTGGTATCATGCATTATCTTTAGGACAATGGTTAGAATACATTTTTTATAGCAATATTGAGTTTTGAAGTAATTAGTTTTGGCTGTATGATCCGAGGAGATCTAGTGAGGTTGAGATGGATGAAGTGTAACCGAGGGTCAGTTTGCAAGCTATGTATCTTGGTGCGACACTGGTCAACCTCAAGGATGTATGAACATTTTTTGATGTAATGCGCATAGCGCCCTATTTTGATGAATTAGAATAAAGAAGATATATCATTATGGGCGTAGCCTAGGGGGGAACCACGGTAAAACCTGGTGTCTATGTGTGTGTTTCCTATTATATGTTACTTTTACATGCTTATCGTGAATGAATGGATTATTATGCATCTACTAGAGTTTATTTACAACATACACTAGAATAGTTATGGTAAATTATACATAATGAATGTTAAGGGTTAAATGAATGATATATCTGAAGTAAAGTAGAATGAATGTTTGGCATCCTTATGAGAACGATCCCTTCCATGAATGTAGAAAATTGGGTATTGTATTCACCCATAATCCATCTCAGGTGATACTTTGTTGTGTACTTTGTGCACGGCATTGCCTTCTGGTTTACCAGAGGGGTCGATGGTTGCTAGGGTTTTGTTGGAAAACTAAGGTAGAACTCAAGTCAACCCATACATCCAAAAAATGGTTTTGTTTCCGGCTGAAACTCAGAAGAACAACCTAGAAGGGATATGATAAGAATGATACAGAATAAAATGCAGTGGTAGAAAGGGATGTTCAGGCCATGGAATCCTACAAAGCAATAAATTGAAATATGGTTGGAGACAAAGCAGCTCGAGTTTTCACAGAAAGATAATAGAAGTTCCAGGTATACACTGTGTCAGTATTTACAGAGGTATGTGTTTATTGATTTGCATGAGGAATTTTTTTGTTATTTTCTAGAATTGTTACAAGAGTGGATATTAATGTTGAAGCATACTCATCCCACTAATCGGATTAGATCAATAGAGTGGACTACTGAGAACATTACACGATTAGAAAGGGTTAATAATAAATTCATGCACACAGTGGATTTCTGGTTAAAAAGTATTATTGCAGGGTTTATTACTGATTTTGCAGTAGATACAGCAAAGATGTATACTACTACATAGAAATATTTCTTGAAGGGACCAAGAGGGAGGTACATTAGGTCACTTTACACATCGATCAAGATCTTATTTCATGATAAAGGTGTGATGACCATGGAATCAGATAGCTAGATCACTCTGCGCGCATGAGGAGACTGGGGGAAGTAATAAGGAAGATCTGAGATATGGAGAAGGCTATGGAGAGAGGATAGAAGAAGGAATAAATGGACCCCATAATTATGGATGAGGAACAAACCAGGGAAATATTAAGCAAAGAAGGAATGATGCACAACGGACGACCCTACCGGTATAAGATGAATAGTAAGAAAAGAGTAGTAGTCAAGTGGGAGGGATTATACAGTGATGAGGAAGAGGTAGAGGATATTTGCATCACAGGGCAGATTGAGGATATATTTTGCACCACATATGAGAGGAAAATCGGAGGTCATTGGTCTGATGAAGAAGAAGGCTCTCCATTCTAGATCTGAATTAGTGTGGAACCCACAACCCCATGTGTGACTAAGACATATGAAGACAAAAAACTAGTTAACCAGCAAGTGATTAGTGGTAGAAGGATTTTTGGATGACGATCTAATTCAAGTGGAAGTATTTCAGCTAGTAGTAGTCAAGTTTCTACACCACGCGATGGTGGTAGCACAACAAACTTCACAATGGCAGGAGTATATCCAACTAATAGGTTACCAGAGTCCTGAGGAGAAGGGTCAAAGGACCCAGAAAAGTGTATGTTCATTTGTGAGAAGATATGGGAAGCCAAATAGATTACAGATGAAGATACAAGGGTTACGCAATACGAAATCAAATTCAGAGACTGTTCACTGTATTGGTATATAGGTATCGCAGTAAATAACCCAACATGAGCACCTACAACCGTCACACATGTAAAGAAGGCCTTAATCAATGAATTTCAATGACCAAGTTCATAGTATCATTTCATGAATGATATGATAGAGATCAAGCATAATTCAGGAGAATCAGTCTCGGAGGTGGATCAAGAATTCAAAATGTTGAAAGGTAAGTTAAAGTTTCCTATTACAAATATGTAGCATAGACACTTATTTGTTAACTCTTTATTTCCACACTTGAAGTATCCATTGAGGCATTATAAATTCTAGATCCAGGCTAAGGATCTGCAAGTAGCCTTGCAGTTAGAGGAAAATCAGTATAAGCATGTAGGTCCAACTGTGGAATATATGAGAGCATATTTGAAGAACCTCACATTTCAGTTGAATCAGAATAAAGGTAAGGAGAAGAGAGAAGATGTTTGGTGTACGTTATGTAGGACAAAAGGACATGATAAGAATGAGTTCCCAACCTTTGCACAGTACTTGGGAGTAGGGATGTTGAATCCTTTACCACCACAAGGGCCATGGTGTGAGATATGAAAAACACATGGACACGATATTTATCATTGTCCCATGATGCAGAAGTATCAAACAGTGCCAAAGACTACATTTTTTAATTTTTGCAAGTTAGTTGGACATGAAGACAAGGATTTTAGAACCTTGGAGATAATGAAGGAGAGGACTTCAGATGCATATAGGGTGCAGATTAAATTGATGAAAACACAAACTACGCAGCAATTTACAACACGACCACAGTATAACAATGCACAAGAATTTCAAGCACAATCGCAGTATAATAACGCAAAACAATTTGCAACACCACCATAATAAAATAATGCACAACCACAGTACAATCAAGAAACTTAGTATAATACACTGTGTGGAGATAACCAAGGAAACATAGGAGGCTTCATAGGAGGAGGTCGTGGAGGTAGAGGACTAGCAGTTTTTCATAATTGTTAGAAACTAAGACACTATGCAAGAGATTGTCTACAACCACCAGCCACATGTATATATTTTCGCATAGCATACCATGATATAGAGTACTATCTGAAACTGTTGACAAAGATAGAGGATAAGAGGAACAAGAACAATCCGAATGTGCAATGGATTGTTGTGGAAAAATGAGAAGAGAATGGAAAGAAATTCCATATAGTTACTAGAGGTGGAGCCAAGATAGGAGCATATGCAGCAAAATAGATTCAAGACCAGCACCACTGGGTAAGGAAGAATACAATGCCTGAGAAGAAGTTTGATGTGTGCAAGGAAAAGGAGATATTCAAGGAAGCAAGACAAGAAATTTTGAAGGATAATATTGTGTCCACTTCAGGGACAAAGCCAATAGATGATGTACTATTGTATGACATGCCTCCCTTATTTGATTAAACCAGCAGAGAGAAACCTTCAGAACAAGTAAGTAACTTAAGAAACATTTTGGGGTCTTGTGTGAAGTTGTTGAATGATAAAATTGTTTACAATTATTATAGAGCTTATTAGAAAAGTGCAATTCTAGGGAAGAGATTAAATTAGAACAGAAGATAGTTAATCAAGTCTAGAAGAAAAGAAGAACAAGTAGGGAATTCAAGTTGAATGAAAACATTGGAGATTTCAATATGGGGGATATTATATTGGACTTAGGGTATGAAGTAAATGTTCTACTAAAGAAGACATGAGAAGCTCTGGAAGAACCTCAACTAGGGTATTCATCTATCTAGTTGAAGGTAGCAAATCAACACAAAGTGGTTCCTATTGGTAGATTGAAGGGGATACTAGTAGATGTGGATGGAGTGTGCACCATGGAAGACTTTGAAGTCATTGACATAGTAGATAATAGTTCCCCCTATCCAGCATCGTTGGGACTGGATTGGGCATTTGAAAATCAGGCTATTATCAATTTGAAGACCAAGAAGATGATCTTTGAATCAGGAGAATACAGTGTTATTGCACCACTGGATCCCTCAAAAGGAGGAAGGTATGTAGAACCTATGACAAAAAAATTTATTACAGAAGATATAAATCAGTTGTACAGAACTACCGCACGCGTAGAGGATTACATTAACCCAACTGCATATGGAATGATTAGTTGGAGGAGCATTAGTTCTTGTGCTTCAGATTCAGACATAGGACTGGAGAACTGGAAGTAATGATTACATGAATTATTTACTAGAAGATGCGCTAGAATGATGTGTGTGCTGAGATGGATTGGATTAGAGGTAAGAGAACCTCCCATTTTTATGGTGAGAATAATTTAGAAGATTTTTTAGTAAATTTTGAAGTAGAAATTTTGGAGAATCAAAGGTTATTAGTTTTAGACATGGAATTGAAAGAAACACCTGCATGTTTTTGTGGTGCACATAAGGATAATATTAAAGATTGGTTTCAATGCAAGAGGTTAAAACACATTAGACTTGGCGTAGAGAAGGGAAGTAGATATTTGGAGAAGTATGATGGGATTGGACAACCCAAGGAACATATATATAGGTGCAAGGTTCAATGGAGATTAGTACTGCTAGACGAATGGGCACACCATTTTATTCACACATTAGAAGACATCCCAAGGAACAGGTACACAAAACTGTAACAACACGGGGAAACTGCAAATTGGGAAGAGATGCAGCATAATTTTGTGGTTGCATTTTCCTTTAAGCATGAGAGCCCAGAAATAGATACAACACTGAAGATGATAAGAGATAGGATATTTTAAGAACCTGAATTTGAAATAGTCACAACATATCAGAATCAGACTAGGCATACATTCAGACAGTTGTTACATTGTTATCATGTCGTGGAACAAGAAGATCCAGAAGAAGAAAACTCGCACAATATCTAGATCCTGGAAATTGAAGGAGAAAGATAATTAGAAGGATCACAATTAAAATCAGAATATTATGATGGACCTTTGTGTTAGCAATAAAGGGATGTGCTTGTTTATCCATAGACAATATAACAATATCGTCACCCAACCATAGGCACAAAGGCCACCCCCAAGCACCTTAACCTTGACAGATAGAATAATTCTAGTAGAAGATAGTTAGCCAACCAAGGCTAGTGCACATTTATCCAAGGGTAGCACACCAAGAAAGAATAAACAGAAACCAAGAAGAAATTCCAAACCATAACCAAGAGAAATTCCAACCAAAACAAAAACTCTTGTTGCAACAGCTGCAGCTGCACTCCCTCTCCAAACTTGTGCACCACTACTCCTTATGCAGTTGTGAGACTGAGAGTGACAAATGATATCTAGCACCCTCTTATTTATAGTGCTCTTTGTCACATGTACAATCCAACTTCTTATTTTATAGGTTAACACTTAAATATTAATTCTTTTATTGATCTGACATGTCTTCTAGGGTTTCTACACATATGTTTAGGGTTTCTCTTGGTTCCCAAAATATTCTAGTCTTGTCAAAGGTTACACATGGAGGTTAATACCTCTTGCAGTTACCATAATATCAACCCTCCCTCCCAGCTAGGGAGGTATTAAAGGTAATGGTATTTAGCAAAAATATACCATTCAACCGGTAGCATCATCATAGCCACACAAGCTATCTCATGATCATGTAGATCAACTCACGAGAAACATCATCACTATCAATATCATCTGATAGCAAGAACTGCATCATCTCTTGAATCCATACTTCATCTGAGTAGTCGGGCATGATGTTTAATAAGTCACTCACTCCACAGAGTGATACAATAACTATTCTTCTAATATAGACATATGTCCTAGAAGAATAATTGTTCTGTTAAGAACCAAACAGCAATATAGCATAGAAAAACCTCAGGAAAAGTACTCCACACCTTGAAAAAGAGATAATTTCATATAATAAGCCTCTTCGAGGGGGAAACCTCCTTTTACCCCACTTAAATGTTCAAGTACAAGATGATTCAAAATGAAAATGTCTCCTTGGTATATATAGGAGACTAGGAGGTTTTAATGGCC
>ML801246.1:277342-311883 GCA_009831015.1 Picea engelmannii | reverse complement strand
CCTAAAGCCGACATAAATAAAATAACATTACTAATCTAATATGCCCCAATTAAGTGGTAATGAGCCAATATTAGGGCTTAACATGTTCCAACAGATGTTGGAAGCCATGCCAGGGGCTACAAGGAGTATTCTTCTAATACGGACATATGTCCTAAAAGAATGAATGTCTTGGACGATTTTCCCTCTAGACACTACTGTGAACTCAGAAAAAATGTATGTCTTGTACCAATCTCTCCACTCCGGTCACTACTGTGAACTCAAGGAGATGGACCATTCTTCTAATCCAGACATATGTCCTAGAAGAATAGCTATCCATGGTACATCAACAATCTGTCAACCTAGACCATTCTCCACTGGGAGAATATCTTTCCACCAGTAATCATTCCTTCTTGGACCATTCTCTTCCTGGAGATTGTCATACCATCAACACGATGACTATCCATCTAGCTGGCAATCATCTCCTACGCTAGTGATAGTCTACATGGCAATCAGAACAATTCCATCCAATAGAACAAAATTGTGCCTATCCATAGTAGTACACGACTACTACCCAGTGGTACATAACCACTCCTAGTAGCACATGGCTACTAACCAATGATACACATTCACTACCAATAGATCACATCCACCACAATAAAATGAAACTACTATCCAGAGACACACAGTCTCCACAACAATCATATCATCTGATATCAACAATGTCATGATACAAACTGATTCATTTGGGCCATTCTTCCACTCACATCTGTGAGATATGGAAGAGAATCTTCCCTCAGAAAGTAAAAACATCAGCCATGGGATATCTGAACTATTCTTCTGAAGCATAGAAGAATAATTGTCCCTGATTTATGAGGTTGGACCATTCACCTAAATAGGCCATTCCTCCAGCACTAATCATAGTGCAACCTGGAGAGAATGAGTATGACCTAGGGAATGCATGTCCCTGATTGTTGAACCTAGACCATTTACCTAACTGGGTCATTCCTCTGGCACTAAACATAGTGCAACATGAAGAGAATGAGTCTTCCTTAGGGAATGATTGTTTGGACCATTTCCTATGGAAATGATTGTCCTACACCAACCTCCAAAATAGACCATTCTTCGAAACTGCTCACAATTGTGAACTTCGAAAGAATGACTTCCTGGCAAGGCGGACCATTATACTTGACCACTACTCAGAGTGAATGCCAAGAAGAATGATTGTCCTAGACCATTCCCCCACACTGGCCACAATGGGAATCATTGTCTATGGTACATTATCAATCTATCGAACCATTTTCATTACCAAAATGACTATCCGATCTGGACCATTTTTCGAACTAGAAAATGCATGTCCGTCATAAATCTCAAACTACTTTCCGGACTGGAAAGGAACTTCCCAACATGGACCATTTTCCGAACTAGAAAATGACTGTCCATAAATCAATAAAATATCACTGCTCCCTCCCAACCTGGGAGTAATCTCTTCCTTTTTCAATAAGGAAGTTTTCTCCACGAGCCCCAACTTCTCACTTAAGTACGCAATCTTTTCATCTTGGACAGAGGCTTTACCAAAATATTTTTTATATCCTCATCTGTGGAGATATAATGGAGAACCACTTCTCCCCTATGGAATTTATCATGGAGAATATAATGCTTGATCTCAATGTGCTTTGACCTGTCATGGAACACCAGGTTCTCTGAAAGATTCACATAGCTCTGATCATCATAATATATCATGGTCGAATTCAGCACCTGATTAGTCAGTCCATAAACCAACTTACGGAGCCACACTTCTTTTGTACAAGTATCACAAATTGTTATATACTCGGGTTCTATAGTGTTGAGTGAAACATACTTCTATTTCCTGTTGTCCCATGACATCGTGGCAAAGATCAAACTGAAACATATCCAAGTAGCACTTATTTTTTCATATGCACTTCCTGCCCAATCTGAATCGACAAATCCATGCAGTTGTATATAATAACTTAAATGGCCCACAAAAAAAATATCCAGCTGAGTATTCTCCAAATACATTAACGATCCAATTAATCGTCGATACAGAGATAGGTCTACTGGATTAGAGTCTCTCAACTTCTTTATATCTATCATCATGGGACTTTGCCATGGAATTTCAATGCATCATCCTAAAATTTTGAAGAACCATTTCAATATACTTCCTCTGTCATAGGAAGTTTTCACCACGCTTATGTTGTAAATGAGAGGCTCTGCACCAAGTTTGCTAGAATCCATACAAGTTCTTCTTCCATCTACATACAAGGGTCTCTTTTTGGTATACCTCAAAACCTTGAGGTTTCTCTACATACGCTTATTCTTCAATTAGTTTGTTGAGAAGAATAGTCTTTACATCCATCTGATGTAAACTCCAACCCATGGATATTGCAGGAGATATAATGGCTCAGGTAGAGGTATATCTGGTTACTAGAATAATCTTTCATCGTATTCTTCTCCCTCCTACTGGGAGAACCCTCTAGCCCTGATTCTCGCCTTGTATCTATCAATGCTTAGGTATTTTTCACAATTTCTCACATACATTGTTCTTCATCACAACTTCCTTCCATTCCTTCTCCTTGACTGCTTCTAGTGGGTTCAAACTAGTTCAATTGGTTGTTCTGACTTTTCTTTGTTTATTGGAATCTTCATGTTCTTCCTCATGTTTATCTTCAATGTTGGATTCCATGGAATCTTATAACATCATCCAACTTGTCTTCCAATCTGAAACTATATACCATCTTGACAAGAAGAGATTATAAACTCAATCAGAAGATTCAATGATTAGAACAAGTTAGAAACTCTAAAATTTCAACTTTGACCACAAAATCAATTTGACCAAAAGTCAACCTTTGACTTTGAATTTGATCGGTCAACCTTTGACTTCAACGAGTCAAAATTTGACTTTGACTTTGACCAAATATTCAAACCTGACGTTGTTTTTGGTTGAGAGTACCAAGACGTGCGATAGGCTAGGGCACACTAGGATGTCAAGGAATTAGGTCAAATGCTTCACTATAAGTTCCTGAACACAAGCGTTAGGGTTTATTGCAACTGCATAATTAGAAAACCTAGCTACAGCTGTAACTGGTGCCATAATGAGCTTAACAAATAACTTCCCAATCAATCTTCCAGTTTTTAGATTGTCTAAACATAGTGTGGGCCCATAACCTATTAGAAATAAAGGAATGTGATCATTTCTCCATAGACAATATAGCAATATTGTCATCCAACCATAGGCATAAAGGCCACCCCGAGAATGTTAACCTTGACAAACAGAATATTTTTGGTAGCATATCAATACCAACCAAGTCTAGCACACCTTTCTCCAAGGGTATCACACCAAGCAAGAATAACTAGAAACCAAGCTGAAAGTCCAAACCATAACTAAGAGAAAGTCTAACCAAAATCAAAATGCCAGTTGCAGCAGCTGCAACTACACTCCCTCTCCAAACTCATGCACCACTAGTCCTTATGCAGTTGTGACAGTGAGAGTGACAAATGAGCTCAGTGCCCTCTTATTTATAGTTCTCTTTGTCACATGTCCAGGCTGACTTCTTCGTTTAGAGGTTAACACTTAAATATTAATTATTTTATTGAGCCAACATGTCTTCTAGGGTTTTTTCATATCTGTTTAGGGTTTCTCTTGCTTCCCGGAATATTCTAGTCTCGTCAAAGGTTACACGTGGAGGTTAATACCTCCTGTAGCTACCATAATATCAACACTTTGAAGATAAAGAAGGTAAATATTGGCACAACAGAAAACCCAAAGATGGCAAGTATTGGTGATTATTGGGACAGTCAGACAATGGAGAGCATAACTGAGTTACTTCACGAATATAGTGATTTGTTCCCAGCAACATTTTCAGAGATGAAGGGGCTAGCAGGGGAAATTGGAGAGATGAAGATACCTTTGAAACTATATGTTGGACCAATAAGACAGAGACCTTAGAGGTTGAATCCAATATACAAAGAGAAAGTGAAGGCATAAATTGAAAATATCTTAGAGGCTGGTGTCATAGAACCTATGGAAGAATCAAAATTGATCATCCCTATGGTAGTACAGGAAAAGAAGCATGGGGGCATAAGGATTTGTGTAGGTTTGAGGAAATTGAATGTTGCTTGATTTCATGATCCTTTCCATGCCCCATTTACATATGAAGTCTTGGAGAATGTAGGAGGCCAAGAATCATATTCATTCACTGATGGGTTTTCAGGGTATCACCAGATCAGGATAGCACCCGAGGATAGGCATAAGACAACATTTTATACAGAATGGGGATCATATCAGTGCACAGTCATTCCTTTTGGATTGAAGAATTCACCTACATTTTTTTCCAAAGTAGTAGTAGCATCCTTTAAGGATTTTATTCATAAGTTTTTGGAAGTTTACTTGGATTATTGGACAGTGTTCAATTTATTAAAGGACCATGTCGAAGTATTTAGATTGATGTTAGATGGGTGTATACAGTGTCAGATATCATTGAATATTAATAAATTCATTTCCAGCGCACCATTTGGTATTTTGTTAGGACATGTGGTTTGTAAATACGGTCTACTGGTTGATCCTGCAAAGATTGTTGTCATAGTCAATTTACCACCACCTAAGTCAGTGTGCTAGTTGAAGAGTACACTTGGTCATACAGGTTATTATAGGAAATTTATAAGGGGGTATGCATAGATTACAACGCTAATGGATAAGTTGTTGAAGAAGGATATTAAATATAAATGGAATGATGAATGCAAGCAAAGTTTGGATATTTTGAAGGAAAAGATGGTGACTGCACTGATTTTAGTCTTTCGAGATTGGTCAAAAGAATTTCATGTGCATGTGGATGCATCATCAATAGCGCTGGGAGAATTATTGACACAGTTAGGAGAAGGTGATATCGATCACCCAATTTCATTTGCAAGCAGGAAGCTATCAGATTCAAAGCATAACTACAATACTACAAAAAGGGAAGGTTTGGTTATGGTTTATGCATTGCATAAATTCAGACATTACTTGTTAGGCCAACATTTTAAGATGTTTACAGATCACTCTACTCTTAGATATTTGGTCAATAAGCAAGTGTTGGGGAGAAGAATATGCAAATGGTTACTATTGTTTCATGAATTTGCCTTTGAATTTGTTGTGAAACCTGGAATATTGAATGCAGGACCAAATCATCTATCAAGAATAACTAATGGAGAAGAACCAAGCAGTTTGGAAGAAAATTTTCCTGATGCTCAACTATTTTTAGTATAGATTGCAGATGAATATTTTTCTAACATTATTGATTTTTTAAGTACAATATTTGCACTAAAGGAATTTACTATTGCACAGAAGAAAATTTTAGTGGTTAGAGAAGTAGATTATCAATTGATTGTGGGTCATTTATACAAACTTGGTGCATATAACATTTTGGGGAGATGTGTGATGGAGCATGAACGTCCTATCACTTTAGCAGAAGCACATGAAGGCATAGCTAGAGAACATTATGCAAGGAAATTTGTTGCGCAAAAGATATTGCGCGTATGATTATGGTGGCCAACAATTCACAAGGATGCAAAGGAATACTGTCATAATTGTGATGTCTGTCAGAGAGTTGGAAAGTCATCCAGGAGGGATGAGATGCCATTAATACCTCGAGTAAATTTTAAGGTGTTGGATAAATGGACAGTAGACTTTGTAGGACCAATTAATCCACCAGCCAGAAGATCAGGAGCCAGATATATAATTACAGCGACAGAATACTCTACCAGATGGGTGGAGGCAACAATAGTGAAGGATTGCAGTGCAGAGAATGCAATGCACTTTTTATTTGAACAAGTAGTCACAAGATTTGGATGCCCTATAATTTTTATAAGTGATCAAGGGACTCACTTCATCAATAGTACAATTCAGGCAATTCTTGAAGAGTTTGAGATACATCATCAGAAGATCACTCCTTATCATCCTCAAGCTAACGTAACATTGGAAGCAATTAATAAGATATTGGAGAATGCCTTGACCAAGATTTTCAATGTAAACATGGATGATTGGGATTTGAAGGCACCAATAGTATTATGGGATTATAGAACTACATGCAAAAATCTAATAGGGAAAACACCTTTTAGGTTGGTCTATGGACAAGAAGAAGTGGTTCCCTTAGAGTATTTGATACCTAGTCTCTGAATTTCAACTATTACAGAGATGATAGAAAGAAGCACAACATAGGAAAGATTATCTCAACTCATGGAACTTGAAGAATACATGATTATAACTGGTTTCCATCAGGAGGTACAAAAATCAAAGGACAACGCTTCGCATGACAGACATATCAAGAAGAAAAAATTTAAGGAGATATTGTTCTCCTATATGACAACAGATACTTGCAGCGCCTAGGAAAACTTGGAATACATTGGCTAAGGCCATATGAGATAAAGTTTGTCACAGATGGAGGTGTTGTGGAGTTGCAGGACTTAGCAGGAAATGAAATTCAAGGACTAGTGAATGGTAGTTGATTGAAACTGTATAGGGACAGTTGAACCACTAACCCTCGGTAGTTTTAACATAGTACTTAGACTTGTACATATTTTATATAGTAGGAGTTAAAACAAGAAAAAGAAGGAAAAAGTAGAAAAATGAGAAAAATCTAAAAAGAAGTAGGTAGGTGGATAAGTCATAGACAAACAGTTGGAAGATATAATGCACAGCAAAAGTATGACAGAACTGCGCAACAAAAAATACAATGTGTAGAAAACGATGAAATGGTGTGACAGAAGTCAAGATACTGCGTGACAGGAAAGAAAACATCGCAAGCCAGGAAGGACAATGATTGAAAAAAATCAAAAACTAGTGGACGGAAAACAGAGGGCACATTAGAGAAATTATGACAGAGTTTATAAAAGGGGAAAAGCATGAAAAAGGAAACAAACTTGTGATTTTGAGAAAAGGAGCGAACAAGTGAACAGATTGTGATGGTGTGTGAAGAATGTGAAGATTCCATCGGATTTGCAGCAATTTTTTCCCAATATTATAACAATGACACCGCCAAAGTTTGGAGCACTGAGCTAGTTCGCATGAAGAACCATAAGTACTAACAAATGAAGAGAGGATGCACCCATAGTTGTAGATGTGGATGATATCCTAATGAAAAAAAGTGAGACAATTAACCCTATTATCCCCATTTTGTGGATAACTAAGGAGATTATGTCTCAAGGCCCTCAGTTTGTAGATATGGAGTGTTGATAGACTACATGACCAACAGTACCTTTTTGCATAGATGGAAAACCCACTCACCACCACAGATGGTAACAGTTTTGCAAATGGAATCCACCACACCAGCTAGCTTCCAGAAGGAAGTGGGCCTTGCTCCATGAGGTACAAGTCAGTATTATGGTGAAAATTATTTCAATATTTAAGCCATTTTATTATGTTGTATCTTAGATTGCTCTAGATTTCATGATATATGCTTCAACATTATTCCTTTTTCCCCGCTTCACCTTGGTGGTTGACATTGTTCCCTAGTAAGTGGTTTTCCTTGGGAATTGGTTTGCTACTAAGAACTACCTTAATGATCCACTATACCATTCCTGACCATACTTACCACTTTCCATCATTGTTCCCCTCAATTTCCTTATCTCTTGGGATTTTAGGGTGTATTGACCCAAGAAGGGGTTGTTCCTCATTCTATGGGAAGAAGGGAATAAAGGCCCGGAGGGGTTGATGTTTGGTAAAAGATAAAAGACTTGTATAAACATTACAGATGCTTCACCTAGGGATCACCCAAGAAAGAAATGAAACTCTTATATTTGAATAAAGGGGACCCACAATATAATAAAGAATGCTTAAAAGGTTAGTTGAAGGATAAGAGGTCTCATCATGAGCCGACCTATCACGTCCATGAATATCTAGTGGTACGACATTACCATTATTTGGTAACCAAACTAGGGTAATGGCTCTCAGTTGCATGGCTGAGAGAAAGAGGGTCTCATTATGAGTCATCCTTCTCATTTTCATTAGGTGTTTTTGGATGACATTGCCATCACCTGGTCACCACACCAGGGAAGTGACCTTCAACCTCTCCTTATGCTATATTGAAAGAAAGATAAAAGGCAATTGATGGGCTTGGAAAAAGTGCATTGCAGATGAAGGTACCACACACTCTCTATAAAGGCACCTATGAATGGGACATTATGACCCCTTATATGTCATGATCCCTATTCCCATTGAGTCTTGATCCCAACCAGTTCATCCACTTTACATGTCTTATAAAGTGATCTCTTGGAAACTCTCCTTGACCTAGGGAAATATCTATCCAATATGACACCTCGTCAACCCTCCCATATTCAAGCTTGAAAAGTTGAATAATTTCTTTCAGATGTTAATTGTTTGATATAGTGATCTTTGATGCACATGCTTGTATGGCTTATTTATTGATTGGATTCACTTATCATGATGTTATGACTTGAGATCCTTGGATGGAGTGATCATTTTTCTTTGCAATATCTATTTGGTGGACAATTTTGGGAGAACAGGCCTAGCTTGGGCTTCCATGGGGCTACAAGCCCATAGGTTGGATGTCAGAGGCCCACATTCTGGATGAGAGAGATAAGACTTGGTAGGCCTTAATGATAACTTGCACGACATAGCCCAGCCCTCGCTTTCCAAATGATTTTCCCAGGAGAGGAAAAATGTCTTATTTTTTAGCTTGACGTCATGCTTTTCGGGCTAGGGCATTGTGGTGAGGTGCCACTCTTTTGACACATGGATGTTTTGAGGAGAAGAGGGTCTTCACCATGATGAGAGTTCTTATATTTTTGACATGTGGCCTTTGGAGGCCTACCCATGCTTCTCCAACACCAATGAATTCCAAAAAGTGGCAAAACGTCCCCTAAAGGGGAGACGTCCTTCTAAAATTAGGATTTTATTTGTTCAAAAAGTGAAATTTTAAGTGAATTGTTTAACATTACTTTGTTAAGGGGGGAATATTAGGGTTGTTTACCCCTAATCTTGTGGTTTAATCTTTAATTTATGGACAATTCACATTGGTGACATTTTAAATAAATAGAGATCATAAGATTTCATATTTAACAGAACTCTCCTTCATTGTGAGAGGACTTGATCTGAAATTTTCACTACACTTGGATATTTTTGTCTCTTGTGCACTTTTTTATGGATATATTGATGAATGGTTGATGGAGGAGTGAGGTGATAGCCTTGGATGATGTTTTTCTAGCTCTTATGGTGGATTATCTTGGCATTTCTCTTGATCTTGGTATGGTCTTTTACTATTATGCTATGATTTTTTCAATTCAAGTATTGTTATGCTAGGAGCTAAGTGGGAAGTATAAGGGAATACACCACCACCATAGTATTAATCATTTTATTGCTTCATCTCTTTGATTATACAAGGGTTTTCGAAGAGAATTATAAGGGTATACACCCTCTTAGCTTAAACCCTAGCTAGAGAAAATTGCCTTGGGAAGTAAAAAGGCTTACACCCCCAAGAAGGTAGCTTCTACAGCTCTTTTTGATTTGACTCCATTAACCCAATAGTAAAGGAACTAGTCATACTTTTTTGCATTGGAGATATAAAACTATTTCCTTGGGAAACGCAAATTTTGATCTTTTGAAAGGTTTCTTGCTTAAAGTTGTTTTTCCTCATTGATAGGAGTCTTGCCCTTTTAGGGTGATGCAGAAGCATCATAAGAAGCCAGCAAAGCAAGCACAATATTGGAGGACAGCTAGAAAAGCACCAACACGCATTTTGAAAATGTTTTGAATTTGAATGAATGAGCATTAATGTAATAGCTCAAAGGAATGTATTTGCATTTATATTTTAGAGATTGTAAACAGATATGGAGTGTTGCTCTCATCTATCAGACATAGAGGCTTTTATGTGTATTGAATGTAAAGTAGGTAGCTTTTAATTCTAATAGGATAGTTAGAGTTGTAGGAGGGAAAACAGAACATAGACACCCTTGCTTGTATTGTAGAGAGTTAGTATTCTCATTCGATAAGTTGTTGAGTTCTAGCAGAGAGTTGTAGCTGTAGAGAAAGAGAACATAGAGAAGAACCCATGTACAAGAACACTTGAGTTAATATATGAAATCTTTGACTCAATTTCATGGTGTTATTATGCTTACTGTTTACATCTGTTGAATGGTATGTTTGCATTTCTCTGTTATGCATTTCTTTCAATGTTGTGCGTGTGCTTGTGATTTCATGTTGAATGTATGAAGTCTAAGAGAAAAGAGAGAACTGAGTTTCAATTGTTTCTCTTCCTGAGAATTCCTGCAAGGAGTGCAGTGAACGTCCTCAAGGTGTGTGTTCACAAGGTTTCTGAGTTTTACCTCAGAAAGCTCAGGAGAGATATTGTTGTTCTCATACTAGAAGAAGTGTGGGGGAGAACAGAGTCCTGCAAAGAGTGCACAAGCTGGGTGATGTTTTATGTTTTATCAACCAGGGGAGAGGTTGAAGGACTACAGTCACAAGGAGTGCACAGATTCGAACGGGTCAAATAACCAGAGGTTATTTGTGGATTCCGCAAGGAGTGTGTGCAGGAACCCTTTTGGAAACCTAGAGTTTGTAACAAGATAAAGCTCAGAAGAGATAGAACCTTTGAGGCATTCAAAGGGAGATGAAGGTAAAAATCGTATTGCATAATTCAAGTTCAGAAGGAAGGATGCCAGCCAATTAGGCAAAATTTCTTGAGAAGTTGAATGGACGGTAAAAATGCTTCGTGGGGAACTGTCGAATTTCTGTGGTTCGTTGGATCTCATAAACAAATGAGAAGATTAAGGTTGAGAACTTACCAGTGTATAGAAGCTCAGGAAGAATAGTGTTCGTTGGATCAGGATCAACAGGATTCGTTGATCTCATGCATGAATTTTGTTATTTCGGAGTTCAGAAAGTGGAGGAGACTGTGACTCAGAGTTGAGAGTCGTGAACTCAAGATTCGCGAAATCCTAAAAGAATAAAGACTGTTAGATCACAGGAATACTGAGAGTCATTGATCTGTGGCGAGAGGTTATTGCGGTTTCGAGGATCAATGAGAAGCGACATTGCATCAAAAATCGTCGATACGCGAATTCCTGAGGTGTCGAAAGGTTGGGCCCCAGGTTTTAGCTAGAGGTCACGTCAAATAAAATTCAAGGGAGGATTTAGAGATACGTAAACCTTTTTGGGTTTCGGGGATTGTCGAGCCAGGAGGACTTACATCAAGATTTGTGAGGTTGCGAAGTCTGAAATACCTTTTCAAAAAAGTCTCGTGGTCATAGTTGATTGGTCACGTGGGTGAGAGTTAGCGCCTTGTGTTTGTTCACGCAAGCATAGCTCATAAGGACCTGTGGATACACACTGTGTGTGTGGAAGATTCATGTGAGGGATCAGAGAGTCAATTCGACTCAAGGGGGATATTTAGAACGATCCTAAGACCGGGAGGTTGCGTGGAACCTACTGAGGTAGGGGGTTTGCGTCAAAGTGGTATCAGAGCCTAGCCTACAACTTTCTTTTTCTTTTCAATGGGGAACAGATTGAAACAATGCCGCCAAGAAGGAGAGAGAGACCAATTCCCGATCCAGCTATGGAAAGGGAGATGAGGGAACTCCATGCTTGATTAGATGCTATGGAGATAGCACAGAGATGGACAGTTGATGTTGGAGATGTCAGCGAAGCTGAAAGTGAAAATAAGGCTGGAGAAGGTGAAGAAGAAGTCGTAGTCGAAAATGTTGCAAAGGAACGTCTATTCAGAGTTGTTGCAAGAATAGGTGCCAGGGAAAAGATGGATATTTCGATGTATGAAGGCAACTTAGACGTTGAGGATTTTCTAGATTGGTTTACAGCTCTGGACAAATACTTCGACTATGAGGATGCCGAGGAAGATAAGAAGGTTAAACATGTTGTCACTAGACTTAAAGGGCATGCAAAATTGTGGTGGGATGAACTGCAGGCTGACAGGCATTGCAATGGCAAGCAAAAGATCAAAAACTGGGATAGAATGGTCACAAAGATGAAAGCCAAGTTTATACCCAGGGATTACCAAATTTCTTTGTTTCGAAGAATGCAGAATTTGAGACAGAAAGGGATGACAATGAAGGAATACACTGAATAATTCTAAAGGATAAACATTAGAGCAGGTCATCGAGAAAGTGATGCTGAGAAGGTCGCTAGATACATGAATGGTCTGAGATACGACATTCAATATGAGATGAGCATGATGACAATAAGGAATGTGGAAGATGCTTAACAAATGCCTCTGAAGGCTGAAGAGAAATTGGCTCGAAAGCAAGGTCAAAGAGGTCGAGGTCAAAATCAAAGAAAAGGCAAAGCAATTTCCATAGACAGAGTACAGAAGTCGAAGGATGAAGAAAAGAAACCTCATACTCACCCTAAGAGAGGAGGAAGTTCACAGGGGAGACAGTATGCCGATAGAAATACTTTTCCATGAGCAAGAGGAAGAGGAAGAGGTAGAGGAGGTGAGATAAAATGTTTTGTCTCTGGAAAAATCAAACACAAGTCTTTTGAATGTCCTGATAGGAAAAAGGATGGAGGAGAAGCTCATATTTCTGTAGCACAAGGGAGAAATGTTGAGGCAGAAGATGCAGAAGGTGGAAGATCACTCATGATGAGAAAAATTCTCTTGAAGCCAGAGAAGGAGATAGAGAATCCAGTCCCAAGAAACAGTTTATTCAGAACTGCTTGCAAGACCAAGGACAGGGTATGCAAGGTAATAGTGGACAGTGGAAGCACAGATAATTTAGTATCCACAAAAATGGTGGAGAAGCTAGAATTGGATACAGTTGCACATCCAAGCCCATACAAAGTCTCGTGGTTACAAAAAGGACATCAGGTAACTGTTACTAAACAATGTTTAGTTGAATTTAAAATAGGGGGTTATAAGGATGGAATTTTATGTGACATTATTCCCATGGATGTATGTCATCTTTTGTTGGGGAGACCGTCGAAATATGATAGAAATGTTGTTCATGATGGGAGAAAGAACACATACACCTTGGAGAAGAATGGTAGAATGCATATGTTGTTTCCAATTAAGGACGAGAAGGTGAAGGCTGAAGCAAGAAACACTATACTTCTCATGAGTGGGAAGGAACTTCTTGATGAAGTCAAGAAAGAAAAAGACACGTAGTTTGTTGTGGTGAGAAATCCTAGAGTCATCTTAACCAGTACCAAGATAGATGATCTACCGGAAGAAATTCAGGAATTGCTAGAGGAGTTTTCTGATATAGTAGTGGACGAATTACCTTGTTCATTGCCATCTATCAGAAGCATAAGTCATCACATTGATCTTATACCTGGATAAATTTTACCAAACAAAGCAGCGTACAAATTGACGTCGTAGGAGAATGAAGAAGTAAAAATACAAGTCCAGGATTTGATGGACAAGGGGTTAGTTAGAGAAAGCTTGAGTCCATGCACTGTACCAAAAGTGTTAAGTCCAAAGAAATATGGTCACTGGAGAATGTGTACAGATTCGAGGGCTATAAACAAAATCACCATCAGGTATAGATTTCCTTTACCAAGGATGGATGACTTGATGGATTGCTTGAGTGGAGTAAATTTTTTTTCAAAAATTGATTTGAAAAGCGGATATCATCAAATTAGAATGAGGGAAGGTGATGAATGGAAGACAACATTCAAAAAAAATGAAGGGTTTGTCATGTCATTTGGTTTGACGAATGCGCCAAGTAATTTTATGAGGCTGATGAACGAAGTCTTGAAATATTTCATTGGGAAGTTTGTAATCGTGTACCTTGATGATATACTAATCTTCAGTAAGACTGAGGAAGAACATCTGAAGCATTTAGCTATAGTAATGAGGAGGTTACAGCAAGAGAAATTGTTGATCAATTTTAAGAAGTCGTCTTTCATGAAGACATCAATTATTTATTTGGTTTTTGTAATCTCTTCGAATGAGCTGAAGATGGATCCTGAGAAAGTAAAGGTGATCATAGATTAGCCATATCCAAAGAGTATCTTTGAAGTTTGAAGCTTCCATGGATTGGCTAGTTTTTACAGGAAATTCATCAGGAATTTCAGTGGGAAATGTGCACCACTAATGGACACAGTCAAGAAAAGACACAAATATTTTCATTGGACAGAGGAAGCAGAGAAGAGTTTCAAGTTGCTGAAAGAGAAAATAACTAGACAACCAGTTCTAGTTCTACCATATTTCAGCAAGATATTCCAAGTGAGGTGTGACGCAAGTGGATTTGTGATTGGATCAATTTTAAGCCAAGACAATAGGTCGATTACGTACTTCGGTGAGAAGATGAATGAAACCAAGATAAAATATTCCACGTATGATAAGGAGTTTTATGCAATCATATAGGCGTTGAAAAAATGGAGACATTATTTGGTTCCAAAAGAGTTTGTCTTGTATAGTGACAACCATGCTTTACAATTCATAACTCAACAGGAGAAATTGAACCAGAAGCATGCAAAATGGATTGAATACATGAAAAATTTTACTTTTGTTATAAAGCATATTTCTGGAACTGCTAACAAAGTTGTTGATGCTTTGAGGAGGAAATGTTTGATTCTGTAGGAGTTCAGAGTAAATACCTTAGGTTTTGATAACCTCAAGGAAATGTACAGAGATGATGCAAATTTTAAAGAAGCCTATGAAGCATGTGAGAATCCAGTTCTCAGAGACAAAAGCCAATGGATTGAATATATGATTTGGGATGGACTATTGTTTAGTAGTAATCAGTTGTGTATACCGAAGAGTTCTATGAGAGAGAATATTCTGAAGGAAAAGCATAGTGGGGGACTGGATGGACATTTCGGCCATGAAAAAAGTTCATGCAATTGAATGGCTCATATTATTGGCCAGGGATGAGGACATATGTTAAGAAGTTTGTCAACAGGTGCAGAATTTGTCAGCATGCAAAGGGGAAAAGACAGAATACAGGGTTGTATCAACCATTGCCAGTACCAGAGTGGCCATGGGACATGGTAAGTATGGATTTTGTGTTGGGACTGCCAAGGAAGCAAAGAGGGTGTGACTCAATCTTTGTGGTGGTTGATAGATTTTATAAAATGGCACATTTCATACCATGTAAGAAAACTAGTGACACAACGCATGTCGCCAATCTGTTTTTCAAAGAAGTTGTTAGACTTCACGACTTACCCAAGAGAATTGTATCGGACAGGGATACCCAATTTGTTGGTCATTTCTAGAGAACCCTATGGAAGAAGATGAGGACTAATTTGTCTTTTAGCTCAACATATCACCCTTAGACGGATGGAAATATCGAGGTAGTGAATCGAAGCTTGGGAGATTTGTTGAGGAGTTTGGTAGCTGAACACCAGAGTCAGTGGGATCAGATTCTGCCACAAGAGGAATTTGCATATAATGATTCGCCAAACCGGAGTACAGGAAAAATCCCATTCTAGATCATGTATGGAATGCATCCGAGAGGAGTATCTGAGTTAAGGGACTTAGAGAAGAATAACTTCAGAAGTGATAAAGCAGAGGATTTTGCAACAGAGATGCAAGAACTCCATAGTAAAATCTGGGAGCGATTGGATAATTCCAACCAGGAATATAAGCACAAAGCAGATCAACATAGGAGAGAACTTCAGTTTGAAGTTGGTGATTTAGTTTTATCACATCTCATAAAATAAAGGTTCCCGAGGGGAACATATAATAAGTTGAAGATGAAGAAAATTGGGCCGTGTAAGATCATAAGAAATTTTGAGGCAAACGCTTATGAGATTGAATTACCAGATGGGGTAGGAATATCACCCATATTCAACATAGAAGATATGTATCCTTATAGAGCAGGTGAAACAGAGGAGAATCAGAAAGAAGTTCAATGGGTTAAACAATTTCCTATAGCTAAAAAGTTGTAGATGGAAAGGATCATTGATCAGAGAGTCAGCAAGAAGACCCGAAGGAAAACATACTTCGAATATTTGGTCAAATGGAAAGGACACCCGATTGAAGATGCCAGTTGGGAGAGAAAAGCAGATATCCAAAGATATGGATAGACGGTGCAGGAGCTCTTGAACAGGAGTTCATGAATTTTCAAGCCAGAGGAGTATGATGCAGGAGCATCATAAGCAGCCAGCAAAGCAAGCGCAAGATTGGAGAACAACTGGAAAAGAACCAACACGCATTTTGAAAATGTTTTGAATTTGAATGAATGAGAATTAATGTAATATCTCGAAGGAATGTATTTGCATTTATATTTTAGAGATTGTAAACAGATCTAGAGCGTTGCTCTCATCTATTGGACATAGAAGCTTTTATGTGTATTGAATGTAAAGTAGGTAGCTTTTAATTGTGATAGGATAGTTAGAGATGTAGGAGGGAAAACTAAAGATAGACACCCTCGCTTGTATTGTAGAGAGTTAGTATTCTCATTTGATAAGTTGTTGAGATGTAGCAGAGAGTTGTAGAGCAGGAGAACATAGAGAAGAACCCATGTACAGGAACATGTGAGTTAATATATGAAAGCTTTGACTCAATTTCATGGTGTTATTATGCTTACTGTTTACATCTTTTGAATGGTCTGTTTACATTTCTCTATTATGCATTTCTTTCAATTTTGTGTGTGTGCTTGTGATTTCATGTTGAATGTATGAAGTCTGAGAGAAAAGAGAGGAATGAGTTTCAATTGTTTCTCTTCCTGAGAATTCCTACAAGGAGTGCAGTGAACATCCGTAAGGTGTGCGTTGACGAGGGTTCTGATTTTTACCTCAGAAAGCTGAGGAGAGATATTGTTGTTCTCATACTAGAAGAAGTGTGGGGGAGCACAGAGTCATGCAAAGAGTGCACAGGATGGGTGAATTTTTATGTTTTATCAACTAGGGGACAGGTTGAAGGACTATTGTCACAAGGAGTGCACAGAGTCGAAGGGGTCAAATAACCAGAGGTTATTTGTGGATGTCTCAAGGAGTGTGTGCAGGAACCCTTTTGGAAACCTGGAGTTTGTAACAGGATAAAGATCAGAAGAGATAGAACCTTTCAGGTGTTCAAAGGGAGATGAAGGTCAAAATTGTCTTGCAGAATTCAAGTTCAGGAAGAAGGATTCCAGCCAATTAGGAAAAATTTCTTGAGAACTTGAACGGATGATAGAAACGCTTCATGGGGAACTGTCGAATTTTCATGGTTTGTTGGATCTCGTAAAAAAAGCTTAAGAGGAATAGTGGTTGTTGTATCAGGATCAACAAGAGTCGTTGATCTCGTGTGTGAATTTCGTTATTTCAGAGTTCAAAAAGTAGAGGAGGCTGTGACTCGGAGTTGAGAGTCGCGAACTCAAGATTCGTGAAATCCTGAAAGAATTGAGACTGTCAAATCATGGGAATGTTGAGAGTCATTGAGCTGTGGTGAGAGGTTATCGCAGTTTTGAGGATCAGTGAGAAGGGACGTTGCATTAGAAATCGTTGATATGTGAATTATTGAGGTGTCGAAAGGTTGGGCCCCAGGTTTTAGCTAGAGGTCACGTCAAATAAAATTCAAGGGAGGATTCAGAGATCCGTAAACCTTTTTGGGTTTCAGGGATTGTCAAGGAAGGAGGACTTACATCAATATTTGTGAGGTCGTGAAGTCCAAAATACCTTTTCGGAAAAGTCTCATGGTCATATCTAATTGGTCACGTGGGTGAGAGTTAGCACCTTGCATTTGTTCATGCAAGAATATCTCATAAGGACCTGTGGATACACACTGTGTGTGTGGAATATTCCTGTGAGGGATCAGGGAGTCAATTCGACTCAAGGGGGAGATTTAGAACGATCCTAAGACCGGGAGGTCACGCGGAACCTAATGAGGTAGGGGGTATGAATCATAGGGTGTCACCTCTCTCCCATTACCTTTATTGTTGTTAAAAACCCTAACCTACATCCATTAGGGTTGATCCAACCTAGATAAACTACTAGTCATAACTCCTAAATTAACCCTAGACTAGCTCCAAAATTTTTCTCACTTACTCTACTAACTAGGGCGCACATTTTGGGTTAGTTCTTGGCACTTTTCCATGGTTTATTTTTCTTCTACATGCCATTGAATTATACACCCATAAGGCTGCAATTTTCTTCAGAAAACACATGTTTACCACAACCATTTTCCGTAGCTTCTTAAGTGTCATCTTTCAGCCTATATTCATTAATAATCTTGATGTTGATTTACTTAACTAGTTTAGATATTTGTATGTTGATTTAGATGTTTTATTTTCTGATATAAAATTTCATTTGCTCCTGAAAATTAGGGACAACAAGCTTAACTTGCTGATCCAACTAACATATATCATTGCAAAGTGTCTTTTCTTGTGTCTCGGGAAGGTACAATCATATGGAGAATTACTATACCTGTGGGGAAGCAATTATTTGAATTACAAGGCATCTCTTCCCACATTTAATCCCACTTAGACTTGACATATAGGGGATTCACTTCCTTTTATATCCATCTCCATCTCAATCCCCCTAGGGTCACCAAGATCACCTCCCTAAAGTGACCTAGTCACCCTTGAAGTGCGGGACCTACATAGAGGTGGCATTGGGTGTAGGAATCCCAAGTTGTAGCACTTGATTTGTGGTTGGGTCGGGCTTTTCCCAACCTACAACTTTTGCTAGCGTCATTGTCTGGGAATATTTTGAATCTTCTTCATACCCTAACGACACTTTGGTAAGCTATCCCAAATCATTTCCATTATCTTTCTTGGTGACTCCACCCAAGGGATGTTCCCTTTCCACATTTCTTGATGATATCTTCAAGAATCTCATCTAGAGACTCCACCTTCTACAAACCCACTTTTCCCTTTTCCCCTTTCATCCCTTGATGAGCCTTGAGCTCATCTAGCGACTCCATTGAGGTACTACCCTAAGTGATGGAACCATGGCCTCATGGGACTTACCATGGGCATTCCATAATGTGCACCCTTCTCTTGATGTTTAGAATGTCCCTGGCTATCCAAATCATTGTCCGAAAAAATGGAGAGAAAGTTGCCCCAAATTTGACTATGATCCAACTTTAGCAGTCACCCATGTCATGAATTATATGAAGTATGCATCGAGCTTAAATGTGCTACATGAAGATGTCTTGATGAAAATTTATGTTTCTTCACTGGAATCAAATCAAAAGGATTGGCTTGAACACTCATGTGATCCAAAAAGTATCCCTTCTTATACAAATATCATTGAATAATTTCTCTGGAAATATTGGCCAGCCACTCAAGATTTTCAAGATTCTTTCCAAGAGCTCAAACACAATCTTTGTCGAGAAGGTTTTTTGATCGATGATGAGACCATGTATGAAAAAAAGCTTGAAGAAGATCATGATGAAGAAGATCCATATGAGACATATGATGAAGATGAAGTACATGTTCTTCCACTTGATGAGGATATCCAGATCTCTACTCCTCCTGCACATCAAGAAGAGAACATGATGAGTTATAATCCTTTTGAAAAATTTGATGATGCCTTGTTCCATGACTGTGAAAATGAAGAAAATTTCCAAAAGGATCTCAATGAAGTTTCTTTTGTAGAAGGCCTGGACGAGAATTTGTTATCTTCTTTCCCTTTTGAATAAAATGAAGTTATCCAGTCTTGTGAGGAAGTGATCAGCTCCTATGATGTAGATCAATTCATGGAACAACCCTTGGATATAGTTGACGAACACATTGATGATTTCATATAGGTTGGGAGACATAGATGGGATGTGAGTTGTTTCAGTATTGATAGAGATCCCATTTATGATATTGAGGGTGGATCTCAAGAAGAGGGGGTTGAGTTTTCATCATCGGAGGAGTGGTCCTAATACATATATGATTTATATGCTTGGTTTCCTAGTGATGATATGGTTACATATTTGTTCCACCCCTTTTGAGGATGACTTTTCACAACATACTCAAAATGGTCCTTAGTCATCCTTTGTTACATAGCCTTTTGAGGATGAAAATTTGTTTTATGAGGCATTCCAACCATTGTGCTTAGATTTTGAGGAATACCAGGACATGGCCACCTCAGAGCAGTCAAAGATTCATTATTCAAAGAGAAATTATTTTCATCTTGGAGATTTCCATGGAGATTCACAGGGGAAGAGGCGATGCTTTTTTACACCTGAGAATGTTCCTTACCTCTTACCCTCTTCTCCAAGAGACCATGCAGTATTCTTCTGATCTCTTAGTTCCTCTCATCCCTCAACAAGAAGTGAGTCTTTATGCATGGATGAAGATGAGCCTCCATATACATATAGTATCCCCCTTCAGAGATGGATTGATCAGTCATGTGGATACACTTTCAGGAGGGATGATCAGGCTGATGGTTTCCATTTCCAACAAGATTTGCTCCCTCCCACCCATATTCATGAGTTTTATTCCATGATCAATTATACGTGTGATTATAATCATGATTATTATGTGCTTAACTTATCTTTGTTGAATTATATTATTAAGCACAGGGGAAGATACTTTTATGAGATGATCAAATGGTTTCACTGGTTGTATGACTTCACCTGACATCATCCATCACGTGATCTTCAGGGCCCCAAGGCCCCAGGTAAGTAGGTAAGTAATTTTGATTCCCTACATTTGCATCTTGATTTCTCATATTAGTTTAGATGTATTTCATTTTCATTCTTCTCTACTTGCATATTGATTTCTCAAATTAGTTTATATGCATTTCATTTTCATTCTTCTCTACTTGCATATTGATTTCATGCTTAGCTTAGAATTTTTGAAAAATGTCAAAATTTTATTTTTCTAGCTTAGTTTGTTTTGATTATGATTATATGAGAACAAGGATGATTATGCCATCCTGCACTTGAAATTTTGATGTTTCCTTGCAGGCACAGGTCTAATAGGAGATGTTGTGGTTCTCATGCACTTTACGAAGAGCACATGTCCCCAATTAGGAGACAGATGTTATCCCCATATTTTGGATAACTAAGGAGTTATGTTTCGAGGCCCCCAGGTTGAAGATATGGAGTGTCGAGAGACTACATGACCAGCAATACCCTTTTTCATAGATGGAAACCCCACTCACCACCACAGATAGTCACAGTTTTGCAGATGCCATCCACCACACTAGCTAGCTTATGGAAGGAAGTGGGCCTTGCTCCATGAGGTACAAGTCAATATTATGGTGAGATTCATTTCAATATTTAATCCATTTTATTATGTTGTATCATAGATTTCTCTAGATTTCATGATATATTCTTTGACATTATGATGTTTTCCCTGCTTCACCTTGGTGGTTGACATTGTGCCCTAGTAAGTGGTTTTCCTTAGGGATTGGTTTGCTACTAGGAACTCCCTTAATGAGCCATCGTACCATTCACGACCATACTTACCACTTTCCATCATTGTTTCCCTCCATTTCCTGATATCTTGGGATTTTAGGGTGTATTGACCCAAGAAGAGGTTGTCCCTCATTCTATGGGAAGAAGGGGATAAAGGCCCAGAAGGGTTGATGTTGGGTGAAAGATAAAATCCTTGTATAAACCTTCCATATGCTTCACCCAGGGATCACCCAAGAAAGAAATGAAATGCTTATCTTTGAATAAAGGGGACCCACAATATAATAAATAATTATTAAAAGGTTAGTTGAAGGATAGGAGGTCTCATCACAAGCCAACCTATCACGCCCATGAATATCTAGTGGTATGAAATTACCATCATATGGTCACCAAACTAGGGTAATGACTCTCATTTGCATGGCTGAGAGAAAGGGGGTCTCATCACGAGCCAACCTTCTCATTTCCATTAGGTTTTTTTCGGTGACATTGCCATCACCTGGTCACCACACCAGGGAAGTGACCTTCAACCTCTCCTTATGCTAATTGAAATAAAATAAATAAAGAAATATAAAAGGAAATTGATGGGCTTGGAAAAAGTGCATTGTGGACAAAGCTACCACACACCCTCTACAAAGGCACCCATGAATGAGACATTATGACCCCTTATATGTCATGATCCCTATGCCCATTGAGTCTTTAACCCAACCACTTCATCCACTTTACATGGATTAGAGAGGGATCTCTTGGAAACTCTCCTCGACCTATGGAAAGATATACATAATAGGAAACCTCGTCAACCCTTCCATATTCAAGCTTGACAAGTCGCATAGTGTCTTTGAGTTGTAAATTGTTTGATATAGTGATATTTGATGCTCATGCTTGGATGGATTATTTATTGATTGGATTCACTTATCATGATGTTATGACTTGAGATCCTTGGAGGGCGTGCTCATTTGTCTTTGTAGGACCTAGTTGGTCGACAGTTTTGGGAGAACAAGCCTAGCTTGGGCTTCCATAGGGCTACAAGCCCATAGGTTGGATGACAAGGGCCCGCATTCTAGATGAGAGAGAACAAACTTAGAAGGCCTTTATGATGACTTGGATGACATATCCCATCCCTCCCTTTCCAAATGATTTTCCTAGGAGGGGAAAAACATCCTATTTTTGAGCTTGACGTCATGCTTTTGGGGCTAGGGATTAGTGGTGAGGTGACACTCTTTTGACACATGGACATTTTGAGGAGAAGTGGGTATTCACCATGATGAGAGTGCTTAGATGCTTGAAATGTGGCCTTTTGAGGCCTACCCATGCTTCTCCAACACCAACGACTTCCTCAAAGTGGAAAAACATCCCCTAAAGGGGAGACGTCCTTCTAAAATTAGGGTTTTATTTGTGCAAAAAGTGAAATTTTAAGTGAATTGTTTAATATTACTTTGTTAAGGGGGAAAGATTAGGGTTTTTTACCCCTAATATTGTGGTTTACTCTTTAATTTATGGACAAGTCACATTGGTGACATTTTGTATGAATAGAGATCATAAGATATCATTTTTAACAGAACTCTTCTTCATTGTGAGATAACTTGATCTGAAATCTTCACTACACTTGGATGTTTTTGTCTCTTGTGCACTTTTTTATGGCTATATTGATGAATGGTTTATGGAGGAATGAGGCACTAGCCTTGGATGATGTTTTTCTATCTCTTATGGTGGATTATCTTGGAATTTATCTTGATCTTGGTATGGTCTTTTTCTATTATTCTATCATTTTTTCAAGTCAATTATTGTTATGCTAGGAGATAAGTGGGAAGTATAAGGGAATACACCCCCACCATAGTCTTCATTATTGTATTGCTTCATATCATTGATTATACAAGGGTTTTCTAAGAGAAGTATAAGGGCATACACTCTCTTAGTTTAAACCCTAGCTAGAGAAAATTGCCTTGGGAAGTAAAAACGATTACACCCCCAAGGAGGTAGCTTTTATAGATCTTGTTTATTTGACTCCATTAACTCAATAGTAAAGGCACTAGTCATACTTTTTTGCATTGGTGATATAAAATCATTGCCTTGGGAAACGCAAATTTTGATCTTTTGAAAGGTTTCTTGCTTAAAGTTGATTTGCCTCATTGAGAGGAGTCTTCCCCTATGTTGGCCCTTGACCAAGTTTTGAGGAAAACTTGGTCAGGGTTGACCACTTTTTGGACTTCGATAGGCTGGTCGAAGATGGACCGCCTAGGCAGAGCTGAGATCACGGATCTCACTTGTTTTGCAGACTTTGTGAACCCAACAAGTGGTTCCTTAGGGGTTTTGTAATGGGTTATGGGATGTCGGCCCATGGGTTTACCCATGATTAGGCATTTTTTAAGGTATTGTAAAAGTATAAGTAAGTAGGAATGTATGATAGGAGGAGAGACTTGGAGACTTAGAGAGAGAAGTCTATCTGGCTAAGTGAGAGTAGTTGTGGGTTGCTTTGTGAAAAATAATGTGTATGTAAGGTTTTGTTCTCGATAGAGGAGTTGACTTTGTGCCTTGACCTAATTTTGGGAAGGAGGATCTAGTTCTCAGTACGCATATCTCATGTCCGATGTGAAGCTCAGCTCTGTGGATTAGTGCACATGAGTGAATGAATGTAAGAGATTGAAGAATAATATAAGAGATGAAGTAGTTGGTGGACGTAGCCCCACACTAGGGTGAACCACATATGTCTTGTGTATTTTTCTTTGTTCTTTATTGTTTATGTTATGGATATGCTCAGTGCTTCTATAGATAGATCTATTGATGTTTAGTGCCTCATTTATGTTGAATGTGCTAGATCTAACTTATGAGGCTAAGTGTGATGTGTATGTTGTCATTGTTACTGTGTCGATCTATCTTTAGGGTTTGTTCTGCGATGTTAATGAACTAATTCATATCACCCTCTAAGTGTTTCTAGAATACTCTGCGAAGTGTTATAATCACAGATCTATGTCCCAGATTGGTTACAGACACCTACATCATGTAACCCCCCCTTATTCTACCTCGGGTGAGACTTCGCCTTCTTCGCAGGTGTTGCCGAAAGGGTTGGTAGTTAGGGTTTTTTTGGTGCCCTGTTGAAGCATTGAACCATGGGTCTACCCCTGTGCCAACAAATGGTTCTGTTAGGTAAATTTGTGGAGGGAATGCAGATGAATTTGGCGGGTTACCTCGTCAACGAACT
Organism: Picea engelmannii; assembly: GCA_009831015.1. Lineage (NCBI taxonomy): Eukaryota > Viridiplantae > Streptophyta > Pinopsida > Pinales > Pinaceae > Picea > Picea engelmannii. The sequence goes on along the minus strand of ML801246.1, from coordinate 287,469 downwards.
CGAGAAAGACTGTCATGAAGCTCAGGATCTGGGATATGAGTTTCACTTGAGTTGGATGATCATGTTGATTGCATTTGTTGCTTGGAAAATTCTTGAAGGGGACAACTCTCCAAAGATTGAACCATCGAAGTTGTTGGCTGCTAGGTTTTCTACCTTGTGGTACACCAATGACATGTCGAAGCAATGGTAGTCGACCACTGTGTTGCATGCGTATTATCAGCAACTAAAGGTTTTCATCGAGTAATTTTTGTGCATGACACTGTGCACCTTGCACTAGTACAGACCAATAGCCAAGTTCTGCATAGATCCACATTTTATCTATATTACTGCGCACAAAGATGAGAGAAAGGAAGAGTTACAATCATATTACAAGCTAATGGATGAAGACATGGAGAAGATCACCAAGGAATGGTTGGAGGAGTTCCTTGTACTTGTTTCTGATGCAAAACTCTCTGATACTGACATCATAGGAATCCCCTTGGTCACTCGAGTTGGGCATGTCAGAAATTCCAGTGGAACAAAGAAGAAGAAGAAGAAAAAAGAAGTCTAGAATATAGAGACCGATGAGGAGGACAATGCCTTTGAAGAAAATGGATTTGTCTCCCTAGGAGGAGGAGATGAAGCAAATGGACAAGGAGGATGGGATGAAGGAGAAAATCAAGGAGAAGGCGAAGATACACCACCTAAGGATCCCCCTATTGAAACAGTAAATCCGTAGAAGAGGAAGGTTTCCCCGCAGAAACCTTCAGCAAGAAAGAAGACACACGCTAATAAGCCCTAACTGGAGGCCATGCTCATAGAGAATGATATCAGTTTAGTCTATGGAGCAATGGAGGATTCTTCTGAGGACAACTTGCATAGATATGGAGTGAAGCAGGAGAAGATGTATGGAAGAGTCGAGAAGGAACTAAAGGAAATACAACAAGCTATTCATTTGAGATGTGCAGTACCTATTGTGCCTTCCTCGTCACAAATTGAAAAATTGGGGGATGAACCAGCCCAATTAAAAAAACTTGCAGATGCGAAAGAGGCTCGACTTCAAAAATTCCAAGAAGAGAAGGAGAAGGCTACAGAAGCATTGAAACAAGAGAAATAGGAAGTCTTAGAACAATTACGCGTAGTGAAATACTGTGTAACTACCTATGAAAATGAGAAAGAATAATTTCAGGCAATGGTCTTGGAGTACAAAGTGAAGCTACAGAGAGAAAATGTGTAGTTTCTCACAGAACGAGCCGTAGTCAAAGAGGCAATAAACATAGCATGTCACTTTGTGCCAGGCTTGGCACAGGATAAACAAGAGTTAGTCGAGGTTCAAGTGGTGAACCTCGCTGAGACCATCCAGTAACTTCAAGCGAGGATAACAAAGTTGTAGGTCCAAGCAGTATTGAGCACTCCATAGGAGGTGTGTGACCAGAGAGAGGAAGCCGCTAAGAACGTAGTAGGAAGGATCATAGCCCTCGCCTCAAAATGCAAATAACTGAGCAATAGAAGTGTGAAGACTTATGATCGCCTCGTAGAATATCCAGAGCTGAGGAAATTGGAAGCGCAATTATAGGAGGCACAACATCAGGCACTATCAGTACATGCGTAGATGAAGTTGCTCACTGTAGTTGAATGAATGAAGAGATCTCAGGAACAACGCACAATGCAACAGCAGATTACTACCATCTAGGGCAGGGTAATGGAAGTTGCGCAGAAGATGCAACATGTGCATGATGAAGCCTGCAAGGTGTTCGAAGAAATTGAGGGACAAGGCTCACAACTGGACCAAGTCATTCCAATGGTGGAACACCACCTGGAAGGGCTTGTTACAGAGTAGACAATCCAATATCTCACTGAGCAGGAAGCCTAGGTGAAGCAACAAGTCAAGGTAGCTCGAGCTAAGCTCAAGGAATTTGAAGCAGCGTTGCCTAGACCTAAGTGACTCGGGACGAGTCATAAGTGAGTGTTGGGGGCCTGTTGGCCCTTGACCAAGTTTTGAGGAAACCTTGGTTAGGTTTGACCACTTTTTGGACTTCGACAAGCTGGTCAAAGATGGAGTGCCTAGGCAAAGCTGAGATTGTGGATATCACTTGTTTTGTGGACTTTTTGGACCCAACAAGGGGTTCCTTAGCGTTTTTGTAATGGGTTATGGGATGTCGGCCGATGGGTTTACCCATGATTAGGCCTTTTTGTAAGGTATTGTAAAAGTATAAATAAGTAGGAATGTATGATAAGAGGAGAGACTTGGAGACTTAGAAAGTGAAGTATAAGTGGCTAAGTGCAAGTAGTTGTGGGTTTCTTTGTGCAACAGAATGTGTATGTAAGGCTCTGTGCTCGATAGAGGAGTTGGCTCTGTGCCTTGACCTAATTTTGGGAAGGAGTATATGGTGCTCAGTATGCAAATATCTTGTTCGATGTGAAGCTCAGCTCTGTGGCTTAGTGCACAGGAGCGAATGAATGTAAGTGATTGAAGAATAATAGAAGAGATGAAGCAGTTGGTGGACGTAGACCCACACTGGGGTGAACCACATATATCTTGTGTCTTTTGCTTTGTGCTTTGTTGTTTATGTTATGAATCTGCTCAGTTCTTCTATAGATAGATCTATTGATTCTTAGTGCTTTATTTATGTTGAATGAGCTAGATCTAACTTATGATTCTAAGTGCGATGTGTATTTTGTCATTGTTATTGTGTCGATCTATCTTTAGGGTTTGTTTTGCGATGTTAATGAAGTTAAAGAACTAATTCATATCACCTTCTAAGTGTTGCTAGAATACTCTGTGAAGTGTTATAATCACAGATCTATTTCCATCTTGGTTACAGACACCTACATCCTGTAACCCCCGCTGCTTCTACCTCATATGAGACTTCGCCTGCTTCGTAGGTGTTGTCAAAAGGGCTAGTAGTTAGGGTTTTTTTGGTGCGATGTTGAAGCGTTGAACCCTGGGTATACCCCTATGCCAACACCCTACTAGGGTATCCCCTCTCTCTCATTACCTTTCTTGTTGTTAAAAACCATAACCTACAACCATTAGGGTTGATCTAACCTAGATAAACTACTAGTCATAACTCCTAAACTAACCCTAGACTAGCTACTAAATTTTGCTCACTTGCTCTACAAACTAGGGTGCATATTTTGGGCTAGTTCTTGGCACTTTTCCATGGTTTATTTTTCTTCTACATGTTAGCACCATAAGTCACTCCTAGATTGCGTCAAGAGTAAGCCTGATACCCATTAGTTTTGTATGTCACAAGTGAATAAATCTGGGTGGTCGAATGGGTGTAGACCCATGAGAATATTGTTTTCACTCAGAAAAATAGGCCATGCATGCATGAGAAAGGGAGGTCTTGATCTAACTTTCGTCAGTAAGTTGAGATAAAAATGAGTAGAGGGAAGACTTGGTGAGAATGGTGAATGAGACTGCTATGGGTATCCGGCCTTCCAGCAGCTCAGAGAAGAAAAACATGACACTGAAATGTGCCTAAGTGACATAAATACAACAACACGGTGATCAAACCTACTTCACAATGATACTACAACAACTCGACTGGATCCTCCAATTCTGAGTCACTCAGTGTAAGAGAGAAAGGATAACATAGAAAATTATTTTAAGACTAGTGACAATACCGCTATGATCAATCATACACCACAACAACATAATAACCCTCGACTGGATCCTCCAATTCTGAGTGTCTTAACACAGAGTTTACAGAGATGGAAAGAAGCTAACTTTCATTAAATAGGAAGTCTCAAATGCCAATACATAACCATGAAAATAAGTGCTTCATCAAAACTTTACAATCGGGAGCCTAGCTCAACCATCGACCCTTACAAAACATAAAAATTCAGTATATATACTCAGAGAAACTCGCCACTAACAGCAGGAGAGTTGTTGAGCCATTAAATTCCAAGCTAGCATGTACAGGCTCTTCTTGTTTGATGAGGACATCAGATCGACATGGCTCTTATAGGGGAACCTACACATAGGGGTACCATGGTCTGACTGCTCCAGACCTTCCACGCCTTCCATTTATGGATTGAGCTGAGGTTTCAACAACCTGCTCAAAATTAATTAACTGTATTCATTCATGGTGGGTGGTAAAGGATTCATGTATAGGGGATGACAACGCACTAGCTCTCCAAGGCTTGGAGGCTAGCCTACTTTTCTTCTAGCTCCACTCTCAATGTAACCCAGGGCCATGACCTTGAATCTATCTTCAAAGGCATTTCGAAATTTCTCCTTTCGAGGACTCCCATAGACTATGTCCAGGATCCCCGATACTCAGCAGTGAAAAATTGCTCTGCCCAAACCAACGATTTGATCTTCCTTCATAATCGACGGCCAGGATCATTTCCTTAGCCGACCTTAGCCATCTGTGGAATGAACAAGAATTTATCTTTCTCTTGGCCCTACTTTTTTTGTGATTGTGGGTTGTGACCTTGCCTAAAAACCAAAGGCACTTTGTGAACTTCATGTATCGGCGATGAGAAGGAGTCAACTCCTCGTCCTTCAGACTTCTAGTTTCCAAAATAGCGACAGGGCTTAACTTGTGCTAGCGCCTCCCTTATCTCTCATCCATATGGTCACCGTCTATGACTCGGGGATAAAACCTTGGGCACTTCACAGTTTCTCGTTTCGGGGTTTCGAGCTATGGGTGAACTTGTTGACGAGAACCCTGAAACGCTGACTCCCGAAAAAGCTCAATCAACTACCACCTGCCCCCGCTGGATCAGACAAATTATATCATTTCAGGCCTCCGCCTGACACAAACCTTCGTGCAACTTCACGGCCCCAATTACCCGATGACTATCGATCTGTTCCATCGATGAATCCTGGTTGTCGAAACTAGTCTTTTCTCACTCGCTTGATTTGTGTCATTGTTCAACCATTCTTGGTGCTGCAGATAGTGAAAATGGAGACTTGGACGACCAAACTTGGGCTTGGGAAGACAAAGGTTTGGTGATGGAGATAAAAGGAGGATGGATCGACCATTTAGAAGAGATAGAGGAATTCAGGGCCAAGATCTTTCGGGCATATTGACAGGGAAACACTAGTCGATGAGAAGGATGATTGTGATAAAAGAAAGATACAAGTCCGGAGGGAAAACAAAACCACAATTGGGTGTAGGGGACAAAAAATGTAAAACACATATATAGGAAGAAAACACAGACCCCCAAGGTCTTGATAGGATTATGTGATAACATTAGGCTCCATGGGGGATGGCATGCTCCCTGTGAACTACCAAGAACGCGTAGCTCCAGTGCCTTAGTGTTGGGTTGTGGAGTCTTTTATTATGCCAAAAAACAAACAGGAAAACAATATTTACAATCACAGGGGGGGCACTTGTGGCTCAAGTAAAGCACTTCTTTAGGAAATGCCCATTCACAGGGCCATTAGAAACCTCCTTGCCCTCCAAATCCTGCAACCTATAAGTATTGTTTAGAAACACTTCAAATATTTTGAAGGGACCAATCCAGAGGGCTTCAAACTTGTTGTGCTTTCCTCTATCTTGTCTAGGTGCATCCCACTTAAGCACTAGATCTCCCAGCTGGAAATCTTATTTTCTTTCCTTTCTGTCAAAATCCTGCTTGATCCTTTGTTGAAGGTCATGAGCTCTGTCTATCACCTGCTCTCTAGTCTGTTGGACCTCCACCAGTTGGTGAATTCTTCTGATCATATTGTCTGTCTCTTATTGATAATCCTGAAAGAATTTCGCTACAGGTAGAGATAGCTGAGAAGCACTACTATAAATGGATAGAATTTTCAACGCCCTATTTTTTTACCCTCGACGTTTGACGTTGTTCAACCACCACTTATGAGGGCTCAACAGGTGTCAAAAAATCTCCCGTGATTTTTCCGACGTTGGACTATCATCAGTATTTCGACTCCACTAACGTCTGACGACCGACGGCCTTTAAAAATTAATTTCAAAGGACAACCGGAAAACTACCAACGAATTTCTTCGGTCACTTTGAAATGGTTACGACGTCATTCATCGGAAAGAAAGTAGCAATTGTGATGTCTATCGGATACGTGTACAATGAACCATACCGACGAAGGATGTCGGAAGGCATAGCATAGGCGATATTACCGACGGAATTATCTACTAACAACGTCAGAAGCATTCGTTTTATTCCGATGCTATCCGTCGGAACCGACCGACGTCTATTGTCGCTACACTTCTACATCCGTCGATGTGACCGATGAGCATGTTGTGGTTCTAACGCTTTGTTGGGGAGCATTTCCCGTCAGAAAGTCTGACCTATAGTAGTCGGAAGACCGATAGACCTGAATATTTAAAAAAATAAAATTGTTGAAAAGAGACGAAATATAACCTGAATATGATCCACATAACATCATTCAAGAATCTAAGGCCAATGTTGCACATGGAAGCAAGAGTATAAGCATGAGGAAAATCTTGGGATCCACATAACATCATTCAAGAAGCTAAGGCCAAGGTTGCACATGGAAGGAAGAGTATAAGCATGAGGAAAAGCCTAATACTCAAAGGTTAGCTAATAAATATTATTATGCATCTGACCAACCTACATGAATGGTCTGGTTGATGGTCCCACATACATCAATGACATAAACTAAAATAAATGGCATAAGATAGAGAAGGTCATTTTTCGAAAACAAATCGTGTTTAGGTTTGCATGAACATGAATATGGTTCAATACCCACTGGAATAAGGTTAGACTTGTATTTAATACACCAGTGATGATAGGAGGTTGTAGTTTCAGCCAGGGATGATGAGTGGGTTATAATGCCAACCATGGTTGCAGCAACTAAATTAAGATATTTCCTACACTCTTGCTTGTACAAATTGGTAATACATAAATTATTGATTAGTATCCAAAATAACAATGATTTTGAAATGGAGGATTCCTTACTCACATGCCTCATTGCCTTGCCAAAGTATGCAAAATTCCCTCCATAAACAAATAGATATTGTCAAAGAGTTCTAACACTTTTCTACTTGGTTGATGAAAAGAAGTTATTCTAGTGTGCCCCTATGATGCTGGATTCACCAAAACAATCTGGAACATTCACCAATGAATCAAAAACCTCTATTTTTTTCTACATTTGTAGATTTTGTGACTGGAAAGACACTTTGTATCTACAATGGCCCATGAGGGTTAAGGATTTACTCCTCAAATGCTATGACAATGAAAACATCCAAATTGTTGAATAAATCCAACACAATAATGCCAAACCTAGAATTGGATCAAAAAATAAAGAAAAAGATCTAATATCCTAACCCAAAGGAAGATCTGAAGTGATCTAATACCAATGATGTAGGAAACCACAACATGAGCAGATTTCTACACCAAAGGTGTGAAAAATCAAATCTCTGGCTAAATTTCATTAAACAATCATGGGATTAAATAGCATTACATGTAGAAAAAAAACTCAACAAACATGGAGATAATAACTCACCAAATCCTTGAAAGTAGCAACTAAATCTAATAATAGAGCTAAGAGATAGGGATAAGATCCCAATTGTTCCATGGGAATAGAATACAATCCCATTTACTCCATGAAAAAAGGAACCTAAAATATACATAAAAAAAATCCATAATAACAATAATAATATCACTATATAAATAAAAATATGAGACTAATATCTCTTATGAAAACAAACCATGGGCTAAATTGTTTCAACAAATCTAAGCCTAAAGGGATGCATGCCTTCATAGTCATAGACAGGCACACATCCATTCTTTTTGTTGCCAACTTTGGACTTTTTCTCTTAGCCATGGTTTGCCTCATGCATATCTGTATACCCACATGGATTTTCTTGGATACTTCATCCGCTGAACCATTGCTTGAAAATCTCTGGGATCTGCCAGAGGTAAATTGTTTTTGGGTTTTAATGAGATTTTTTAGTAGTGTAAATTTAGCTGAGATGGATTTCAGGAGGCATAAATTTTAATTTTAAGAGATGAAGAAGGGTGTGGAAAACTCACTTATATTTGGAATTTTTTAATTAACAATGAGGACTTAAATCTGAATTTTGTAAAATTTTTGTAGTTTAATGAAAATTCACTTTAATCTAGTTTAAGGCATAAATTATGCTCTCTATTGGTCTTCACACTGTAAATCTTATGGGTTGCTAACACTGTAACACTGTAGTTTACAATAACATTGTAATATTGTGAAGTGAACATCTCAATGCTGAAGTGTTGCTAGATACTTTTCATTTCGGAGAATAATTATATCCTAAAATCTTAAATAAATAAATCATTTTCCCTTGCCTCTGCTTCCTATGCAAGTATCAAACATTTAGTTATTTTGTTTTTTCATACCATTTTTCCACAATGTTTATGCATGTTTCTCTCTTAATGCATATTACTTCTTTAGTGCTTGATCCCATTCTTCAGCTACTTATCCTTCTTCTCTAATCCTAGTTTCTTCTACAAACACCTGGGAGATGCAAGATTGGGTTCACGAAGTCATCCTGAATGTGAATGATGGGGTGCGAGGCATTATTTTTCTCAAGTTCATAAAAGTAACAGAAGGTTTCTTCAACACTGACCAACCCATTCTAGTTTCCAAATTATACAAGATCCTAGAGAAAATCATCGGTTGGCTCAAGCTTCAGCAAAGGCAGAGATGGATTAGTTATTGCAATTGGAAATGGGGAAAAGAAATGGCATGGAATTTATCAAAAGTTGATTCTATCAAGTAATAGGGCAAAGACATGGCATGGAATTTATCAACATTAGTCCCTCATGGCTACATAAATGTATTGTCCATGTTCATACGAAACCAAAATTTATTCACTTGTAGCACCTATGGGATTCACAAAATGGGTGTAGTAACTCTAATCATCTAGTCATACCATCTGTTGAAAGTGGCCTCATTGAATGAAAAATTCTTAGTGTCCTTCCAACTCTTCCAAGAATCAAATTGCAATGAAAGAATTTGTTGATTGGGCATGGGATGAAGTTATCTTCCCTACAGGGGATTCCATTTCCACATCACAAAAGAAACCAATGGATAGCCAAAGATGAATTAGGTGGATTATGTGTGGGGATTAGCACATGCTTGAAAGACTTCATCTATTAATAACTTAAACCATTTCAATTTAGTTCCCTGCACACATAATTTAGTGACAAATTGGGCATCCAGGTTGAATTATTCCTTGGTGTATTTACACATGAGATGGATTGCAATCAACTAGCAARMAAAATGRCCCTYGRGGTTAATAATCAATGAGATGATGGCACCACAACCTCCCCTATATGTACCATACTTGTGATATAGGCTAGGTTCATCCTTATTGCGACCATGCTTCCTCATAACTTGAAATGCATGGGAGACATATTCCCCCTCCATAGACAACCTTGTTAAAATGTGTACATCCTTCACATGTATAGGGTATTCCCATTCAATCCATATGTAATGCCAAAGACCAACAAGTCATGCAACACCACAAAATTATATTTACAGAGAGGTTCAAACATAGGCTTCCAAACTATGGCAATGTCGCTAGACTCAAATGGAATGTAATCAAGATAGGCTTCATGTCTACGAACAAGTAATCATCAATGAAGTTTTTGTTGACCAGTCTCATTTTCTCAACATTCCAATGCAAATCCTATAAAAATTCAACTCTCAAATCATAGAAATCTATTGGAAATGCTTCTTTTTTTCACAGTGTAGCTTTCAGAGCCAAAAACCTTCTTGCCAATGCCTTACAAATCTAATAAAAATAAAACTATATTTTATCACTATAAACTCTACAAACTCTCGTCAATGCCTTACCCTTCTTATCAATGCCTTACCATTCATCTTTTTCCAATAACAATCTGTTATACCAAGCAACATTCTTCAGAAAGATCCTCTTATAATTTCTCAGGAGAAAAATCAATTGGTTTTGGTTGGAGAATTCCCTTGTCTTGTATAGGTCTCAGCCATGGACACTCTGATTTTACGCCTGAGAAATTAGAAGAGGATCTTTTTGGCAGAATTCCCTTGTCTTGTATAGGTCTCATCCATGGACTCTCAGGCTTAAAGTGCTTGAAAACCTACATACAACAATGACCAAATTACTTCAATTGTCACTAAACAAGTTCAATAGCTAAATATTGTCTAACCTTCAATAGCTAATTAAACAACTTATAAGTATTTAAACAAA
>ML801246.1:254232-270393 GCA_009831015.1 Picea engelmannii | reverse complement strand
TTCACTAATTCTCCAATGAATCTTGCTTAACCTTTTCCATGAGAATTCCCTCAATATATAGGAGAGAATGAATTAGTTACTTGGATAAGAATGATCCCAAAATATCAGGGAATCCAGTACTAGGATAACCATTCGAATGCCATTTCATCCTTCTAGAAGATTCCCTTCTAGAAGCATCGAGAATTCATCTTTTTCCTTACTTTAGAAAAATTTTACACCCTAGCAGTTCAACACAGTGCGAACTTCTCGCACCTTGGCTTAAGACAGCCTGCGAGAATCATGCATTCTCGCAGGCAAATATACTAGTAGCCTACAAACAGTCTTCAAAAATGAGTTTTCTGGAAGAGATGAAAATAACTTTTTCTCAGGAGAAAGTTCTTATGAAGAGCCTGAGTACACCATCATCAATACATCATCATGATGACCAAAATCATGGGTAACAGAATGCCCCCCAAATTATGAGATTGGAACTAGTGATAGCCGATAGGCTTTGTAAGCTGGATGTGTGTGTCGAGAACCATGAGCACACCTAATCGAAAACCTGCGAACAACCAAGCATCTGCAGAATAGTATATGTATCAATTCTGAGGTAAGCATTCCCATACTCAGATCATAGACGGATAACATTGTAGACCTGGGTCATGGCCACCAATCATACACTGTGGATCTAGGCCGTCAAAAAATAGCATAGCCACCCAGAATACACTGTGGATCTATGCGAAAAATTTCAAATCAAGTCGACATAGCCATGAGACATACATAGTGGATCTATGTGTTGCAAATTATACATACTCCATCGCAACCTGGATCACAAATTTGACATCCAGGGTCTTCAATCTCGTTGCTCAAAGTACGAATCTAACCATGTGATTACATGTGTTGAAGTCAAACATGGTAGAAACCACTTGATTACCGGTCATTGATGAAACCGTTAATAAGTGGAAGGGAAATCACCATTGATGTCAATGACTCCCAAGGTACCATAGTACAATCCATCGAGTGTGAATAAATTATTTGAAGTTGAACATCCGATGGAATCTTTCGATCAGGGGTCAGTGATGTAAACCCACTGTCGAAAGCGAGGAAACCTGCCATTGAGGCATGCAAGCTCCAAGGTACCAAATAATTTCTAAGTCTTGATTCCGGATAATGATTTGAAGTCGATGAAACAAAACTCATCACAGGAGGGTCTTGATGTATCCCCCATCAATGACACGAAATGAGTAATAGATTTTGAAGGTGAAACAGAGTATGATGTGAATTGGACTGGACACAGGGAAGGCCAACATGGAGAGAATGGATAACTGCAGATGGCTGACTCAATATAGGTTTCATATGGACTTCTCTTGAACATATGAACGACACGACCAATGATCTGGCAGCATTGAATCAAAGACGACATAGGGAATGACCTCGTAATCAATCAAATGAGAGACAAATGGATTTCCCAAACCGGCTTCAAATGATGAATAGGGGGTGTCATGTTCAAGAGCGACACTTACTGCCAATCAATACGAAGATGAAAACATATCCCTTTCCCAAATTTTCCCCCACCATTTCTGGCGAGTACCTCTTTATTTTTATGCAAGATTTAGGAGGATAACATATGCTTGTTGATGTAAGCTCATCCTTTGGATGAGTCCCTCGGAGTATGTTTAATGAACCCTAAGAAGGAGTGGTTCGGTTCCATCATGGGTCTGTCAATGTTTGTTTAACGAGTCCAGAGATAGAAAACTAGAAGGTTTTTCAATATTATAGAGTTTGGAAAAACACTTAAAAGAGAACTCTCTCAGTTCCTTTTTCGTAAAATAGTCTGGATGAGACCAAAAAAGAGATAAATTATTGCTCACCAGATGCGTACTTCAAATACTTTATCGAGCATGAAAATAGCAAGGTCGCTCAACGATCTTTTCATGTTTAGAGAGTATGAAAAGAGCTTAAAGAGGACTCTAGGGGGGTTCCTTTTTCATATAACCTTGTTGAGCCCGAAAAAGTGATAAAAGTATGCTCGATCACGTTCTCAAGTATTTACGAGCGTAAGAACGGACAAAAACGACGCTCGAGGTTTTATGTAAAAACCATAAAAACAATCAAAAACACGCGATAACAAAGAAAAGCATGTTCGTATGACTGTACTTAATCATCAAAGTCATCACACCTGCAAGATTTACACTCAACATGACATTAGGGATTAGGGTTTAATCGATAAATAATCATTAAAAAAACAAAATTATATAGTAAAAGTAAATAAGAGTAAATACTCTTTTTACCACACCATTTTTACATTTCCACTATTGAGCTCAAAAAACCCCTCTTTTACCCTCCAAGTTCGACGTCAGATTGCGGGAGCTACGAGAGACCATTCAGCGAGCCATATGTGACAGGTATGTAAGCTCTTCGTCCTTAATCTTTTCATGGTTTAAATTTGTAATTTCATTGGTTAAATTTTCATTTTTAGGTTGATTTTCAAAGCCCTATATGTGTCATTCTCACAGGTAGGCTATACAGGGCCTGCGAGAATGATGCATTCTCGTAGGTGAGCCTAAAGCCACCTGCGAGGTTCTCGCACTGTGCACACAGAGCACCTGCGAGAACCGCAAAGTCCAAAAAAATTTAAAATTTTTACCCAATGAAAAATATCCAAAGCATGAAAAAATTTATTAATCCTCTTATTGTGTTCCTTATGCAGATAATTGGTTATCAAAATGGTGTTAGAGTGGAACAAAAGGGAACATGAAGAGGACAATGCAATGGCCAAAAATCATCCACCTACCATAGTTACTTTGAGAGACTGTGGGCTCTTGAAGTACTTTCGCATCCTGGGCATGAGGGCCCAAGTCAGACTATTAGAGTACCTGGTGCGTATGTGGGACCCGGATCAGCAGGTGTTTCATGTGGGGGTCCACACACTATCCTTAGACATTGAGGACATTTACTTTTTGACCGGTTTGTCACGGGGAGGGTACTATGTGATCCTGACAGGTAGTAGAGGTGGTGGGCTAAAGATGAGTGAGTACTGCAATTTACACTACATTCCCGAGGCTGAGAGAAAGAAAGGAAAAGTAGTGATTTGGGGGGTACGAGATTTGACCCTCCGTACTATCCTTTTTACTATAGCTCGGATGGTTAGGAGTTCTGCTCCTCACATGGCATTACAGAGCTACTTCTAGTACGCTATTGAGTGTACTGAGCCTCGAGTGTTCAACTGGGTAGATGTTGTGCTTCGCAGTATAAAAAAGCAATTGACCAAATGTAGGTGAGGTGACCTGAAGCAATTCAGGTAAAGATATTTGCTGGTATCCTTCTTCCTTGAGCGGGTCCCATTACTGAGGCTACAGGTGGAGTGGAATTTACCGGCTCCCAGGGATCCACGGATGCTGAGATGGTGTCGGCTCATGACCCGGCACGTAGTAGGATCGATCATCAAATATGATGATACTTTCTTTGACTGGCTTTAACCACAGATGTTGATGGTTGATGACTACGCTTATGCTAGGCTAGATTTTCGAGGAGATCTGGATTTGGTATTACCAGAGGATGCTCAGTGGGGGGACCTTGGTAAGAAGTACACACATTTTATCTTTTTAAATGTTTTTGAATTTTTTATCATATTCAAATGTTTTTGTTTTATACGTTCGTCCAGAAAATAATACAAAATTGTTTTTTGATAACACAGATGTTGGACCTTACAGACCTCCCAACACTTCTCCCATCCAGCGGTGAGGAGAGGTAGCAGCACCACCACAGTATGCTGAGGATTACTAAGTGGTGGAACAGAATCTAGAGGGCCTGACTGTAGACATTCCAGACATGACTCTGGAAGAGGTTCCATGATGCAATCAGCGTCATACTCTAGGGGTATCAGCATCTATGAGTCGACTGCTCCGTAGGGTTGCTAGGGCATTCGTGTGTTACCATGAACGTCATCCATGACGTCACTTTGTAGAAGCTATGAGATTCAAATTTTGATATTTTGGTCTTCGGACAAACTTTTTCTAAAAAACTCTTTTTGATCATTATATATACAGACGGCTTCTACCGGTTTACTTTATATTGTGTGAATTTTGTTGTATTTGACTTATAAATGATTCAAATGTTTGTCCAATACATAATTATCCAATGCATCTGTTAATGTATTTAAACATCTAGAAATATGTTGATATTCAATGTGATCAAAATAACGTTCCAAGAGGCGAATTCGCAAATACACCCGTAACAAAGTAGGACTTCGAATAGAGTAGATATTACTTAACTGTAGTACTACAAGCTGCGAATCAAGTCGCACAACCAAATGACAAATTTCGAGCGAGATAGCATCAACCAATAATTCAATAACGGCGCTATACTCTGCAATATTGTTGGTCGCACGGTCGAGGCACACACCTCGTAAAGATACAAGTTCGTTTGTTGGGGTATAGATTTCCCATGCAGCGGAAGCAAGGTTCTGAGTACTACGACTAGCACCATCAGCAAAGCTAATATAGGGTAGCAAAGACTCCGACATTTGGAAACCAAACACAACGTCACATAAGGGCAGAGACCATATAACGACAAAAGAAAGCTATAGTAGCACACACAAAGTATGATACATTAGAATACAAGTACCTGTGCACAGATGATTTATGCATAGTACTTCTTCAAGTACAACCCATTCCTGGGTTCACTCAAAGCGATACCATCATAATCTACCAACTCATATGCTCCCTTTTCCAAAACTCGGCGAACAATATAAGGACCTCGCCACATGGGTTTGAATTTTCCAGCTCCTAACACATCTCGATCCTGTTCATAGAGAAGAACAAGATCACCTTCAGAGAAAACGCGAGGCTTGACAGGCTTGTCATACTGGGCCTTGACACGTTTTTTCTAGGCTTCTATTACTAGAGTGGTGTCACGTCGAGTTTCGTCTAATCGCATAAGATACAATAGACATTTTTCTTCAGCAGAAGTGTTGGGTAGGATTTCAACAGCTAGCTTCAGAGAGGGTATCTCACATTCTATAGGAAGAATGGCTTCCACACCATAGACTAACCGAAAAGGCGTAAACCCAGTAGCGGACTTGACAGATGTCTGGTACGCCCACAATGCCGAAAACAACATTGTGTGCCAACTTGTTTTATGAATCCCTGTCATTCGTCGAAGCATAGTTATGAGAAATTTGTTAATCACTTCGACTTGACCATTAGCTTGTGGATAATAGCACATTGAGTTATCATGGCGAAGACCCAACTTTTCCATAAGTTTAGACATCATAAAATTCCTAAAGTGGTTACTGTGATCAGTAATGATAACTTGGGGAACACCAAAACGAGCTATGACATGATTAAAAATAAATAAAGCTGCGGTCTTTCCAGTGTTGTCAAATGTCAGCATCGCCTCGGCCCATTTCGTAAAGTAATCAATGGCTACAATGATGTAACCATGCCCCCCGGTCGAGTGAGGGTGACATGTCATGAAATCGATGCCCCATTTTGCAAAAGGACCAACTGAGACCACAGGGTGAAGAGGAGCAGATTGTGACCAAATTTTCTGATTGTAGGTCTGGCAGGCGTGACATTTCTGAATGGCAATAATACAGTCGATAAACAAAGAAGGCCAAAAATACCCTGTGCATAATATCTTCTGGGTAGTAGCATACCCAGACATATGACCACCACATGCTCCAGAATGGCAGTCATTTAGAGCTTTCTCGGCTTCGTCGAATGTTAGACAACGTCGAAAAACAGAATCAATACCCCGACGGTAAAGAGTATCCCCGGGGATAATGTATTGACGAGCTTGATAGCGTATGTGACGTCGTTCAGTAATAGATAAAGTAGGCTGAAAATTCTGGGTTTGGAGATATATAATGATATCCCCATACCAAATATCATCAGTGCTAATAAGGAAAAGAGATTCATCGGGTAATGAATCTACTACTACATTTTCCGTTGTAGAGTGAGGAAAATCACATATCAACTCAGCAAAAACTAACGATTTCTTGGACTTGGCGCGGTCGAATTCCAAGTCAAACTCCTGGAGTATCACAATCCATTTGGAGTATTTTCTCCCTAGCAATTGACGTGTCAAAATATGTTGCATAGGGTTGCAATGAGAAATTACCGTAGTCTTGCGTGAGAGGATATAGTGCCGGAAGCGTTGGACGGCTTGAACGACAGCCAAGGCTAGTTTTTCAACATGTTGATACTTGATTTCAGTGGGTGTGAGACTCCGACTCAAGTAGTAAATAACATGTTCGTCGTGCACATCATCCTCTTGGACAAGAACCATGCCAATAGTGTACTCTGAGGCAGCAAGATAAAGGAAATAATCGCGACTGTAATCGGGAGGAAAGAGAAGTGGATCTCATGTGAGGGACAACTTCAAAGCTTCAAAATCATTGCTGGCAATGGTATCCCAAACGAACTCTGAATCTTTCTTTAGTAGCCGCGTAAAACCACGAGTGATCTCGGCGTAATTAGGGATGAAACTACGAAGAAAGTTTGCTTTCCCCTGCAAACTTTGCAACTGGCGTAGAGTAGAAGGAGGAGGGAGATTAAGGATTGCCTCAACCTTAATAGGATCCACCCGGATCCCTTGACGCGAAACGATAAAACCTAGAATACGGCCGGATTCTACGCAAAAAACGCACTTATGAGGATTTAAACATATCCAGTAGAACCGACAGCGAACGAAAATGGCGTGGAGGTGGGTAGGGTGATCGACTCTGCGCATAGAATGAGCGGGTAAATCGTCCAAATATGGTTGAACGATGTGTTTGATATCATGAAAAGCATAAAACATAGCACGTTGAAAAGTTGCGCCCGCATTCTTAAGGTCGAAAGGGAGTTTCCGATAGGCAAAAGTACCCCAAGGACAAATAAAGGCAGTCTTATGTTGATCCTCAGGAGAAATGTTAATTTGATTATAGCCAGAGAAACCATCCATGAGAGAGAAGATTTCACTTCCAGTGCAATCATCGACAATATGATCGACAAAGGGGGTAGGAAAGTTGTCTTTGGGACAAGCTTTGTTAATATCCCTATAATCAACACATACACAAATACTTCCGCCTTTCTTGTCAATCGGGACAGGATTGGAAACCCATTCTGTAAGAGCCAGCAGATAAATAAAGCCGGCTTTCAGAAGTTTCTCAACTTCGAGTTTGATAGCAGCCACTTTACGTGGGTGAACTGGACGAAGGCATTGCCGGACGGGTTTAGCGCCAGGGTATGTCTTTATCTCATGTACAACAATTGCAGGGTCAATACCTGGCATCTCTTCGTAGCTCCAAGCGAAGATATCACAAAATTCTTTGAAAAAAGACGTATAGGTGACGATTTCGTCGGAAGAACACGAAGCTCCAATATGGACATTTTCGACAATCCCGGGTTTAATAGATATGTCAATGGGAATCATGGGTGAGATATGACTTAAGTTCCCTTCAGCAAACACATCATGTGTAGCCGCAGGAACCGTCGAGATGACAACAATGGTCGACGGAGTCGAAATCCTTTGGTAGTTCTCAAGAGTGTGTTGTTCCAGAAAGAGAATGGAATGATGATGCCCATTGTCCCAAGGGGTGTCCTCCATGACGGACATGATCATCTCGTCAGTGGAAAAAATAACACGAAAAGGATCGGGAGACAACTCATCAAGAGAGGGGGTAGAAGGTGTTGCCGATTGAATGGCCTGATAGGCGGATTCAACCGGACTTAACGGCATTACATCGCCGAAACGAAGATGATATCCAGGTTCAGGGACAATCCAAGGGTCGTGAGACGCAGGAAGTTCATGAGGCATGGTGGAGATCATATTAATAGAAGCAACAGACGGGCCTGGAACATCGGGCGGTGGAATGGGGAAAGTACCCATTAACGAGGAGTCCTTTAAAAGGCCTACACTGACATTCTCATAACCCGGCGGGGTTTTAGCAATAAACGGTACATTTCCAGTACGAGTATCGGAATTGAAGAAGGCGAGTTGGTCAATGGTAACAACCTTTCCTTGATGAGGGAAACGTACTACCCAGAAAAGTGTTGACATGACTGCACGCATGGAATCGATCCAGCTGCGTCCAAGCAGAAGATTATAATCAAGAGGAGCATCGAAGACTTCCACTTCAACTTGGACCATTTTACCTTCTAACATGATAGGAAATGAAGGGAGAACACCGTAGGGCTTAAAACCGGAGCCATTGAAGGCTTTAAGAGTATTTTTTGATTCATTCAAAGGAGGAGAGCCAATGGCTTTCCAACAAGCAAGAGACATAACACAAGTCGAGGCACCCTCATCTATAACAGTTTGGAAAATGTTTTTGTCAGAGACAACCACTTGGATTTGAAACGCGAATTGAGGGGGTAACCTTGGAATGTGATCATCCAAGTCAAAGACTATTAAATTCGTATATGTTGGGTCAATTCCACCTATATCTTTCAACAGTGCCTTCCGTTGTGCGGGACAAGTTTGAAGGACTTCAAGGGCTGACATCGCAGAAGGTGCTTGGGCCAGATCTTCAACAATACTGTAGTTCTGGGTTGCATGAGCATGAGGATTGAAAACCAATTTCTGAACGACACCCTTAGGGGGGGGTCACAGAAATGTGTCGAGGCTCGGTCGTTTGAGATGAAGAGGACCGTTGGTAGGTGGAGTCACTGGAGAGGGTTGTACCAAAGCAAAAGTAAATTGTCAACCTTCTCCTTAGATGGAGAATAATCTTTGGCTCGAGTCGTGAGTGCAACGTTGTTCTTCTTAGAATCACCACTACACATCAAAACATATGATGTAGTAGAAGAGGATGGTTGGTCATGGATGACCAACTGAGCCTGTTGTTGAGACGGGAAGGGTTGGGACAAGACAGTCGACGCAGGTGGTTTTGGAGCTCCTTGAAGGAACTTAGTGACCTTGGCACGTCGTGGACAATCCTTCGTGTAATTATCATCACCACAGATAAGGCAAGGGTATCATGGTTTGCGCTTATCCCGATCTTCAACAGGAGTAGTTTTAGGTTGATCTGCTTGAGGATTATTTTTTCCCTCCTTATTCTTGCCTCTCCCCTTTTTAGATTTGTTTTTACCGGCTGGGGTAGATTGGACAGCATTTACCTCAGAAGTTTTTCCAGTGGGAGTGGCAGGAGACGGAGCATTTTGAACATTAGAAGAAGCATACTTAGGGTTTGTGCTTGAAAAAGAATGTGATTGGGCTTGGGCAGTACCAATCACACCGTCAGCCGCATGTGAGGCAGCTAGAGTAGTTGAAGCGCTGGAAGCATTAGGATGAGGTAATTCAGGTAGTAAATCATAAAGTGTTCCTGTTTGTGAATAAACGAGGTCAAGATACTGAGCATGACTTATAGCCTTCTCTTCCATGACAATGCCACCCATGGCAATGTCCTTACCGATTTTTTTCACAAATGATTTTGTAAACCATTCTACCAGTAACTGATCAGGGAGCTCAAGTTTAATGAGACATCTTCTCCTTCGCCACTCATGGATGTGATCAGATATATGAGTGCCTTTAGTCTATTTGAAGGAAGTCAAAATCTCAGTGCCCGTGTCATAACGGATCGATAACTGGTAATGTGTAAGGAAATCCATAGCTAGGGTGTTGAAATCAGAGAAGAAACCTCGTGGCAATTCGATATACCACTTTGCAGCAGAACCAGTAAGGGTTCGTTGAAAAAGATGTAAACAAATAGAGTCATCCATCAATGAGTTGGATGAACACCATAGGTGAAAAGTCATAACATGATTATTTGGGTCCTCTCCCACTTTGCCATCAAATTTAGGAATGTTCGATGGAATCTTGGCTGGTATAGCAGGCCATTGGGGAGAGTGACGAATAGGATCATTTAAAATTCTAGACAAATCCAGCAAATCCAAAGTAGCAAGAAAAGGTAACTGCCGATTCACCTGTGGGTACTGGTGGCTTTGGGGTGGAAGGCCTGTCGGAAAACCAGTAGGACCGTAATCAGTCTGCGCATAATGGGAAGACCCAGGTAGATTCGGTGGTGGTTGGAGAGGATAATAGTTCCAGGGATTGTAACCTTGAGCGGGGACATGAGTTTGAGCATTCGAACCCCAAATAGGATTGGGTATACCTGGATATGGTTGGCCTATAGTAGGGATAGGCAACTGCTGCCCCCCAGTTGTGTGAGGAGAATTTTGTATCATTTGATTCCAATACTGGGCCAAAGAGGGAGGTATATTTTGTCCAAAAGGTGGGGTTGGTCCCCCTACCATAAGCGGAGTTCCAATCGGAAGTTGTGTCCCAATCGAAGGTTGTGTAGTAATTGGAATGTGTTCGATAAGAGGAAGTGGTATCGTACCACCCTCTCCACCAATGGGAATCTGCAAGTTTGGTGTAATGGACGGGATAGTGCCACTAGGATTAGGATTGCCAGAAGGAAATTGAGGGAGTGTCGGAATAAAACCAGGAATAGGGTGCCCAGGAAAAGAAGGACCACCTAGAGAACCGGATGGGGTTTGCGGAGGTGTTGGAATAGAAGCATTCAATGCATGGTATCTGGGTGGTAGTGTCGGAGTGACATTGGGTGTTCGTTGTGTGTTTATAGGAGAAATACCAGCTGCAGTGAACCCAGTTGGGACACTCGTAGTATTCGTGAGATGGGCCATTTCAGCAAGGATAGTAAAGTGATAACTGGTATTCAAAGGTACAGTCTCTGTCTCAGTAAACACTGGAGGGTTGATTTCGGAGACCACAGGCGAACCAGGACCAAAAAGGTCCCTTCGGAAAACACCTGTAGACCAAAAAGGATCTTGGCCTTCTATGCCGAGAAAAGGCCCAACGGGTGATCCAAAAGATGTAACAACTAATTCTCCAGAAGAATTCAGTCGCATAAATGGTCGCTCAGAACCAGGGTGAAGTCGAAAATCCTCTCAAGTATTAGTAATTCGGAAAGGTTCTAGAGAATCAGTTCGTTCCACTTGTGGTGTGGTGATGATTGTAGCTTCACTTTGCTGAGGAGATCCCTCAGGGGTACCTGTAGGCAAGGGTTGAGAACCATCCAGATGCTCTGGAGATAAACCCTGCATTCTACATGAACGACGTGGAGGAGCTATTGTAAACGAATGACAAACTTCACGAAGAAAATCCTCTGGTCAACTTCGAGAAACAAACAACATGCGCTAGTAAACAAAATCTAGGAAGCAATCACCAGGCAAACAAGACCTTCTAATTTTGAAGCCACTAGTTGGTGATGAAATCCAACGTCACAACAACGAGACGAGAAGGGGCGGGGCTAGGGTGGAAAAGTTATGCTGACAACCTACTTAACGGACTTACACCCTGGTGCAAGCTCCCACACATAATCGTGGGTATACCCTCCAAGGAGCCCGAGTGAGTTTGCTCAACGTCAATTCCAGGTACTGTGAAGACTTTCCCCTCCACAGTCACCTCGGATAAGAACCTAGAAATATAGGCCACTAAGGTCACCACCAACAACAATAAAGCCTAAGGGAACAGTCGATAGTCTGATCCACACACAAGGGCAGGGTATCTAGCCCACAATCAACTCAAAAGGCTTCCACTCATCATTGTGGGTATACCTCTGAGTGATCCCCGTAATACGTGCAATCTCTACACTGATATCAACAAAGCAGGGTGAGTAACTCTGCCAATATCAATGCGACCTAGTGTTTGACCCTTGTGTAAGAAGGGATTCCCAGGACAAGATGTTGCAAATGGAATTTATCACTCCCTAACACAAGATGCTATTGTGTGTTTTGTGCTTTTAGAGAGTGTATCTCTCTTCCTACTCCAAAGCGCTAGCCTAGCTAAATGTTGGTGTAATAGAGCCCTAGAAAAGAGTTACTAGATAAATTTTATGATTACGCAGTGTTATTAAAAGTTGTTGTTTACTCAAAGGAAACGGAGGTGAAACTTATGTTGTATGACTCTGACCCAAGAATGCAAGGATGAGAATGAAATGTATCACTTTCCTTTCAATGAATTCTATGTATGGGAGAGAGAGAAAGTTTTACAGATCAACCTTGAAGTACAATACAAAATTTCCTTTGAAATGCCAATGTAAACAATCACTTATCTAATGACAATTGTGTCTTTTCCAAATACTTCAACAATCTCAATAATTTGATTTTCAATGTTTTCTAAAACGAAAAGAATTGTTTGAAAGAAAAACTTTTTGGTCACTTTTCAAAAAGGACCCACACTATGACAGCGAGAGTACAGAAAATCAAAAACCAAATGAACAAGAAATGACAAACCCAATCAACTGTTTCAATGAAAAGAAAAAAATAAAGAGCACACCAAAAGAGTCTTTTCAAATGCAAAAGAAAATGATCTTTCAAACCAATAAGCAAATGAGAAAAACCAAGTACTCAACTTTCAACCAATCACTGGTTCTCAACTAATCAAACACACTCAGATTCTGAAGTCAGAGAGAATGGTTTTGCCAAGAAAAGTCAAGAAATGAAAGTCAAGATACAAATGACAAGAAAAGCCTTGAAATCCTAAGATTGTTCATGCATGCAAACAAAGACAAGAAATACATCAATCAATGGTTCAAGAAACTCATAAGACGCAATCAAACTGATCTAGGCAGTTGAAAATTCCAAAACTCAAATCCAAAATTTTGAAAAGTTGTGTTTGCAGGCAGGCAATATTACATAGTGCGAGAATCACTGATTCTCGCAGGTGACCCTTGAGCAGGGTGTGATAACCTCGCACTGAAACCTAAAGGCAGAGTGTGAACTCTACCTATTCTCGCAGACTGCAATGAAGTACAGTGTGAGAATGCCTGAACATAGTCAAAAATTTGAAAAATGAAGCAAAATTAAAAAATGCTTCTGGACCAAGAAGGTCTATCAGGATATCCTGAAGACTCAGAGATTGATAGGACTGGAGAAAAGTAAAACCAGAGCAAATGGCCACAGAAAAACACCAAAAGCCACAAAGAAAATTGGAATGATTCCCCAGTGGAGTCGCCAATTTTGTTATTGGTTAAATCCATAGGTGAGGACACTAACCGATCTCCCTAGATCCACCTGGATCTAGAACAAAGCAAGACAGAATATGACTCTTTCCCTAGATTTTGACCATTGAATTAATTAGGAGGCAATAACAAATGACATACCTTATTATCGCTTCCTATGGTCTTTGTTGCTCCCACTTCGCTCCATTTCTCTTGTGCAGTCAAGACCAAGACAACACAAACCAACCAAAGTGAAGAAAGCACAATCTATTCAACAGTCAATCTATATATATGATCAAGGAATTATACAATAAAGTGGAAATAGCTTTATGGGAAAGGGACATATTACTGTATCATATTGATGGAAAGTAAAGATTACAACCTGAGCCTTGATGTCGCAAACTTCCTTTCGATGGCCCTTGGCTCCGACACACACACTTGCTCACTTGCATGAAGAAGATCAACCCCTTTGGATAAACTTGCTGGAGTCTCCAAGCTATTGTAGCTTCAGTCCTTCACACAATTCTTTCACTAATTCTCCAATGAATCTTGCTTAACCTTGCTTAACCTTTTCCATGAGAATTCCCTCAACATATAGGAGAGAATGAATTAGTTACTTGGATAAGAATGATCCCAAAATATCAGGGAATCCAGTACTAGGATAACCATTCGAATGCCATCTCATCCTTCTAGAAGATTCCCTTCTAGAAGCATCGAGAATTCATCTTTTTCCTTGCTTTAGAAAGAGTTCGCACCCTAGCAGTTCAACACAGTGCGAACTTCTCGCACCCTGGCTTAAGACAACCTGCGAGAATCATGCATTCTCGCAAGAAAATATACTAGTAGCCTGCGAACAGTCTTTAAAAATGAGTTTTCTGGAAGAGATGAAAATAACTTTTTCTCAGGAGAAATTTCTTATGAAGAGCCTGAGTACACCATCATCAATACATCATCATGATGACCAAAATCATGGGTAACGCAAACCCACAGAGTATGATGTGCATTATAGTGAAGTGCATTGCCTGTAATTTACCTATTTTGAGGGGTCGACTGGTGCATTTCCACGATCAGCCTACCAAGAATTAGGTGTTAGAAATCTATAACAAATGAAATGAATCATGCAAACACTAAGAGTATGATGTGCATAAGATTTAGGTGTTAGAAATCCATAACAAATAAACATCATGAACAACAATAAATTTACAAACAATGGGAATAAAAATTTACAAACTGCACCACATCACATCATAATAAGTAAACATAACAAATTTCAAATTACCACCCCCATAATAGCAATGCCTGTATGTATTCGATTCAAGTTGTAATCAATCAACAACTCCTCCCCTGCAATTATTGATTTTATTGTGCATACGAATACACGGTTTCGTTCCCGCCCCTCAAATATGCAATTGGGTTGCTTATTTTTTGTCCCGAGTCGTGTATTATTTATAAACCCCACAATATTGCCTGATGCCTTTGGCCTTCCGTCAATATACATAGACCCTCCTTTGTTTCTATTGTTGTCTCTTAGTTGTATATAATTTGTAGCCACTCTGTATATCTGCATACCTCACGTATATTGGACTAGCTTCATCCAATCTCTATAATTGTAACAAGGCCCGACATACTCCATCAATTTAGTTATTCCATCATCAAAAACCTTTATGCCATCCATGGAAAATAACCCCAAGCCATGTAACAATGATGGAGAAATGCGATATATCCTCTCGTCCAGACAAAAATCAGTGTTTACTTGAGGAAGGTTCTTGGGTACCCATCGTTTCACTAAATGTTTGTACCTCAAGGGCACCTCGATGTCGTCTATGCTCTCAGCATCATAAGAGAAGGACCCCCCTTCAACAAGAAAAAATTCCATGTGTCTATGGAATTTTCTTCTGATCTTCTCACCTCTAGTTGCTCTCCATCTACCTGAACTTTCCTCACTCGATGAAGACAGATCTGACAAATACCTATTTGGTTGTACCTATAGTCCATCGAATCAGCGAGCAGTTAAGAAGAATGCCCCTTTCAATTCTAGAAATGATAATTGTGTAGGATACAAGGATGACAAAAGGCAAACAACAAGTATGCATTCTTCTTAAATGGCAGATTGATCAACTCGTATTTGTGATGTAGAGAGACCAAGTGACATATCAGTTTGGTTCAACAAGTCAAGTTTCAATCACTGACAAACTAGTTGAGGCAAGGTCAACAAAGATAAATGAGTGATTTTCATATAGAGTCAAAGTCTTAAACTTAGACGGGAGCTCACTTGAGGCCAACTAGATGAAGACATGTCAAGCCATCTAACAGATTTTGGGATTGCAAAATGAATGGGTACAACCTCTATTGAGTCACTTACTTCAACAGTTGCTTTGAAAGGATCAGCAGGATACATTGCCCCGGGTATGGCTCTTCAAAATGTTAGTTTTACTTGTCTTTTCCCAATTGATTTTATCACAATCGTCGTAATAGTTCGTCAATTTTTTATCCTATATGTATTAGTGTGGGTTGATAGGGTCACTCCAAGGGAATCCCTAGGCTTCTCCTTTCTTCATAGTATATGAAGAAGAGGACATTTACCCCATGATATCTTTTTTCCCTCTTTACAATTTTCTCAAGCTTCCAAAGGTCTGACATGCCCTTCCATCGAAAGTAGGATCAATACCATACTAAAACTGGAAGTGTAGAAACACCAATAAAGTATGATCAAATGACATAAGTAAACTATAAAAATTGAACACCAATAACACTTTGAGAAATTATGTTGTTGATCCATGAAAGGAAACTAAGTATGGAATGTAGATTTCCATAAATGACCCTTAAAATTCAAAGACCATGTGACACGTATGAGATCTAGTACTTACAAATTTAACATAGGGTTGTTTCTTATGGACTCATGAAAGGAAATATAAGATTTTATATGAAATACTTAGTATATTGAAGAATCAATGTTAAAGGTTCATGGTTTCATGACCATGTATGTCACCAATTATTGAGCAAGAAACAACCTCCCTTTTCCTAAAATTTTGCAAAGACTGACAATTGACAATATTTTGTCCAAAAGGGGGCCCTGCCTCTTCATTAACTAAGGTTCTTTGATTCTCCTCAGTTTGTGTTCTTACTTACCTTCTTTGAAACTTGCTGATGTCTCTCATTTTGGCTAGGTATGAAGAGTTTCCCCTACTAAGAAACCCTACCTTTCAAAGGTTTTTTCTCCCTTGTTTACT
>ML801246.1:230661-245980 GCA_009831015.1 Picea engelmannii | reverse complement strand
CTTTAAGTTCACCAACAATAATGTAGCAGAAAGAAGATTTTCTTTTGAACCTTCATAAAGTGGTTTTTATGCCTTCTCTAGCAGAGGTACGTCAAGATCACCAATGTCCTCATCATCATCCTCATCCTGTCGAGCAAACAAGTATTGGATCAATTCATTTGTCCCATCGTCTTCAACTATATTTTTATTATTGTCATCTTCTTCCATAGGATCATTAACTTGATATTCAATATTAGGCACTCCAAATTCCTCGACACCTTGTAGTACAACATCATTTCTACTAGTACTTGGCGCATTCAGATGCTTAGGGGGCCAGCCTGACTTTATAATTACAAACAGTCATGCAAAATTAGTGTACTGCATAAGAAATATTTAAACAATATAGAATTTTATAAATACAATCATATAAAGATATAATAATGAATATATAGTTTACCAAGGGATGATATTCGTTCGGTGCACTTTCAACATGCCCATGGGTTCTGCAATGTCTTACAATTGTTTGTATTAAAATTCTTCTAACTTTTGTGCTCCTGCATTTAGCGCAAGGGAAATAACATCTCTTGTCACCTTGTCCATAATATCTCCACATTCTTCACCACAACCAAAATATTGAGACAATTATGTTATAAAGTTCAGTGATAATGTTCTAGATCTATTCAATTCTTGAAATGCAATAGACCAAACCATACAATATATTTTACCACATAAGCTTCAAAGCTTCACCATAACCAAGTAACATAATCAAATGATATAATAGAAGTAGGGCAAGAGATCAAGTCACATATAAGCATGGAAAAATTATCATGTTCACAGACGACATAAAATCTACATAAACTTATAAGGTTATAAAATATTAAAGGAGACAAAAGAAAAAAAATATTTAACTAACCTTCAAAGTCTAAAATCCTCTTGCATGCCTTGAACAATGATCACAAAACTAAGCTTTGTAGATCAAAGATCAGTTTGATGTCTTAATCAACAAGAAAACCTTGACATAAAAATGAAGATTAGTAGAGCTATAACACATAAAAGATGTCGCAAATATAACAAATTAGTCGAAATTCGGTTCGAATTAACTAATTTATAGATTTGTCATCATCGAAATTCCGACGACTATAACCATAAATTAAGGTTGACCATTTCGAAGTCAATGACCATTATGTTGACCTACAAATAGCTATATTAAAGTGTCAGAACTTGTCATCGTACTTCCGATGACCTTAGAACACGTCGGAATTGCGACGTTATCGGGACTAATTTAAAAAAAAAAAAAACAGTAAAATTTTGTTTTTTTAAATTGTTTTCGACAAAAAAATTGATTTTATCACAATCGTCATAATAGTTCATCGATTTTTTAGCCTATATGTATTAGTGAAGGAAAAATAGATTTTGTCCCGTAAACAAGTTAGAAAGGGGAGATGCCTAGGGACCTCTTTGTTGTCACTCAATCAGTCCACAGAGAGAATTTGAGCTTTGAATCCTAGGCCTTCTTATTGTCTTCTAACAATCTTTTAATGAGCTTGATCAGACTCTTGTTAGAAGACTATGCCAGTCCATTTCATTGGGGATAATAAGGCGTGGAGTGAATTAATGAAATTCCAAACTTCTCACAGAACTTGATCAAAGGCTCAGACTTGAAGGAAGCAGCATTATCGGTGATAATTCTGCTAGGACAACTGAACCTTGCTATGATATCCTCTAGGGAGTTGATGATTACCTTGAGGGAAGCGCTCCTTATGGGGATAGATTCTATCCACTTGGTAAAATATTCTATTGCAGTTAGGATCCATCTGTGTTGACCACTTGAAGGAGGATGAATCTCCCCAATGAAGTCCAATTCCCACTGTTGAAAGGGCCCTGAAGCTACTATGGGCTTTAGAGGCAAAGATTTGAGTTGTTGCTTTCCTGATAATTTTTTACTTTTGATGCAGGCTCTAATCTCTCTGTAGACATCATTGAATAAATTGGGCTAGTAGTATCCATCCCTGAGAATTTTGTAGGTTTCGGTCTTCCAGAAATGATGTCCCCCACATAGGTTGCTATGAAAATCAAACATAATTCTTTGAGCGTCTTGTGGATCTAGACATCTCAGAATCACTCCTAGAGGGTCTTTCCAATACAAGACCTAGTTAATAAGGAAATATCTGATTTATTTGAGATTTAAAGATCTTGCCTTGCTCTTCCCCATTCTATTTGGAGGCTTTAACTCTTGCAGAAAATATATATTGTCTCCATACTAGGTGCATTCTGCTAATGGTAAGTTGTCCTAAGAAATTTTGTTGGACAACTCAACTTGTTGATCATCTGAGCAAGCATCGATAAAGTTAACCCCCAAATCTTTACAATTAGATTCGGCCACCAGCTTGGCTAAACCTTGGCCTTTAATTAACTTGGTGGGTTTTATCTCCAAGTCAAAATCAAGGATTTTGGTGATCCATTTGCTCCTTCTCCCGTCTATGTCATGCTAAATAAGAATGTCCTTCACAGAAACTGAAGGAACATATGAAATGACCTTTGAGTGTAGAACATAGACTCTGAAATCCTTGAGGGATTTCACCAAAGCATAGGCATGCTTTTCCATGATGTCGTATCTGATCTTAGCATCCCTCAATGCTCTGCTAAAAAAGGATACAGGCTGCTCCATCCCTTCAACATTTTTATGCAACAAAACCGCTGCCACTGTATCAAAAGAAGCAAAGGAAAAAATCAGAAAATCCTTGGAATAATCAGGATTGATAAGCACAGGAAACTCAGCCAACACCTTCTTGATATGCTTAAAGGATTCTCTTGGATCAGCTGTCCATTTTACTTTGTTCCCCTTTCTGAGCATCATTGTGATATGCTTCACCAATTCGAAAAAGTTTGAAACAAATCTTCTTAAAAAATTAACTTTGCCCAGGAAGGATTGGACCTCCTTCCTAGATCTCGGCGGTGATAGGGTTTGGATTGCTTCCACCCTACTGGGATTGATCTTGACTCCCTTGGCTGACACTATGTTTCCCAACATCTTTCCCTCCTTCATGACAAACAAAGATTTTTTGGGATTTAAGGAGAGACCAAACTTCTTGCATTTCAGGAACACCTTTCTCAAATGCTCACAGTGCTCTTTATCATATATGGAAAAGACTGTTATGTCATCCAGATAGATGAACACAAACTTGTCCTTTTCTCCAATGAAACCTATGTCCATGGCTCGTTGAAACGTTTCTCCTGCATTCATCAGTCCAAAAGGCATTT
Source organism: Picea engelmannii (assembly GCA_009831015.1). Classification (NCBI taxonomy): domain Eukaryota; kingdom Viridiplantae; phylum Streptophyta; class Pinopsida; order Pinales; family Pinaceae; genus Picea; species Picea engelmannii. The sequence goes on along the minus strand of ML801246.1, from coordinate 242,740 downwards.
TGGCATACATGAATGTACCCCAAGGAGTGGTGAAGGTTTTTTTTTCTCGATCCTCAAGCAAGATTGATATCTTATTGTAGCCCAAAAATCCATCAATCATGGATATCCTTGATGCGCTAGTTACCCTTTGTAATATGTGATCCATTTTTGGTAGAGGGTAATTGTCTTTTTTAGAGCTCCTGTTCAGATTTCTAAAATCGACACAGAGTCTGATTTCTTTATTATTCTTTCTCACTGAAATCGGGTTGGCCACCCACTCAGAATACCTCAGAGGTACAATGATCTAGGCATCTAGTAGCTTCTTCACCTCTTTCTCCATGATAGCCAGTAGCATGGGATTAATTTGTCTTAGCTTCTGCCTAAATGGCTTAGCCTCTTCTTTCAGTGGGATCTTATGCTCAATGACGCCTGTGTCATATGTTCAAAGATATTTGTACATCTAGGCGAACATGTTTGCAAACTGCTTTAAAATCTCAGCATACTCGGTCCTTTGCTCTCTTGTCAAGTTGCTTGACAATTTGACAAGCTTTGGCTTCTCCTCTATGCCAATGTTGCACTCAATTGCATCAGCATTATTATTTGAGATTTTACCCTTTACTGCCACATCATTGTTGTCAAATAGCCTTTCCAAAGGAACCAATCCCCTTGGGATGTGATTGTTGGGAAACTGAACAATGTGATGATCAACAATTTTGTTCAGAAAATCATCAGCGTAAGGATCAGCTTCAGAAGCATGGTCTTGATCAATATGCAATGCTGAAAACTCCTCTACTGTCTCCAGGAACCTTTTGATCTCGAGATTATCCTCAAACACTTTCCAATGTTTGACATTGTCAGGTATGGAGGGCCTGAATTTCACTTCTATGTCGTACCTGAGCTTAGGTGGTAGAGGAACTTTAAAATTACTTGCGGAAATAGCAAGAGAATCATCCACAGTGTTTTCTCCTCTTAGAATGAATGATATATTGAAGGCTAGGAAAAAACTGTCAATGAGGTCCCATGCTTCATTTCTATAACTCCTGAACCGAGGGTGTTTGTCCTCATAAATATTTTTGATCTTCTGAATAATCAACTCAGCATCTCCAAACATAGATATTTCTTTAATCCCCATGTCTTTTGCAGCCCTTAAGCCCAAAACAAGAGCTTCGTATTCTGCCACATTATTGGTAGCTTCAAACTCTAATTTGTATGAAAGAGATATAGTTTCTTGGGCAGGGGAAACAAGGAAGACTCCAGCACCAGCACCTTCTCTAGAAGAAGCTCCATCAAAAAACATTTTCCATACAGAGGTGATTGGGGAGGAATCTTCATGAAAAGAAATGAGCTTCTTTCTGATTTGGAGAGGAGCCTCAGGGGTGTTGGTGAGCTGCAACAAGTTGGACCCCAAATCAATATCAAGGGAAAAGTTGGGATGATTGGTGGGGTCTGCTTCATCACTAACAATGTAGGCCAGTTGAGCTTTTCTATACAAACTTTTGTATTCCCCTCCAAAGCATGAAATGGTAGCATATGTGAGGTCCATCTACAATGTTCCCCCAAGATTTTTAATCCAATATCTTGACAACAACATGCCAAACTTGGGAGGAACATCATCCACCACGATATCCATGACCACACTTTTCATGGTCAACTAAAACAAGGTTACCACCAGATCTTTCATGACCCCGAGACATTGCACCCTCCTAGAGTCAAAGGAGTACAAATCATGATAGGATTTTGTGATTTCCAGGTCGAGTTCTTCCATGACAGTTTTGGGCATGAGATTATGGGATGCCCCAGAATCCATCAAGCAGTTATGCAACACCTTATCATGTATGTTCAGGGACATGTAGAAGGGAGGGGATGAATCATCTATGTCTTCTAACATAGGACCTAGGATGACTATTGGCTTTTCGTCCTGCAAATTGATTGAGTCTGTGGGATGGTATGAGAGCTCAGACTGTAATAGCTTAGAGAGGCTCTTTTTAAAATCCTCGTGTTTTACTAGCTCTGAAAGGGGCACGGGAATTCTGATTTTCTAAATTTCATGCTCAAAATTAAAAGAGGATGTAAGCTTTGGGATTTCTTTTACTTTAGGAATAGGATTCTGGACCACTAGAGAGGGGGCTTGGATTTTCTTACCTATGTTGTTGTCTGCCACATCTTTAGCGAGCTTCTCTGCTTTGACAGGATGCTCAGAAACATCAGGCGTTCCAGCTTTCTTCTTGGATCTAAGGTTATATCTATTGGGACTGCTATTATTGGCTTTCTCCCCCTTACTTAGCTCATTTATTTGATTGTTATTGAGGAACTCCTCGTAGGAAGAATGAGTTAAATGGGGAAAAGGGGAGGTGTTTCCAATACAATGAATTTTGGGGTCAAGCTCTTCTTCTTCCCTCTCCTCATCATCAACCAAGTTATTCTAGAGAGGGGCTTGAATCCTCTGATCATCCCTATCTTTGTTCCTTTTCTCCCTTGGCATAATATGAGGCCCATTGTTATTCGGCCTCTTGAAATTGCCTTTGTTGTCAACATTTTGGGGTATGTCGACTTCCCTTCTAACTCCAACCTTTCCATCCTAGCCGAAAGTTATTTTAGTATCTTGGTTACTTCATCCATTTGAGGGGGAAGGGCGGAGGAACCAGATGTGGAGGCTTCAGGTCTCTTCCTGGGTATGTCTCTATCAGTCTTATTTCTGAGTCGGTCAACAACCAATATATTAGACTCTACTTCCACAACCGCATCTTTCATGTGAGCTAGGGAAGTGGCTTTTCTTTCCCTCAACAGAAGGCAGAAATCGGGGTCAAAAGCACTGGCATAAGTGATTTTGGATGAAACCTTTGTAGGCTTTATCTCATTAGGGATCTTATTGTACATCTTGTTGAACCTTTTGGAGAAATCAGAGATAGATTCTCCCTCTTTTCTCTTTAGGGACCCAAACTCTGTGATATAATACATGAAATCCTTTTTATCCCCCCATTGTCTCAAGATGACACTATCCAAAGCCTCAATCCCATCGATAGATCCATGGGGAAGGGCCCTAAACCATTTCCTAGCCTCGCCTTCAAGGTTATGAGCAAAAATTCTCATCCATACATCTGCATGCATGATGACATGATGATCTGTAAAACTGTAAAAGGATTGAAGGTGTTCTTCTGCGGTTATGTCTCCTTCGCCTGTGAACTTGGGTAACTGCTTAAGGTATCCATCCGTTGGGAGGGAATTTAGGGGCTGAGGCAAAATAAGGGGGACATACCTAGCAGCTATAATAGCCTCCATTCTAGTCATAGATGGATTTGCTCCTACCATAGGGACAATAGGTGGAGGATAACTAGGAGGGGAAGGAGTTCGAACAGAAGAGACTGGAACTGAGCTTCCGGGAGGAAAGGGGAATAGCAGAGGATTCAGAGAAAAGGCTATGGGGCTTGAGGGAGCAGAAGCTTCCCCTCATGCAGTAGCAACAGTAATAGGAGGAGGGGTGGTAAAGCCCGAAGTAGGGAAATCTCCTAAGGTGATGGGTCTAAACCACGGTAAAATTTCTGGGGAGAGAGTAGTGACAAGGATTTCTCCCTCTAATCCCAGACTAAGGGGGGGGAACTCAATAGGAACACTCCCAAAATTTAAAGTCTGAGAAAATCCAACAGAGGGTATGAAAGGGGAATGAGAAGAATTAAATGGATTTTCTAAAGAAGGACCATGAAAATTATCAGAGATACATGTTTCAATAGCAAGAGCTCCTTCTCAAGGGGTTTTTCCCTTTCTGATAAATCTCTCCGGGTCAGATTTAGGTGTTGCTAAAGGCAGCTAGGGAGTAGACCTCGTATGTCTACCTCTGGAAGCCATAGCTGAAACAGTGGATTTGCCTCAATGGAGACACACCAGTGGAGTTGCCAGGTGCACAGTAATAATCTTTGGTGTACTAAGTTTTGATGCACCTTCAGAACTAGTAAGCTTTGTCATTCAATCCCAGGGAAAATCTTCAATTTCGTCCCCAGAAACGGCACCAGAAATGTTAGCACCAAAAGTCACTACTGGATTGTGTTAGGAGTAAGCCTGATACCCATCAGTTTTGTATGTCACAAGTGAATAAATCGAGGTGGTCGAATGGGTGTAGACCCATGAGAATATTGTTTTAACTCGAAAAACTAGGTCAGGCATGCACGAGAAAGGGAGGTCTTGATCTAACTTCCGTCAATAAGTTGAGATAAAAATGAGTAGAGGGAAGACTTGGTGAGAATGGTGAATGAGACTTCTATGGGCATTCATCCTTCCAACAACTCAGAGAAGAAAAATAGGACATTGAAATGTGCCTAAGTGACACAGATGAAACAACACAGTGATAAAACCTACATCACAATTCTACTGCAACAACTCGACTGGATCCTCCAATTCTGAGTCACTTAGTGTAAGAGAGAAAGGATAACATAGAAAATTGTTTTAATATTGGTGAAAATACTGCTATGATCAATCATACACCACAACAACATAATAACCCTCTACTAGATCCTTCAATTCTGAGTGTCTTAATGCAGATTTTACAGATATGGAAAGAAGCTAAATTTTATTAAACAGGAAGTCTTAGATGCCAATACATAACCAAGAAAAAAAGTGCTTCATCAAAACTTTATAATTGGGAGCCTAGATCAACCATTGACCCTTACAAAACATAAAAATTCAGTATATATACTTAGAGGAACTTGCCACTAACAGTAGGAGAGTTGTTGAGCCATTAAATTCCAAGCTAGCATGTGCAGGCTCTTCTTGTTTGACGAGGACATTAGATCAGCATGGCTCTTGCAAGGGAAAATGCACACAGGGGTACCACGGGCTGACTGCTCTAGAACTTCTATGCCTTCCATTTATGGATTGAGTTGAGGTTTCAACAACCTGCTCAAAATTCATTAACTACATTCATTCATGGTGGGTGGTCGAGGCTTCATGTACAGGAGACGACCACGTGCCAGCTCTCTAAGGCTTGGAGGATAGCCTCCTTTTATTCTGGCTCCACTCTCAATGTAACCTAGGGCCATGACCCTGCACCTATCTTCAAAGGCATTTCGAAATTTCTCCTTTCGGGGAATCCCACACGCTATGTCTGGGATCCCTGATACCGGGTAGTGTGAAATCGCTCTGCCCAAACCAACGGTTTGATCTTCCTTCAGAATCGATGGCCAGGATCATTTCCTTAGCCGACCTTATCCATCTATGGACTGAACAGGTGCTTATATTTCTCTTGGCCCTACCTTCGTTGTGACTATGGGTTGTGACCTCACCTAAAAACCAAAGGCGCTTTGCGAACTTCAGGTATCGACGATGAGAAGGAGTCAACTCCTCATCCTTCAGACTTCTGGTTGTCGAAATCGCAACAGGGTTTAACTTGTGCTAGCGCCTTCCTTATCTCTCATCCATATGGTCACCGGCTATGACCCTGGGCTAAAACCTTAGGCGCTTCGCATTTTCGCATTTCGGGGTTTCTGGCTATGGGTGCATTTGTTGACAAGAACCTCGAAACACCGACTCCCGAAAAATCTCAATCAACTATCACTTGCCCTCGCTGAATTGGACAGCTTAGATCACTTCAGGCCTCCACCTGACACAAACCTTAGTACAACTTCACGGCCCCAATTACCTGATGACAGTCGATCTGTTCCATCGATGATTCCTGGCCACTGAAACTAGTCTTTGCCCACTCGCTTGATTTGTGTCACTGTTCAACAGTTCTTGGTGCTGCAAATAGTGAAAATGGAGACTTGGCCGACCAGACTTGGGCTTGGGAAGAAAAAGGTTCGGTGATGGAGATAAAAGGAGGAGGTATCGACCATTTAAAATAGATAGAGGAATTCAGGTCCAAGCTCTTTCGGGCATATAGACATGGAAAAATAGGTCGATGAGAAGGATGATTGTGATAAAAGAAAGATACAAGCCGGGAGGGAAAATAAAACCACAATTAGGTCTACAGAAGGGGACAAACAAGGGAAAACACAGATATAGGAAGAAAACACAAACCCCTAAGGTCTTGATAGGATTATGTGATAACACTACATGCCATTGAATGCTACAACCATAAGGCTGCAACTTTCTGCAGAAAACACATGTTTACCACAACCATTTTCTCTAGTTTCTTAAGTACCATCTTTCAACATATATTCATTACTAATATTGATGTTGATTTACTTAACTAATTTAGATATTTGTATGTTGATTTAGATGATTTATTTGCCGATATAAACTGTCATTTACTCCTAAAAATTAGGGAAAGCAAATTTAACTTTCTGATCCAACTAACATATATCATTGCAAAGTGTCTTTTCTTGTGTCTTGGGTAGGTACAATCATTCGAAGAAGTACTATACATGTGGGGAAACAGTTATTTGACTTACAAGGAATCTCTTCCTACCTGTCATCCCACTTAGAATTGAACTCTAAGGACTTCACTTCCTTTTATCTCCATCTCCATCTCAATCCCTCTAGGGTCACTGAGATCGCCTCCCTAGAGTGACCTACTCACCCTTGAAGTGTGGTACCTACATCGAGTTGACATTAGGTGTAGGATTCCCAAGTTGTAGCACTTGCTTTGTGGATGGGTCGGGTTTTTCCCAACCTACAACTTTCATTATAACAAGCCCAAAATTTGTCAAGGAATATAACCCATAGGAAGAAGAAGGAAACCCTATCATAGTATCAAACCCTAATGTAGAAAAACCAGAGGCGGCGCACACAGAAGAAGAAAAGCATGAAGAAGAAAGTGAAAAGACTGAATCAGATGGAATTGAAAACCCTAGAACATAGGAACCCTAGGAGGTGGAGGAGGACAATGACATAAAGAAGGAAATGGAGGAGGTCGAGACAGCAGGACCATCCAAGAAGAAAACAAGGCCAACCATGATAGAAGCGCGCACACAACCACAAATGTTGTTGTCAATGCCCCACATTCCATATTCAATCATAGTTGTAGAATATATGTTGGGGTTGGTTCCCAAGATGAGATATGCATACCATGATGTGACAAAAGTAATCAAATTTCCATAATTTGTGCAGTATGTTTACATGGAAAACATAGGGTCAACCTCGACATGAATTTTGATACTAGAACCCAAACAGTGGATTACATGGCTTTACAAATATGGAATTACAAATCTATTGGAGATCCCTCAGTTAGGAAAGGGGAAGGATGTTAATGCATGTGATAAAAAACTTTTGGCACGAGTACATGGAGGGTTTTTGTGGATGGACAAACCTATCCCAATCGATGTATACTTAATTACTAAGATTATAGGATTTCCAATAGACGGGGTGAAACCTAAGAAATACTTAGATGATAAAATGAACGAGAAGGCCATTGCAGAAGAAGTGAAGGCCCAATTTGGCACGGAAAGGGGAAGTAGAGGTAAGATCATCAAGAATTTCAATGACCCAGCCACCGGATTTGCGACAAAATTGATGTCATGCAATATATTGAGGAAGTGTCGCAAAGAAGAGGTGCCAACAGGAGTAGTTGTAGAAGCCACGCAGTGTGCGAAGGGAATAGTTCTCAGTTGGGCGCCATATTTGCTCATCATTTTCTTTGAAGACTATAGAGATGCGTAGGATTTTGGAACAATGTTCCACTATTCTTGGCTATTGATTTTGATATCCTTAAATGCATGGGAAGAACCAAAATACTCATTTTTTTGTGACAGGAGAGGAAAATGTGGCACAACAAGATACATAACTCTATGACACAACATAGATCCTAAGCAGAGAAAATCCAATTCAATCATTTTTTCCATGTACATTCAATAGATGTAGGAGAAAATTACAGATACATGGAGGATTTCACCTGAATTAGTGAAGGACAATGAAGGAATAGAAAAATTCAAGAAATCCAGACATAATATATGGATACAAGCTAGAAGAGACCCTAAGAAGACATGGCTAAAAATGCAGTATTGCATAACAATAGAAGAAGTCCAGTGGGTAATAGAAGAATGGCCATATCAATGGAAGGTACTAGTAGATGTTAAGAAAGGAGCAAAAGGAAAGGAACAAGCAGAAGCTGCCACATCACAAAAATCAAGTAGCCCAGCAACTAATATCAGAAAATCCTCACAGCACACACAACCAATAGAAAGTGCGACAATAGTCAAGAAACCAAGAAAGAAGGAAACGGTACCGAGGTCCTCAGTGCTAGGAATTGAGCGCATTTAAATAAAAAATTGGGGAGAACAAAATAAATATAATATCCCAACCCAGGAAATAGGAACTGGAAACCCACCAGAAGAAAAGAAACCTGCGCAGAAGAAACACCACCAAAGAGGAAATCAATAATGAAAATAGGAGAACAGAGAAAGAAGATGAAGGCACAAAAGAAGGCCCTTATGATGACAATAACTGAGAACGATGAAGAGAATATGGAAAACATGGGGAAAAACATTAAGGAACTTACAAAACTATATGACAAAACTGCACAAATATGGACAAGTCTACAAGAGGATGAGAAATTGCAGGCATTAGAAAAAAAGGAGGAAAGTGTCAATACAACCAAACAAGAGATGAAACATAAACAAAAGTCTGTGAATATTCAAGAGAGGCTCAGGAGCGTGCAGGAGCTCAAGAATTTATAGGCGGAGTTAAAAATTGTGCATACATAGAAACAGATGAGGCAGGCTTAGCTGGAGCCACTGTAGGAAGATGCAAATAAGATATTAACATAAATGGATGCAGTCAAGGGCTGGATGGAAACCCTTAAGTTGGAGGATGAAGAGGTAATAAAGGAGAATCTCACTGCATAGACTATGGAGTCTGTTGTAGAGAGGATCACACAAGCGAAGACTTATGCTGAAGAAATTTTAGGTTGATTCCTAGCGTTGGAAAAGTCTGTGAGAACGACAAACATTGCATGAGTGGATCAAGACAAGCCATAGGTAAGTGTTAGGGGCCTGTTGGAGAAAGATATTTTGTGGTTCAGTGTAGCAAATGAGTCAGGTAGATTAGGAATGGACCAAAGGAAGCAACGTACGCTAGGAAATGAGGAAAAGTAGCGCGATAGAAGGCAGGGAAAGCAACGCATCGAAAATGAAGGGAAAGTAGAGCAAAGTCGAAGGGAAGGAGTTGCTATGTGGAAAAACTAGTATTGGGATTTTGGATTATAATGTAAGGGGTTTTACCAAATTTTGAAGTATAAATAGAGGATGTATGAGGTAGCTAGTGGTATCATGACCTATCTTTAGGAGCATGGTTAGAGTACCTTTTTGAGAATATTTTTGAGTTTTTAAGTGATTAGTTTTGGTTGTATGATTTGAGGAGATCTAGTGAGGTTGATATGGATGAAATGTAACTGAGGTTCAGGTCGCAATCTATGGAGTTTGGTGCAACACTATTCAGCCTCACATATGTATGACAAACTTTTGATGTAATGCGCGCAGTGCCCTACTTTGATAAATAAGAATAAAGAAGACAGATCTTTGTGGATGTAGCTTGGGGGGTGAAACATGGTAAAACCTGGTGTCTATGTGTGAGTTTCCTCTAATATGTTACTTTTGCATGCTTATGATGAATGAATGTATTATTAAATGCATCTACTAGAGTTTATTTACACCGTGCACTAGAATATTTATCATAAATTATGCAGAATGAATGTTAATGGTTAAATGAATGATATATATGAAGGAAAGTAGAATGAATTTATGACATCCCTATGAGCATGATCCCTTCCATGACTGCAGACAATTTGGTCCTACAATCACCCATAATCCATCTTGGGTGAGACTACGATGTGCACTCTGTGCGCGGAATTTCCTTCTGGTTTACCAGAGGGGTTGATGGTTGCTAGGGTTTTGTTGGAAAACTAAGGTAGAACTTGGGTCAGCCCATACATCCAACACCACCCTACTCATCAATATGAGTTAGTGCCAAGAAATGTTGGGTCAATCCCATGTGCAACTGCTGCTCCATTACCAAGTTGACATCACTGCACATAATCAGACACGCGAGCAACACCAAAAAGAGATTCAGGATAATCAAGCATTACAATGGCGGTATGAAACCGAAAGGGTGGAACACACATCCATGCAAGCCCAATATGTTGAGTCCCATACAACATTTACTAAACTAGTTGGTGACATAAATAGCTTATATGCCCATATTCCCACAACTTATGCACCTGGTCGTGATGTCACTCTGGGATTTAAGCTCTTCGCAGTAACAACTCACTTACAACACCTCGAGTAGCAACTTGTTGTCCTTTGTAAATTGATGAATCAAACTAGTCCACCTGCTTCATAACTCCAAGAAATGATAACGTCGGCACAAGTGGTCATCCACATTGTTCAAATTCAGGTGGAGGCATTCTCCAAGCTGGTTGACTATGGATACGCCCTATGGAATCATCTCAAATCCCCGCTGAAATTCGGTACAATAGAAAATAAAGTGTGAGTAGTTGAATTCGAGGTTGCACAAAAAAATGAGGCCTCACTTCTTTGCCTCCCAAAGAGAACGTTACTCAGATGATGGCCATTGCAACCCGAACAAAGGAGATCACTACAGCATGAGATGAGAAGTCGAATATGTATGATATAATCTTAGTTGTGACCAATAAATCCATGACGTGGTTCACTCAACTTTTCGATGTACAAACTACTTCTCCCCTCTCATCGAGCAACTTAAATTCATTGGTCCAACAAATTCATCAATCATCGTTGTAGAAGTCGATGTGGTTGTACAACTTACATAGAAGCTCCAGGGATACTTTATTGAACCACAATGCCAATTTTACAAGTTTGTGCAGAAATTTAAAGGGATTGTGCCGTCCATTTCTGAAGTAATTCCATAAAGCAGTTGGATTAAGGACGAGCCAAATAATAGTGGTGGGGGCCTATTAGCACCCAAAGTTTCGGGTTTAAGTCTCGCACATGCACAAATGAATTTGTGTGTGCACATTTCAATTTTTTCTCAAGTTTTATGTGACAAATGATCAAAAGCCCACGTAGGACCACATTTTATCAGTTGTGTTCCAAGCTTAAAGTCTACCCATCACTCGCAAGTGTATTTTTTGTCAATGGCACCACAAATAAAGAAGATTCCTACCGGAATAAAGAAAGGAATCATCAATGCCAGCAACACAATGGATCGTGGGCTAGTCAGAGGATGAGCTAGCCAAACAGTTAAGATCAGCTCAATGCAGAAATCCTACATTGAACACTCGAAGGTGCAAGAAGTGTGTGAGGTAGTCATCACTAGAGCGAGTGGAGAAGAGAAGGATGAAGCAAAGTTCCCAAGCACAAAAAACTAAAAAAGGAAGCAACTACAACAAAAATGGGGTTAAGCCCTCAATTAGTTAAGATATAGAATGATTCTTTTCGGGTTCACTCTAATCCTGTTGTAACACTGTACTGATTTTGCATATACATATGAGTCTATCATAGCTCTATAGGAGGATGAGGTTGCACATTGCGCACTGCCTTTTATTTTTGTGAAGCTATATTAAGAAGACTTGAAACTAGGTTGTTGTTGAATATGGTTTCCTAGATGTATATTGTATATGTGTGTTGAATGAAATGAAAGGAATGAGAATACTATTGTTGTTATGATCTATTTGGGTTCTATCATGTGTTGTTGGTTTATGTGTTTGTATTGTGTTACTTCTTAATCCTTTTGAATTATCAGATATAAAGTGCACATTTATTAATCGAGATGGAAAGTTGTATGTTTAGCCTTCATCCCTATCACGAGACCTTATTGTATTTGTGATCTCCTATGCATCTCAAGCGAGACCTTCGTTGGCCCTAGTCAAGGATTTATATGCCAATGCTTTGGGGTTGTTGTTGGTCAACTCTAGATGAACCCTGGGTCTAAAACCCCCAGCGTGAGGAAGGAAATGCACAAGCGTGAAACGAGCCAAAAAATTACAATTATTTATAAGATGTATCAATCTTCCTTGTTGACCATATACTAGTGTCAAGATATATACTAGTATGACATATATTTTGATATATATGTTTGTATGTATACTAGAATATATATCGACATATAATATGTCAATATATACTAGTGTATATGTTGACAATGTAAGTGTATTTTATATATATATATATATATATATATATATATATATATATATATA
>ML801246.1:204271-222887 GCA_009831015.1 Picea engelmannii | reverse complement strand
TTTTAAATATAAACTTACAATTTATGTTTTATTACACTTGTAACAACATAAATAATGCAACAACCTGAATTGAACTATACTAGGAAAATTTATAATTCAAAGTTCAAAGCCCCAACTTGAGAATCGAATTGAATTATTGCAGTCGCGACAAATTGCAGTGGGGTCTGCGTCGATGATCTATCTTTTACCAGTATTTTTATAATCAGATTTTGACTCAGGGTTCGGCTCCTTGTCTTTGCTATTGACCACCGATGAATGTTTTGATTGACATTCATTGGTGTTGTGCCAGGGGATTTTGTGGAAATCACACCATTTTCCAGTGTCCTTCTTCATCTTCTCATGACCCTTCTTTTCTTGTGGCTTAGATTGGTTTTCAAGAAGCTCTTTGTTAGGGTTGTCTTTCTCATACTTTGGTTGTTGCAGATTTGCAGATCTGAACTCTCGTTTGTTCTAGTGCCTAAAATTCTGCTGGATTTTAACAATATATCGATATGTAGCACTGAGTGATGAGATATCCAAAAAATCCATTTCAGTTTGGATGTATCTGTGTAGAGCCCCGCGGTATTTCAGAACCAAATGTCGCTCGGAGTCCTTGATACCCAGCTTGGTGCGCAAGGTATGGAAGGTGTTGGTGAACTTTGTCACTGCTTGGCCCCTCTCTTGATGTAGTGTGGTCCATCTCATGTACCAATCTTCATAGTTTCCAACAGGGTAATATTGTTCCTTGACTGCATCCACAAAAAAATCCCAAGTGGGATCGATCCCATATATTTCAGATTCCTCTGTGGAGCTTTGCTCCCAGTAAATTTCCCACCAATATTTGACATGGGGGAGAGCCTTAACGAGTGCGAAGGTGATCTTTTCCCTATCAGAAAAATGGTGAACAGAGAAATAACCTTCTACCAGATTTAACCATTTTTCTAGGGCATCCGCATCTATCTAACCTTGAAATATAGGAATATCAAAATTAACATGTACCTTGAAAGGCGAGGTGCCTCCAAAGTGCTCGCTTGATGAAGACATGCCTGTTGTTATCGACAAGCATTGAAGGATGTGGGAAAAATTCTCCATCATTTCGTCCCTCTGTTGCGTGAGAGCTTGCTCAAGCAACAGATTAATAGAATATGATGCTCCATCATTTTTCTTTTCTTCCTCCATGGAGGGTTTCTTGGACGTGCGAGAGTGATTGTCCTCAAGAGAGACAAGCTTGAGACCCAAGTTGTTATACTCGGACCTCATCGAGAACATGCACTGAAAAACGATCAAGACCAACTTGCTATGATACCACTAATCCAGATTATTTTCAGCACGAAATGAGAGTGGAGATATAATAAAGAAATATACAGAGATATCTCGGATATCCAATAATATAACAAAAATGTGTCAGATATGCAACCGTAAACATAGAGATGCATTAATATACAATTTCTATTAATGAGTGAAAATGTACAAATACTGTAAAATTATAGAGTGAAAGACTCGCTAGAATCATGGCAAATTATCTCTGAGAAGAGATGTGACGGCTACTCGCATTCACAAGAAGATGATTTTTACAATGAGGCTCCAAAGGAATTTTTAACATAAGTAATAGAAATTGTGTATTAATGCATCTCTATGTTTACGGTTGCATATCTGTAAAACTACAAAGTGAAAGACTCGCTAGAATCATGGCAGATTATCTTTGAGAAGAGATGTGATGACTACTCGCATTCACAAGAAGATGATTTTTATAATGAGGCTCCAAAGGATATTACGGTTGCATATCTCTATGAGTGAAAATGTACAAAGACTGTAAAATTACAGAGTGAAAGACTCGCTAGAATCATGGCAGATTATCTCTAAGAAGAGATGTGATGGCTACTCGCATTCACAAGAAGATGATTTTTACAATGAGGCTCCAAAGGAATTTTTAACATAAGTAAAATCCAAAACCCTAACCCCGAAAGATTAAAATCCAAAAGGTTTGTGGGCCCCGATGGGGGTAGTTGATATGTCAACTTCCTGGGGGCGCAACGTTTGCATACGATATTCGTTTGGGGCACTCAATACACAGTTAGAAAAGTCTAATTAAGAAGAACGATTTTCAACTGGACCAGGTCAATTCCATTAGCAGTAACATGGGCCCCAAATCCCCAAAAAACATCGTTTAGGGCCTCAAAACGGCCCCGGAAGTTTGGAACCTGAAAAACTTCCAAGATGGAAAATTGGTTTTTGAGCCCGTAGAATAGGTGGGTGGCCACTGATATCCACCTGGATCAATCCTCCCTCCTTAGGAAGCAATGGTATCCATTTCGTTGAGTTCCTGGGGGAGAGAGGGAAGCGTTTGTTGAATATGAATCTTGGTGAGTTGCTTGCCTTACTTGAGACATCACGTTGCTCGGTGTGTGGAAGGTTGTCACAAACCTGTTGCTGGCGGGGTTGAATCTATTCAACTAGTTGGGCTACCTGAGATGACTGTGTGCAGAAGAAATTTTTGTGCTTTTTTGCAATCTTGTCGACCTGCTTCTGTTGGATAGAAGGTGCTTGGTCCGAGACTGTAGTGGTTGCAGTATCCTTCTGTTCACCTTTCGAACAAATTGTGGAGAAGGTAAATTTTGTAGTATGATATACTACCTTGCGGCATTGTTTCGGTGGGACAGTAGTTGGAACTACCTCAGGTATTCTGTAGAGATAACACCTCAAAGTAACAATGACACTACATGGTCGAGACTCATAAACATCATGGCGCTTCCACATATATGGTTGGCCCAAGAGAACATCACAGACATCTAGTGGGGAAACATCACATAATACCTCATCCTTGAAGGATTGGATGCAGTATGAAAATCGACACTGTTGGTTGACACGAAGATCTCATCCCTGTCAATACCACTTGATGTTGTATGGTTGTGGGTGTGGTGTTGTCGACAATCCCAACTGTTTGACGACCTATGCTGAGATGAGGTTCTCCTAGCTTCCGCTATCAACAATAAAATGCAGTGGGGTCCCCTTCACCCACATCTTTGAATGAAAAAGACGCTCCCCCTCTTTAGGATCTGTTGGTTCTTCTGGTTGAATTGTTTCGGTCGCGACAATAGTTGTGGGGTCTGCATCGATGATCCGTCTTTTACCAGTATTTTCATAATCAGATTTTGAATCAGGGTTTGGCTCCTTGTCTTTAATCTCGACCACCAATGAATGTTTTGAGCGACATTCATCGGTGTTGTGCCAAGGGATTTTTTGAAAATCACACCATTTTCCAGTGTCCTTCTTCATCTTCCCCTGACCCTTCTTTTCTTGTGTCTTAGAATGGTTTTCAAGAAGCTGTTTGTTAGGGTCGTCTTTCTCATACTTTGGTTGTTGCATATTTGCAGATCCTAACTCTTATTTTTTCTGGTGCCTACATTTATAATCGATTTTAACAACATATCGATACGTAGCACCGAGTGATGAGATATCTAGAAAATCCATTTCAGTTTGGATGTATCTATGTAGAGCCTCGCGGTATTTCAGAACCAAATGTCGCTCAGAGTATTTGATACCCAACTTGGTGTGAAAGGTATGGAAAGTATTGGTGAACTCTGACACTGCTTGGTCCCTCTCTTGTCATAGTGTGGTCCATCTCATGTACCAATCTTCATAGTTGCCAACAAGGTAATATTGTTCCTTGACCGCATCCACAAAAAAATCCCAAGTGGGATCGACCCCATATATTTCAGACTCCTCTGTGGAAATTTGCTCCCAGTAAATTTCCCACCAATGTTTGACATGGGGGAGATCCTTAAGGAGTCTGAAGGTAATATTTTCCCTGTCATAAAAATGGTGAACATAGAAATAACCTTCTAGCATATTTAACTATTTGTCTATGGAATCCACATCTATCTGACCTTCAAATACGGTAATATAAAAATTAGCATGTACCTTGAAAGGAGAGGTGCCTCCAAAGTGGCCTCTTGATGAATAAGTGTCTGTTGTTATCAGAAGACGTTGAAGGATGTGGGCAAAATTCTCCATCATTTTGTCCCTCTGTCGTATGAGAGCTTGCTCAAGCAACAGATTAATAGAATCTTATGCTCCATCGTTTTTCTTTTCTTCCACCATGGAGGGTTTCTTGGGCATGCGAGAGAGATTTTCCTCAAGAGATACAAGCCTGAGATCCAACTTGCTATACTAGGACCTTGCCATGGACATGCACTGAAAAACGATCAAGAGCATCCTGCACTGATACCACTGATCCAGATTATTTTTGGCATGAAATGAGAGCGGAGATATAATAAAGAAATATACAGAGATATCTTGGATAACCCATAATATAAGATAACTGTATCAGAGATGCAACCATAAACACAGAGATATATTAATACATAATTTCTATTAATGAGCGAAAATGTACAAAGACTGTAAAATTACAGAGTGAAAGACTCGTTAGAATGGTGGCAGCTTATGTCTGAGAAGAGATGTGAAGGATACTCGCATTCGCAAGAAGATGATTGTTACAATAAGGCTCCAAAGGCCTTTTTAACATAAGTAAAATCCAAAACCCTAACCCTGAAAGATGAAAATCCAAAAGGTTTGCGGGCCCTGATGGGGGTAGTTGATACGTCAACTTCTCAGGGGAGTAACTTTTGCATACGATCTTTGTTTGGGGCGCTCGATACACAGTTAGAAAGGTTTAACCGAGAAGAATGATTTTCAACTCAACCAAGTCAATTCCATTAGTAGTAACCTGGGCCCCAAAAAATGTCGTTTAGGGCCTCAAAACGGCCCCAGAAGTTTAGAACCCGAAAAACTGCCAAGATGGAAAACTGTTTTCAAGCCCGTGGAATAGGTGGGTGGCGATCGATATCCACCTGGATCAATCCTCACTCCTTAGGAAGCAATGGTCTCCATTGCATTGAGTTCTAGGGGGGGAGAGGGAAGCGCTTGTCGAATCTGAATCTTGGTGACCTGCTTGCCTTGTTGGAGACGTCTCATTGCTCAGTTTGTTGAAGGATGTCACGAACCTATTGATGGAGGGGTTGAATATGTTCAACTAGTCGAGCTACCTGAGATGACTGTGTGCAGAAGGAATTTTTTGTGCTTTGTTGCAATCTTGTTGACTTGCTTCTGTTGGATAGAAGGTGCTTGGTCCGAGATTGTAGTGGTTGCAGTATCCTTGTGTTCACCTTTCGAATAGATTGTGAAGAACCTGAATTTTGTAGTATGAGATACTACCTTGCGACATTTTTTAGGTGGGACAGTAGTTGGAACTACCTCAGGTATTCTATAGAAATGACCCCCCAAAGTAACAATGACACTATGTGGTCGAGACTTATAAAAAACATGGTGCTTGCACATATATGGCTGGCCCAAGAGAACATCACATACATCCAGTGGGGAAACATCACATAATACCTAATCCTTGAAGGGTTAGATGTCGTATGACAATCGACACTGCTGGTTGACACGAAGATCTCGTCCCTGGTGAAACCATCTGATGTTGTATGGATGCGAGTGTGGTGTTTTCGACAATCCAAATTGTTTGATGACCTATGTTGAGATGAGGTTCTCCTGGCTTCTGCTATCAACAATAAAATGTAGCGGGGTCCCCTTCACCCACACCTGTGAATGAAAAAGGCACTCCCCCTCTTCAGGATCTGTTGGTTCTTCTGGTTGAATTATTGCGGTGGCGACAATAGCAATGGGGTCTGTGTCGATGGTCTGTCTTTTATTAGTATTTTCATAATCAGATTTTGAATCAGGGTTTGACTCCTTGTCTTTGATCTCGACCACCAATGAATGTTTTGAGTGACATTCATTAGTGTTTTTCTAGGGGATTTTGTGGAAATCACACCATTTTATAGTGTCCTTCTTCATCTTCTCGTGACCCTTCTATTCCTGTGGCTTAGACTGGTTTTCAGGAAGATGTTTGTTAGGGTCATCTTTCTCATACTTTGGTTGTTGCAGATTTTCATATCCGAACTCTTGTTTGTTCTGGTGCCTAAATTTTTTCTCGATTTTAACATTATATCGATACGTAGCACCGAGTTATGATATATCCAGAAAATCCATTTTAGTTTGGATGTATTTGTGTAGAGCCCCGCGGTATTTCAGAACCAAATGAGGCTCAAAGTCTTTGATACCTAGCTTGGTGTGTGTTGGCACAGGGGTAGACCCAGGTTTCAACGCTTCAACAACGCACCAAAAAAACCCTAACTACCAACCCTTTCAGCAACACCTACTAAGTAGATGAAGTCTTACCCGAGGTAGAGGCAGGGGGGGTTGCAGGACTCAAGTGTCTACAACCTATCTGGGACACAGATCTGTGATTACAACAATTTAACAAAGCACTTAGCCAATAATATGCATTAGTCTTTAGTCTTTATTCACATCGCAGGTTACACCCTAGATCTAGATCAACATAGTAATAACCAAGATCTAATACTTTAATTCACTTAGCACATAACATTAACTCGAATCTAGCATTCATTCACATTATTAAGAACTAATATACTACATTAGATGCATTCATCAATCGGTACTAAGCAAAGAGAAACATAAAAACCATGAACACATTGCACAAAGAACAATAACACAGGATATACGTGGTTCACCCCAGTGTGGGGCTACGCCCACCAAATCTTCTTCTCCTCTTTATTAGTCTCCTTCAATGTTCTTACATGAATAGAGCCACCAAGCCAACTCTGCATAGGACAGGAGATCTGCGCGCACCTCGCCAGATCCTCCTTCCCCGAGTTAGGTCAAAGCACAAATCCTTACACAGTCTGCGCACAAAGCACTTACAAAAAAATTGCACTTATCTCTGCAAGCCTTAACACATCCATGCACTAAGCCAAATATCACTATGATCACATATATCAAACTACTCTTACATCATCTGGCTACTTACTTATACATTACAAAAGGGCCTAAACATGGGTAAGACCCATGGGCCGACATCCCATACCTGTTACATAAACTCTAAAATACAAACAAACCCGCAAAAAGGGCGAGATCCCGCAATCTTCGTTTTGCCTGGGCGCTCCATCTTCGACCAGTATGTCGAAGTCCCAAAAATGGTTAAACATGACAAAGGTTCTCCCAAAACTTGGTTATGGAAAACGTTCCGGCAATAACTGTGTTTCTAGTCGTTCTGGAGCATCGTTCTAATGGTCAGGATGCCTCCAATGGTCATATTGCTCCACCGTGGCGAAGTGCCAATCTGCACTGTTCTTCTATTCCGACAAGGTTCAAGTTCTGTAAACCTTCTTTCTACGAAGTCCTCTCTGGAAGTCTCCTATTCTTTTTTCTATGCACTCTTTCTCTTTTAAGATCTCTTATAAACTGGTATCTTTGTGATCATTCAATGTTTCTTTCATTTGGAATAATATAGCCTCTGATTCTTTCTGGTTTTTTAGCATATTCTTAGTCCCTTGGCCTTCCTCAGGGTTTTCTTGTCTCATATTCATCTTTTCAACTTTATCAATCATCTTAGGGAAATCCAAAACGTCATGGCCCATGGATTTACAACAAAGGCAACTAGGACCTCTACTAGGGCATTCTTTAGCAAGATGTCCCGGTCTTCTACAACTATAACAAAGAGTCAATCCTCTATTTCTTTTAAACGATCCCCAACCTTTCTTGTATTGCGCACTGGGATCACAGTGATGGACCTGCAAAAAATTATTTCTAAGATCCTGCATCCACTTGTTAGTCCAACAATTCTGTCTATGCATAGGAATGACATATATTTCACTAGTTTTATCAAATCTATTCATATCATATCTTCTTTCTTCTAGTTGTGCCCTAGTTTTCAGACTAGGAAAAAATCTATTAATCATACCTAGATCCATTCTTTCGAAACAAAAATTTCCACTTATCTTATCTTTATCAGAGCACAAATATTTAAGATCTTACCTCTTTTCTTCAGATCAGACTTCTCTTCTTAGCACAGAGCTTCACAATTCTAGTATAGTATTGTGCACTAGAGAAACAGATCTACGCACAGATCTTTCTCTTTTCTTCAGTTCCCAGCAATCACAGTTTCAGGTCCCGACAACGGAACCATTTGTTGGCACAGGGGTAGACCCGAGGTTCAACGCTTCAACAACGCACCAACAAAACCCTAACTACCATCCCTTTCAGCAACACCTGTGAAGTAGATGAAGTCTCACCCAAGGTAGAGGCAGGGGGGTTGCAGAACTCAAGTGTCTACAACCTAGTTGGGACACAGATCTGTGATTACAACACTTAATAGAGCACTTAGCAGTTAACATTCATTAGTATTCAACCCTTGTTCACATTGCAGGTAAAACCCTAATTACATAACAACGCAGTATTCAACAAGATCTAACACATTCAAGCACTTAGCACATAGGAATAGATCAGATATAGCATTTATTCACATTAATAAGCACTAAGATACTATATCAGATACATATAACATACATAAAGATAACAACACTAACCATAAATGACATCAATCACATCAATCACACAAAGAAACCATAACACAGGATATATGTGGTTCACCCCAGCGTGGGGCTACGCCCACCAACTCTTCATCTTCTTTATTATCTTCTATCAATCTTGGTCAAAACCAACTCTGAATAGGACAAGAGATATGTGCGCACCTCACCAAATCCTCCTTCCCTGAGCTTGGCACAACATAAGACCTTTCTTACAATCACTTGCACTCAGATCTGCAAGTTCTCAACACATGGTATGCACAGAGCTAACTCAATCACATAGATCCAACTACTTACATTGCTTGCACTTAGCACATCGCTACTTACTTACATCGCCTAGCTCTCTATTTATACTTTACAAAATGGGCCTAAGCATGGGTAAGACCCATGAGCCGACATCCCATACTTGTTACATAAACCCTAAACCCAAAAAGTCTGGAAAAGGTGGCGAGATCTCGCGATCTCCGCTTCACCTGGAGCTCCGTCTTCGACCAGCCTATCGAAGTCCCAAAATTGGTCAAACATGACCAGCGTTTCCACAAAACCTGGTCAAGGGCCAACAATCTTGATGTGACGAATCTGTGTATGAGTGCCTTGGTGAGGTGAGGAAATTCGTGTGACTCTTCCCAAGTTGTAAATCGAGTCGATAGTGCTCATATTGTAATCTTTTCACAATAATAAGACCTACACATGTGTTAGGCACATATTGTGTTGTCCACACTATATCTATGTGTCTCTTGTTTGTTTCAGAAGTGTTCTCTTTGTTTCATGGATGTATGCTTAAATGCCTAATTGTTAATCTATTAACAAATTTTCTAAGTATACAAGTGAGTTTCACTAGAGTAGGAGTGTGACTTTCCCATAGCCTAGAACAAAGTATGGGTATTCTCTAGGTGAAAAGGTGTAGTCTATATGGATTATCCTTGGTGTTTCCAAGCATCCAAGCAAGAACTTTTGTGGTGTCGCACACACACAAGAGGTGCATTGTTGCAAGATTCGGGTAAGCACACTATGGGGATGTGAAAGAAGGGTTGAATGAATATATACCCTTCAACTTCAAATTAAGAGTACCCTTTCAAATTTGATCATTGGTTCTAGTCGTTTTTTTTCGAAAAAAATGACAATTTAGGTCATCTTAAAATTGGCCAAAACCTCTAGGGTCAAACTTCCATGAGCCAAGTTCCCATCACAAAGATGGAAATTTGACTCTAACATAGTTTCTACCGGATTTGGGACCAATTTGACAAATAGGGAGATATGAGTGCCCCTTATCCCATACTTTTAGGGAGCACGTATTGTTAAGGAAGAACAATTATGTTTTCAAGTGTGCAACATTTTTGAGGTAGAAAAGTTTTTTTTCTTTCCATAAATCATTTGTTTCTTGAACTTGTAATTAACAAACTTGAAATGATTTTCTAATACGACATCACTTTGCATCGAAAACCACTGCTACTTTATTTTCTTGACATTGCTTCAACAATGACATCGCGAATCATTTCATACTCAACAACCACTAAGTATCTTTGCATCACATCGAGAGAGATTAATTGATACTCGACAACAAGAAACAACTTATTAGATGTCTAACTTGCAACCAAAGTATTTATCTTGCAAAATGGGCCCCTGTTGTTTGTTCTTAGAATTTCACTGTTTCCAATGCACCTTGGTTAACATTCTCAATTATGTCATTCCACTAGTATCTACCTACGTCTTGAAGTGGTCCCCTTTCTCGTCCAATTTTGACACAATAATGATCAGAACTAACGTGGATTATGAGAAATCCTCATGGAATATTTTACTACAGAATTAACTTATGTTATATCTTGGTAGAAGGGCCCACTTTGTAGGTCTGTTATACTTAGAATATGAGAAAAACAACACACAGGTGAGACTCCTCTCACAATCCATATTATTCAATGAAGACTGATTACATCATTATATAGGAAACTACTCTACTTAGTCAGTTACAACAAACCACAGATAACTAGGATCTACATTAAGTGAATTAGAGTTCAACTACGCTACTGATTGTTGCAATTGACGCTTGCAACTGACTCTTACTCCATTATTTCCAAGTCTCCCCCTTAATGGAGAATGGATTGACTCCTACACCTAACATTTCCCTAAACAACTCAAACTTGATCTTTCTAAGAGGCTTAGTGAAAATATTAGCTGTATTTTCACTAGTATTACAATACATAAGAGCTATTTCATTTGACTACAACTTGTCTCTAACAAAATGAAACTGAGCATCAACATGCTTTGTCCTTGCATGATAATCAGATTTTTTGCCAGATTGATTGAACTTTGATTATCACATTTGATCATTGTAGGTTCCTTTTGTTCTTCTCCAACATCTTGAAGAAGTCTTCTCAACCAAACAACTTCACAAGTTGTTGCACACAAGGCTTTATATTCTGTTTCAGTAGAAGACAAAGATACAATAGATTGTTTTTTACTGCTCCATGAAACAACCCTAGATCCAATTCCAAACTCATATCCAGTGGTTGATCTTAAATCATCCGGATTGCCAGCCCAATCAAAATCTAAGTAACCTGTCAACTCAACATCAGATGCATCAATATATTTAATACCATAATCAAGTGTTCCTTTTAGATACATGAGTACCACCTTTGCTGCATTCCAATGGATTTCATGAGGTTTCACCATAAAATGACTTAACACACTCACAGAATATGTAATATCAGGTCTGGTTGTGGTGAGATAATTCAAAATACCCACCATCCATATATACATAGTGGCATTCACCTCCTTCAAACCATCATCACAAGAAAGTTTCACATTCTGCTGCATGGGAACAATAGAAGATTTACATTGATCCATTTTGAATCTCTTAAGTACTTCTCTAACAAACAAAAGTTTGGCCTATATTTCTCCAAACTTCAAGACCTAGGTAGTAATGTAACTCACCAAGATCTTTCATTTCAAAAACTTGTGACAATTGCTCCTTGATTTCATCAATTAATTTCTCTACATTTCCTGTAATTATCAAATCATCAACATATAAGGAAATCAATACTATATACCCCTTCTCATCAAATTTGGTATACATATTTGGATCACTTTTGCTCCTCATAAAACCTCGTTGAAGAAAGAAAGAGTCTATCTTCTCATACCATGACCAAGGTGTATGTTTTAGTCCAAACAATGCTTTCTTTAACTTGCACACTAAGTGTTCTTTCCCTTTTTCCACAAACCCTTCAGGTTGAGTAAGGTAAACCTCCTCCTTTAACTCACCATTCAAAAATGCAGATTTAAAATCTAACTAGTGTAGCTTCCAATGGTACTTTGTAGCCAAAGCAATTAACAATCTGATAGTATTCAATTTAGCTACTGGTGCAAATGTTTCAGCATAATCAATACCTTTTGTTTGTGAATACCCCTTTGCAACCAATCTAGGCTTATATTTGTCTATACTACCATCTGATTTAAACTTGGGTTTGTATATCCATTTGCATTCAATGGGCTTGAATCTTATGTTTAGGCAATTCAGTCAATTCCCAAGTATTGTTTTTCATTATAGATTCATATTCTTCCTCCATTTCATTTCGCCATTCATCATATTCATTTTCTTCATTAAAACTCATTGGTTCTATGACATTTGAAATGATACTCATTAGGTCATAGTCTCTATACCTCTCAGGGAGTCGAACTTGTCGTGAAGATCTTCTCAATTGATTATCTTCCTCCCCACTTTGTGAAGATCTATCTTCATCTCTAGGTGAACTGTGATTGCTTGAAGTGTCCATATCACTGAGTCCTTCTTGTTGTTGCTTTTGTTGTCGCTGCGGTTGTGGCCACTACCATGGAGGTTGCTGCTGTGATGGTTGTTGTTGCTCTTCTTTAACTCCTTCATCAAGAAGTCTATGCCATTCCTCATGACTGTTATTATCACGATTTCCTGCTTCCTGCTCATGGAAAATTACATCTCTACTTGCAAATACTTTGTGAGTAGAAGAATCAAATAGTTTGTATGCTTTGAATTCAGAACAGTACCCAATGAAAATACATTTAATGGCTTTAGCATCCAATTTCTTCATATTCTCCTTTGGAATATGAGCAAAATCCTTACACCCAAATACTTTCAAATTATGAACTGCAAGTTTGGAACCATACAAGGCTTCGAAAAAAGTAACATTATCAAGACACCTTGTTGGACTTCTATTCTTTAAATAAATTGCAGTATTTATGGCTTCAGCCCAAAATGCATTTGAGAGATTCTTACCTTTCATCATATTTCATGCACACTCTACCAGAGCTTTATTTTTCCTTCCAGTGACTCCGTTCTGCTGTGGACAGTGAGGTACTGTAAACTATTGTACTATTCCATGATCTTTGTAATATTTGATGAAGTCCTTTGATTTATACTCTCCCCCTTGATCTGAATGGAGGATTTTGATGGGTTTTCCTGTCTGCTTTTCCACCATGGTTCTGAATTCCTTAAAGTACTCGAAAACATCATTTTTTCTTCTAAGGAAATAAACACATGTGTATCTCGTGCAATCATCAATAAATAACAGAAAGTAAAATGCACCTCCTAAAGACCTAGTCTGCATAGGCCCGCAAACATCAGTATGCACAAGATATAACACATCTCTTTTTTTCTTATCAGGATTAGAGGGGAATTCATCTCTGTGAATCTTTCCTAATGCACATCCATCACAAGCAACATTCTCATTCTTTAACATGGGAAGTCCTTCAACCATATTACTTTTCTGTAATAACAATAAATCAGGATGATTGATGTGGCCATACCTTTGATGCCAAAGAATTTTTGTTGGCATAGTTGCAGAAGTCAATGTGTGATGTGCTTTGTTGGTAACATCAAGTTTGTATAGGCCTCCTTCTCTGACTCTCTTTGCAATAGTTTTGAACTGGTCCAACAGATCCTTCACTATGCAATAATTCTTGAAGAATTCAACCTTCAAGTTCTGATCTGTAATGGTGGACACAAAGATCAAATTTTTATTTATCCTTGGCACATAACAACATTGTGAATGTGATGAATAGTACCATTTGGAAATGTCACAGGAATGTCTCCATATCCCTTGATCTGATGAGTGCGGTCATCACCAAGATATATTTTGACTTTGTTCTGTGTTTGTTTAAAATTAGAGTACCACATCTTATTACATGTCATGTGTATTGATGCTCTAGAATCCACAAACTAGTCATCAGAATCATTTGTTTCAGTAGATAAAGCAGCGTTAGACACAAACAACCTAAGATCTCGTGAATCAAAATTTGGGGGTTCATCAATATCATCACTAGCAATGAATAATCCGAGATCATGATTTGACGATTTTTTAGCATAATGACCTAAATGTGTTCTAGATTTGTTCTAGCCTCATCACTTTTCTTGTTATGACAGTCTCTAACAATATGTCCAGGTTGACCATAATAAAAACAACTCTTTGACGCATTCATGTTAGATTGCATACCTTGATTCGGCCTTGGAGATTGTCTTCTATGTCATGAATTGTCTCTCTGCCATGAACTACCTCCTCTACCTCTTTCTCCTGATCTCCCTCTCGTAGATCTCTTATTTGACCACAGTGCCAAATATTTATTCTGAGGTTTCAAATTCATGTGCCTCTCTTCCTCTTGCAGCAAAATACCTGTCAGTTCTTCAAACGTAGGAGGTTTCTCCCTTGCTGCGAGACCTATTATGAACATCTGACAATCTTCTAGCATACCATTTAAGGTAATAGTGACAAGATCAGTGCTGGAAACTATTTTCCCTATATTTCCTAGCTTGTCTTTCACCTCTTTAATATGACCCAAAAATGAGCTAACAGATTCATTTCCATCCATCTTAATGCCTAGCAATTTAGTTTTCAGGAACAAAATGTGATTTGTGTTGCTAGTTTCATACTATGCTTTAAGCATTGTCCACGTTTCAACAGAAGTTTTAGCTTCTCTAATATGTGGAATTATGTTATCTTTAACAGACATACGCAACAATACTTTTGCCTTGTTTTCGTTCTTCTCCCAGTCCTGGATATGTGCTGCTGTCGCACCTGCAGCTGCATCATGTTTCGCTTCAATTCCCTTCACAATGGTCCAAACACCATAGCCTTCCATGAGCGTCTGCATATTGAATTTCCAGTTAATGAAATTCAAGCCATCTAATTTGTTGTCTTCGTTGAGGTAGGTCTTTTTCAGAGGATTCGCCATCGCTGCAAGATATTCTCTATAAGTAAATTACCAAGAATATGCAACTTTCCATCGAGTGTTGAGTAGTCGCTCTGCCTTCCAATCCACCAATCAAATCCTACCTTGGCTCTCAATTTTCTTAAAATAAATATAAGGAAACCTTAACACCACTTTATATATAAAAAATAATATAAATTTCTTAAAAAGAAACTTTTTTTTTTTTTTAATACACACTTATATCCACCTTTAAATATCATCCACCTCTAAATATCGACCTCACTACACTTATATCCACCTTTAAATATTCACCTCACTATTTATGATCCTTCATCCTTTCATAACTCCTATACAAGTTTATACCTCTCAAAAAAATATCCACTTTAATAAAAGGTTTATAACTCCCTCTTCACCTTAACCTTACTCTCAAAGCTCATGCTTCAAATATGAAAGCTTACGTTTCATGAAAAAATGTATGAAAAAACTCACGCTTTGAATGCAGCTGCCACTCGTGGGTAAATCGCCATCCATGTAAATATGGAACCACTAAGGAACACGCGGATATGGCAGCTGGGAGACTTGATCTCCCTCACATGGTCTGGGACTGCCTCCGTTTCCTCCTCTTTGGACAAGCAACCATTGTAGCAGCGAACTACAGTGCTCTGAGCTCATGCTTCCCCATGAGAAGATTTTCTCACTGCCCTCCTCCCAAGCTCGCGCTTCAAACTCATGTTCCAGTCTCACGCAGTAAACTGACGCACCATTCAAATGGCTTTCTTTCAGCAAAGAAGGGGCGGCTCTCTCTACGAACCCACATGACCTCAAGAACCCACAGGAAAAAAACATTCCTCACGCTATCCATGCTACCTACGCAAACACAAGCATTTTCGCACCTCAACCTTCTATTAGAGTGCGGGGAGTCTGCACCTCAGGAGGCACTTGGGTGCGGGAATCTTTAAATATTTTCGCACTATAATACACAGTTGGAGTGAGGAAATTTGAGTTTTTCAAATGGAGGGCAGAAATTTGAGTTTTTCAAATGTGCCTAAAGTTTGAGTAGTAAGTCATCGCACCCTTCCAAGAAGGTATTTGTGGACTTCTAGAAATTGACGCATCTCTCTTATGCGGCTCCTCACTTCTGTGGTTCTGATACCAATTTAGAATATGAGAAAACCAACACAAAGATGAGACTCCGCTCACAATCTATATTATTCAATGAAGACTGATTACATCATTATATAGGAAACTATTCTATTTAGTCGGTTACAATAAACCACAGATAACTAAGATCTACATTAAGTAAAATAGAGTTCAACTACCCTATAACTCTTGCAACTAAAGTTTAACAATTTCCAAATGTTATCCCTGTCCACTAGAAATTAAAAATAAGAGTTTAACAATAATTAATGTGACCATGATTCTCTGGATAGGGCCGTCTCGTAGGCTTGTTCTACAAAATACTTGAGTCATCCCAAACCATATTGAAGTTATTGTAACACAGAGCAACTAGTCCCTGCGTAGTTTTATTGTATCTAGAGGCTATGGTCTAGTTACTATATAAAATTAACGTGACACATCTAATTTAGATTATAAAAATATTGTATCGAGAGGTTATAGCCTAGGTGGTTGAGATGTAACACTGTACTGTTAACGTGTGAAACTTCCAATTTAGATTATAAAAAAATTAATATGATGAACCCAGCTAACTCAAACAAAAAAATACTAATTTCTCTGGGATTGGGACATGAGAATGAGGATTCGGATTAGGAGTAATCTCACCTCACAAGTTTACAACGAAATCAAAGAATTTTTCTTCAACAAATGCTTCTAATTTCTCTGGGATTGGGATATAAGATTGAGGATTCAGATTAGGAGTAATCTTTCCTGGCAAGTTTACAACAAAATCAAGTAATTTTCATCAACAAAATGGTCGTATCAATGTTCAACCCCCTTTTACATATCATCTGTATTGCAAATAACAAATTGTCATTCATTTTGATAAATAAGGATAGTAATAGACTGGAGACCATCGTCGAGAGTTTGCAAATCCAACTATTACTGGGTTATTATAGGTTTTTGCTATTATAATTCTTTGATATATTTCAAAACCAGCTCGGATTTCTCCTTTCGATACTTCATTGTTAAGGTCCAGAATAATAGTACAATCGAAGGAGAACATCCTAGATTCAAAAACAAATGTCCATGATTAAAAAAAATAATGTTGGTTATAAATGGAAAGCATGGCTATTGTAATTGGAGGTTCATTGTTAAACAAGAGTTGTGCGTGAACAAAAATAAATTAACAACAATGGATGACCAGAGAAAAGGAAGACGTTATATAACAGAGGATGGGATGATAAATGTACAGTCCAAAAAATTGGGTTCGAGTTCATATTTATCTACTACAATGTATGAATTAATGGATGTTTCATCCCTTAGAGATACAAACCCTTCGGCCTTGGAGGATATCATTTTTATGTCATCTGACTCCCGCAGGCAATTAAGAATGTGGAATTTATATTTGAGACATCATTTGCACCCCACCGAGTCTCTCTACATGGAATTGGAGTCCATCTAAGCTGTGCTTGACAAGATAATGAAATTATGCAATCGAGACGCAGCGTGTATATGGAATAAGGGAACGAGGAGGATCGATCTCTGTACCTTTAGTGGAGGAGAATTGATCCCAAAAGATACCTTAAGACTATGGTTAAGTTTTTAAAACATGAGTTCATTAACCATTTAGGAATTAAAGAAATATGAAGAAATTAATAATATAATATGGTAGTCATAATAAGAAATACAGATTAGCAAACATAAAGAGCAACAAACCATAACATCAAGTTTAATAACGGAGTTCGACAAGGTTGCCTACGTTTCCGGGCCTTTGTCTTAGTAGAGGAGGTTTTCTTATTAATTTCTTCAAATGCTCAAAAAGTACATCAAAAGTACATAAAATAGATCTCTAACTGGCTCAGCTATGTTATGCTCTGCCTCAAAACCCAATACAATAGACAACACTGAAAAATGTGGAATGTAGCTCCCAGAATAAGCCTCCAAAGTTTGTTTGGCTTACTGGTTTTTCCTACATAAAGTAAATGGTTCTACATAATCTGGCATAATTCGAACTGTGATGTACTGTTAATTATTTTGCTTAAATAAAGACAGGGTCTAAGGATCGAATCCCATCGAAATCTGCTGGAAATCTTCATAGTATACCATAATTTATGGCATGAAATGGTTAAAATAACCATTATCCAAAGTTGAAAACCCACTTTATGCCAAAATATATCGCGCACACTATTATATGGTTTAAATACCATATATTACAATAACACGTGACAACAACATATGGATTTGTGTTATAACCCTAAATTGCACTATCCCTGCTTACCTGGCATCAGGCCTACTCATGCCTCTTCCTAGCCAAAGCCATGTTGAGTAATTCCTCAAAAAACCACTCAAAACAAGCAACCCGCGCCCTAACTTCTCACTGGGCGCGGGCATCCACTTGTTGTCCTTATACTGCACGCGGGCATCCGCGGGCTAACCCAAAACAGCCCGCGGGTACCTAACAAAGCAAAAAATCAAGAAAGTTTCCACCGGGACTCAAGGCTTTTTGTCAGTTAACTGGAACTCCGAGCCATGCATGGCCGAGAGTTCGCCAAGAACCCTAGATCCTCCTAGCCTATAAAAGGAGGGGTAGGGGTACTATTCAAAGGAGGAAAAACATAGCAAAGAAACTCTGCCAAATTGCCAAGCCAGTTCTGTCCAAACTTTTCAACTTTGCCTTAAGCTTTAGGAGAAATACTTGCAGCAGCAGTTGGAGGACAGAAAGAAGAGGAAGAGCCCAGGATCAGGATCGAGGAACGATGGCCAATCTCAGAAACCATTGTAAGTTGATTTGTATTGATGTTAATGAAAAAGATATTTTTCCCGTCCCGAAATACATGAATCTCATCTATGTCATCTGATTTATGTTTTATCTCTAACCCCCTAGTAGATCAGTAGCATGC
>ML801246.1:187650-199215 GCA_009831015.1 Picea engelmannii | reverse complement strand
TACTTGCAGCAGCAGTTGGAGGACAGAAAGAAGAGGAAGAGCCCAGGATCAGGATCGAGGAACGGTGGCCAATCTCAGAAACCATTGTAAGTTGATTTGTATTGATGTTAATGAAAAAGATATTTTTCCCGTCCCGAAATACACGAATCTCATCTATGTCATCTGATTTATGTTTTATCTCTAACCCCCTAGTAGATCAGTAGCATGCATGTATGTTTTTGTCTTGTTTGCAGGAATAGCTTTGTGGAAGGAGCAGCAGCAGCAAGGAGGCAACAATTCAACGGAGGATCTACTTCAACCTTCGGTAAAAAAGGTTAGTTCATTTTTCCGGTGCTTGTCTGAGAAAAGGGGTTGAGATTTCGGGTAGAAGGTTAAGTCTTGAGGGTCATGATCTGCGTATAAGCTTAGAGCCCTAGCTTATTGGTCCGTAGGGTAAAATACCCAACAACAATTTGGGCTTTGGACTAGCGCCTTGGTAACATAAAATATGGGATTAGAGTATTTTATATGGTTGAAATAACCATAATATTAAAGTTTCCAACCCATTTTTTTATTTTTTTTGTTTATTTTGGAAATACATTGTCAACACCATATCATAGTTCGAACCGGGGTAAAGGCAACGCTGAAAAAAATAATATAATTAAAGTTTATTTTTATAAGTATATTATTTCATGAGTAGCATTGTAATATATTATTTTATGTAGTATATTATTAAACATTTATATATGTGTGTGTGTGTGGATTTAAAAGAACACTAATCTAGTTAACTGTTTGAGACGAAAATTCAACAAGGAATCATTCTGGAATGCACTGAAGGGTTGTTTGTATATATCCATGTCATTTCGTTTTATTTGGTTATAATTAAATTAACTCTCATTGATTGCATTTATTCTGCCTTAGTATGCATCAGTAGTGCAATTAGTGTTCCTTTAAGTACCCCATCCCCTCGACATGACCATATAGGAGGTCGGGTACGCTACATCTGTAGCAACTCCTGAACCCATATATCGATTTGAGAACCACATTCAATCCACTATAAGCGCACTCAGTAGCATAAGTCACACAATAGTGTTTATGGTTTTGACATATGCAGATCACGAGATCAAAACACTTTGGGAAGAGGATAATTCTGTGCTGGGATTTGTATGGTTTGGAAGGATAACTATGTGTGGAGATTTTTAAGGTTTAGAATGATAAATCTGTTCTAAAGTTTTTAGGGTTTAGAAGGATAATATGTGTTGACATTTTGGTTTATGAACTGCATTGGTTTCTACCCTCTACTACGCGGGGGACTTGTCACCATAATAATCTTTTATTCCAGAATATACACTTCCATACTAACAGCCATTATAAATACGAATAAATACACAAAATCAACTTCAACTTCATCGCAACGATTTTTTAAAGAGAAAATATAAATCTTGACCTACATTATTGATCAATCGATTCATGGACTCTGGCGGTCTTGGGCGATGTTTCTGAGCTCCAGTACTTGATTTTTTTTTTACATGCTCAGCACCAAATGTCAGTAAGATGTTGCTCTATGCTCAAATTTCCAAGGCGTTCACACTCTCTAGTCAAACCAAACCGAATATGAGCTTGGATTATGGGGCAAATACCATGTGTACCGTGTGTAAGTGGACTACTTTGTGAAAAAAAATGGGATGCAACCTGCAGGCATGGAGTAAAAAATAGAACCCCGAGTGAAGGAATACCCTGGGGTTGCAGGCAGAACACAGAATCGGTGATTCAGTTTAATGATAAACCCTTGGCAGAAGGTTGTTGTATTTTCGATTGCCATGATTCCTTAGATCCTTCTCATATTTACTCAACTAATTTGTCTTCCACGGATAATCTAGATTAGTCGAAACTTGGTACAATGATCCAACCACGTCTGCTCTTCAGCTTCACACATCCATGCACGTAAAACTCCTCCAAAGATACCCATGTTTGCACACATGCAACTCTTCTAACTCAGAGAGGTAATAGAGAGGCAATTAGAAAATACAGGGAAATGAAATTGGTGTGGGAATGCTCTATTTCGCGACTTTGCTGGGAAAAAATTCGAGGTGACCTTGTCTTCCAATTTGTTCCTTCCTCCTCGAGCGAGCATAAGAAAAACAGTGACAACGAATATATAGAAGACTATTCTTACTTCAGAGGACTCCTTATTTGTTGGATGTACTTCAATATATGCCAACAAAATGTTCACTTCTTGTGGGTTGTCTCACTTGTGCAAGTGGGTCGTCTCATTGCATAAGAAATCCATTTCTTCAATATGGGGCTAGGGGCAAGTCTTGGACAAATTTGGCAGAATAGACACAATCAGCGACAACATCATTGAAAAAATACAAAAAATTAGTTCTATATTGTCAAGTTTGTTGAAACGTTAACATGTGTAGCTCATCTCCATTGTCTCTGACCAATCTTGGTGAATGATCTTAATAGCAGTTCTCTCTCTGTGAAAACATAAACAAAATTAAAATTATTTGAATTCCATGACCATTCCAAACTCTTAATGGGTATATCCAAAAACCAGACCACCAAAGTGGTAGCAAGCTAACTATCATCTCCTCTATCATCTGCTCTACAACCGATATCACAGTGTTATATGATAGCACGTATGGGCACTATAACATCAACATCACGATACAATTAGCATAAACATATGACATTGGTATTATATTCTAACCCGCAAGTGCAAAGGTACATCCTGCAGGTGTACGACCTACGTTGGCATAAAAACCTGTAGTATGGAGGGCATGGAGGATGAGATCTATCCATGCCCACCAAAGTGGGTACAACCACCACCTCCGCCTAGGAACTTAACATATATCACAAGGAGGAGCCCATAGTTAATAATTATAATTTAAAAAAGAACACCAGACAAGGTTCGATCTTGTGACCGGAGGCATGAAAAAACAATCAAACAAAAGTACAATAAATTACTCTGATTGGCTAGATTGGGTGACAACTACATAACAACAACACCAACAATTATAAAACTTACCATCGTTTCACTTCCATTCTTCATGTACCTTCATCAAGATAAAATGATACATCAGTAACCCTCTCTTCCTTGTTGAAGACCATCCCAACCAGGGTTACCTACGCACCCAAAAAAACATTTTCATGCAAATTTTCCCATAATACAAAAACCCCTTTAAAATTAAGTAAAGGTAAAGAATGATTAATTACATTGTTGACATCCACGCCATCTATTGTAAAATTTGAATTCTCTTCTGAGAGCTTCTGGGTAGCCTGGCTTATTTGTTTTACCATTAATGGAAGAAGCTTGTTGATGGTATCACTTTTCTGCAAAACCATTCAGGCTTGCTTGAATGTCGGGCTCTTTAAACTGCCAAAACACGCATATATTGAAAACCCTAAAACAACCTACCCTGACAGAGGGAAATCCACTTACCTTGACATAGGAAAAACCACCTTCGTTAACTTGGGTTGCCTGAGAAGGCATAAAACCACCTCCGGAAAATAGGAAACCTCCATCATTGACTCTGCATGCCAAACATCTTTCTTCTCTACTCTGTAACTTCCCACAAAGAAAAATAGTTGTAAGGGCTTTGAGATAAAATTTACAAAGAAAACTAATAATGACAACATATGATATGAAGTGGATTCAGATGATAATGGTGGTTTTCTATTGTAAGTATTCAATGGGGGATTTGAGCGTAGATGTAAATATCCTGCCAATTCCTTCCCCTCCATTTCATTTGTTATTTGGCGGTGAAATTGGCTTCGGTATCATTTCCAAGTTGTCGAAATTTGACGAGGATATTTCTGTTGTTTGTGGTCTCAATTACATGCGTGTGCGTTTTCTCCTCCCAACTAAATGGATGGTATTTAAGTTTTTAACAAAAATCTCAATAACTCCATAGTCACGTATAGATAGTGGCTTCAAATATGTAAGTAGATGGTCTAAAAAACTCTTATCCTCCAATACTTGTATTCTGTTATTCGACAAATCAAGATCCTCTAGGGATTTAAGCCCTGCTTGCACCAGATGCACATAATCTGATCGTTGGCAGCGCTTTATGTCTTGGTAGTGAGCTCATGGGAGCTAGCCAGGGAGTGTCTCACCACCCACGACTTGAACTTTGCCTCCAGGCCACAGTCTGCAGAAACTAAGCATTTGGGCTATGATTGTAAGCTGCTTGGCCTTGATCCATATGACTGCTGATGTCAAAAACTGTGTAGGATCTGCACGTCACAACTTCTATCTCCTTCCAAGGTGGAGGCGTCCAAGAATATTCGAACAGAGGAGATGTCAAAGTTAGTGCGTTCCCTGTTCGAGAGGTGCACGCAGATGGGAGTTAAAGACCACAGGGCTTCGACTATTGTGAACGTGAGATTGATGGTAGTGGAGCTCATATTTGATATTATGGTGAGATTCATCTTCACTGACAAAATCTACCTGGGTGGAATGGAAGAGGTGGAAGAATTTAAGGAGATGATTACCGTCACCAGTAGCGAGTTGTTGGGTGCATTTAATTTTGGGGATTATTTTTCGTTCCTCAGATGGCTGGATCTCCAAGGATGCGAGCGGGCAATGAAGAAATTAAACAGGTAGAGGGATAAGTTTTTGCAATGAACTATACTCAATGCATGCACATGTGGTGCGCCCTCCTAGCCTCTTGCACATGTCGTGTTCCCGGTGATGATTCCACGGTTGGCATGCAAAACTGAACAAACTTCCCTCCTAGCCTCATGCAAATGTGGTGTGCCCTCCTATGTGGTGTGCCCTCTTGGTGATTACTCCCAGGTTGGCATGTAACACTTGGAAATGATTCCAAGGTTGGCATGCAAGACTAGACTCCATTAGTGTAACTAATGTACAACTGAAAAATGATTCAAGAAGAGGTGTGCCCTTGTCTAAGGAAAGAATATTCTCATTCTACAGGGTCTAATATTCTTCTCGGTAAATGCACATGTCAAGAAAATGTTGTTTCAAAAGATTAGAAGACATGAACATAAATCTATGCAATACCCTACCCCACCATGTTGGTACTAATTCGTGGAAATATCTTTTTGATTTGCCAGGCAGCCAACAGGATTCATGGTACATACAATTTTTACTCTGTATTTAAATGTAAAATGGCAAGCATTTTTCCTTGTATTGGCCGTTACATATTTAATAAAGCCATGTCCAATAGATGATCATTTATATGATAACATGAAAGGTTTTAAACATATACAATTTTTGTCTTGGATCCTGGCTTAGAAACATTGTTGGTTGGTGTTATCCCCGATTTCTAGGGATAACTAGGAGATCATGTCTGGAGGCCCACAGGTCCCAGACATGGAGTACCGAGAGTAGGATTAACTTGAGCATGGCCCTAGAGGGTCCACGTTTCTTCTCTTTCATCAGACTTGTCTTGTCAGCAACAACAACATCCATCACCATCGGTCTGGTCCTGTATTGGAGAAGGCTCTTGCTTCATGAGGTAATTGGTCCAGGTATCATGGTATGTGTTATTTTTTATCATTATAACCTTTAGATATATGCATCTTACTCCTTTTATTTCTGACAACTGCTTGGATCTTACATTGACCCACTTGACCATGGTTGGGGGGATTTACAGGGTGTCCTAGCAAGCCTGTACCCATAGGTTTTGGTTTGCCACCAGGGGGATTTCTGAAGAGCCATCGTCTGCTCCCATCAAATTATCACTTTTCACCTTATCTCCCACTCATCTGTCCCACTCCCCTAGTTTGGGCATTAGGATGATCTGTTTGTGGGGTTGCACCTTATCTCATGGGAAGAAGGGGCTAAAGGCCCAGAAGGTAAAAGCAATTGGTAAAAGATAAAAGCCATAAAATTAAACCTAGAGATGCCTCACCCAGGGATCCCCGAGAAGGCAATAAAAATCCTCTTAGCAAGAAACAAGAGGGACCTGAAGAAAAATAAAAAAAAAACAAGACCTAGCCAAGAGGATAGGGGGTCTCATCACGAGCCAGCCTATTATGTTCATGGGTACCTAACAGAATGACATTGCC
Source organism: Picea engelmannii (assembly GCA_009831015.1). Taxonomy (NCBI): domain Eukaryota; kingdom Viridiplantae; phylum Streptophyta; class Pinopsida; order Pinales; family Pinaceae; genus Picea; species Picea engelmannii. Next base: position 193,200 of record ML801246.1, on the reverse strand, counting down.
ACTATCTGGTTACCACACCAGGGTAGTGACCTTTGGTTGCATGGCCAAAGGAAAGGTGGTCTCATCACGAGCCAACATTATCATCTATGTGAAAGTGCTTGTGGGTAACACTGTCAGCTATGGTCACCACGCCAAGGCAGTGTCCTCTAGTTAGTCCTTGAAATAAAAAGAAGAAGAAAAAACAAATAAAGAAAAGAAAAGAATAAAGGCACTAAAGGGCTTGGAAAGAATTGCATCCGTGACGGGTACAACTCGCCTTCTACAAAGGAACCCACAGGTAACATCATGCATCCCTGTCTTTCACTCTACCCGTATGTCTAGACATCCCTTGACCACATCACCTCGTTTTACATGGCTTGGATGATACCCTCTAGAGACTTTCCTTTTCTTATGGGTGCTGGCCCAATAGGGTATTTTGTTTCTTTCTTCGACTTTGTATTTTAGGTCTTTGTAATATCTTTGAGCTATTGAATGATGTATCAACGTTTTTATGCATGTGTTTGATAACATTAATGATGAAATGTGATTGAAATTGCTATGATCCCTATGACTAATGAGCCCATGGAGGGCGAAGTTTTCAATGTGCAGGACCATGCCCGATGGACAGGTACCATTTGGATCAGTACACGTGGGGAGATGATTAGTTCAGACCTCCATGGGGCTAAAGAGCCCATCAGATGGTTGTTGATACCCGTCAGAGGGGCAAAGACAAGATAATGCTTGATTGAGGTATTGCACCTAAGAAGAAGAGGGTGTTTCACCAGAGTCACTTCGGCAGAGCCCAGCCTGGGGGGAATGACCCCTTTTCAGTGGAATGTTGGCCTTGGAAGGCTCAGAGCATCCCCATCCTTACCATAATGTCATCCAGCTTCATGGTCATGTTTGGAGGTGGATTGGGCAGCAGTGGCACGTGTGGCACCTTGGAGAATCCCCTAGGGGGCTAACGTTTTTCTCCTGGATGACTCATTTGCCCTAAAAGGGGCTTGCGCCTCCCTTGAAGGGGATTTTACCTTTATTACAGCTCAGTTAGGGTTTTATTTCGACAATTTAATGTAAAAACAACATAATTTTGGTTTAAAGCCTTGTCGACTAATTTTTATGACCTAAAATTAATTAAAGGTCATGATACACTATATATTGAGGATGTTTTTCCCTCATTTGAACACAATTCATCACTCACTCTCCTAGTGAGGTCTGATTTTTGTGCCCTATTAGGGTTATTGGCTGTTTTGAGGAAGGCGCACTTGTTTGGAGAGGAGATTTTTGGAAAATTTATGGTGTTTTTCTTGAAGGAAGGTTTACAAATAGGGTTTGCATGCTATTTTCTTGATGATTTGTAAGTATTTTTCTGCAAAACTTCTTGATTGAATGGTTGTAGTTTAATTTCTTACATTCTATTTATATATATACATTGTTCAATCAAAACCCTAGGGGACAAACACACAAGTAGGTCATTGTCTCATGTCCCATGATAGAAAAAACCTTTTAATCCATTGAAGAAGAAGAAGAGAGCCTAGCCATTACTACACTCATTCTATCTTCTTCCCTTAAGCTAGCCGTACCTTTTATTTTCAAGAGGAAGAGGACGTCACAGGCCTGGGTTATCTACACCTAGGGTCATTTTTCTTTTAGGGTTTGATGAAAGAACCTTGCCTTTGCAACACTCTCCCTCTTTAAACTCTCTTGTCTTGATTTTACTTGTCTTTGAGTTAGCTGATTGTTGGGAAGGAGGAGAGAGCACAAGGCCTTGCTTAAGTAGCACCGGAGTGAGCCTCTCTCCCCTAGGGTTCTGCTTTCAAGGCCCTGCCATTGCAGCACCTTGAAACCTTTCCCTCTTGTCCTTTTAATCTCCTCCCCTTCAACTTGTGTGTCCTTCACCTTTTGACTCCATAACCCTAGGCACTGATCTTTAACCTCCAAAGTTGAAGTGAAAGTGATTAGAACAACTCTCAAACTCTTATAAATTGAAACCCTAACTAACAACTAACCTAATAAGGCTGACGTCATTATTGGTTATTCCATCTTGATGCAGCAAGTGCTCTTTATAAGCAATTAGATGGTGTTTTGAAGCACTTATTGAGTAAGAGATTGATTGGATACACTGTACGCTACATCATCTTTGCATTTATTGATGAATTAATATTGTTCCATTGCTATATTAATAAACGTTGATTTTCTCAATATTTGTTGCTTATCAGATAGTTACATGAAGTACTAACCCTTTAGATATAGCATGCATATATTGTTCTATTGTTGCTTTGTTCTGGGCAGGTGTTCTCATCTAGGACTATACTTCATTATTGGTTGATTAGCCCGACTATCTGATCTTGGTGGTAACCTATGAGGAGGGACTCTTACTTTGACCTTTATACTTTGGCCTCTTCAAAACCCCAGGTTACCGGGGACGTCTCCCCTGGGTTAACCTCCCTAAATAGAAAGAACCTCCCCATTGAGGTGACATTGGGTGGGGAAGGTTCCTGTTACGCCAGTTTGGCCTCTATCCTTTAGCCTTTGACCTAAGCTACAAACTGTGCGATAACAGTTGGCACTGCAATTCAACTATAATTTTGATGAAAAAAATTCCAAGCATGTTGCCTTGTATTGGTCGTTACATATTTACTAAAGTCGTGCCCTATAGTTGATCGTTTATATGATAACATGAAAGGTCTTAAACATATACAATTTTTGTCGTGGATACTGGCTTAGAAACATTTTTGGTTGGCACTACAATTCAACTATAATTTTGATGAAAATAAGCATTTCTGAGGATTTAAGAGCTTCAAAAAATTACTTTTAAAACTCCAATCTTACAAAAATTGATTAACATTATATTGCAACTTGAACATTCTTGAATTTGGCTCAATAAATTTGCAGTAATTTGCATTCCACTAATTCCAGGGACCACAATAAAGGCCACTAAAAATCCACAAACAAATACAAAAATAATTATCTTTTAATGATACTGAAACCCAGCTGAAGTTCTTGCAATGATGACACTCGGTCTTTTACAGTGGGAGAAAGAGAATCAAGAAAACCAGACTGTTGTCTAGCAAGGTGTTGCAACTTATCCTACAGAACAACCAATGATATGTTGTGAATTGTAAATTTAGGTAAAGACTACAAACATCGAATCTACTCTTACAAATATTTTCATGAGAATATCATCAGGGAAAAACTTCACTTCGAAATAATGGAGTAAGTGCCAGTTGTAAGCACCAGTTATAAGCTTCATTTGTGAGAGTCAGTTGTAGGCGTGTTAAGAGTCAGTTCATAGTTAAGAGTCTAGTTGTCTTTGGTTTGCATGTAACAGACTCGGTAGAGTCTTTTCCTATATAAGGATGTAATCCGTCTTCATTGAATAATAGAGAAGTGAGCGTAGCCTCACCGTGTTGTTTGCTTCACATATTTTATCTTGGTATCAGAGCCACGGGAGTGAGGTGCATAAATTCTAGAGGTTCACAGGTCTCTCCTCTGGTAGGGTGTGAACCTATATTACTCACACTGCTGTGCATTTAAGTGCGAACTTCCTTCACGATTTTTGCAACCAAGTAACAGGTGAGGTGCAAACTCCCTGCAGTCTACAGCAAGGTCAGGTGCGAAAACGTTTTTTTTCTACATAGGCTGGATAAAAAGAGGACGCGTGAGTTTTTGAGATCTGTATGTTGCATTTGTGAAATAGCGCGTGAGGTTGAAATCGCGTGGAAGAGTGAGCAAATTCATGAGTTTTTCGAAGTATCAAACAAATCGTGAGTTTGAAAAAGTGGATTTTGAATGCATGCGTAGAGTTTGAATGGAGCGTTGAAGGCATGTGCATGAGTTTATTTTTTAAATAGTGAAGGTTTAGTTTGCATACGATTTGCATTTTCATGCGGAGTTATTAAATAGTGAAGATTTGCATGTGGAGCATTTAAAATTGGTGCCACTACTTAAATCATTTTTTTTTAATAGTGAGGTGGAGTTATAAAGTTTATTAAAGGAACTTTATGATAGTTTCATAAGAGTGGCATTATTAAAGGATAAAGAAAAAGGTGGAGTTATGACTTAAGGTTGAGTTGTAACTTAGGGATCATAAATCCTTTTTTTTTTAATAAATTGATATTACTTTTAATATATAAAGTGTTTTAAGTATTTCTTATATTTCTTATAAGAAAACTGAGAGTCAAGATTGAGACGGATCGGTGGTATCCAAAGCAGAGCGACGGACTGCTCAGCACAGGAGAAAACTCGACAGAAATTTGCATATCCTTGGTGATTCACTTGCAAAGAGTATCTTGCAGCGATGGTGAATCCACTGGTAGAGACCTACCTCAATGAAGCCAACAAGTTAGATGGCTTGAACTTCATTAACTCGAAATTCAAGATGAAAACGCTCATGGAGGGCTATGGTGTTTGGAACATTGCGAAGGGAACTGAACCGAAACCTGATGCGGCTGTCGGTGTGACAGCAGCACAGATCCAAGACTAGGAGAAGTGTGAAAACAAAGCAAAGGTATTATTGCGCATGTCAGTTAAAGATAACATAATTTCACATATTAGAGAAGCTACAACTTCTGCTGCAACATGGGAAACTCTTAAAGCATTGTATGAAACTAGCAACACAAATCGCATTTTGTTCCTAAAAACTAAATTGCTAGGCATTAAGATGGATGGAAATGAATCTGTTAGTTCATTTTTGGGTCGCATTAAAGAGGTGAAAGACAAGCTAGTAAATATAGGGGAAATTGTTTCCAACACTGATCTAGTGACTATTACCTTAAATGGTATGCTAGAAGATTATGATATGTTCATAACAGGTCTTGCAGCAAGAGAGAAACCTCCTATGTTTGAAGAACTGACATGTATTTTGCTGCAAGAGGAAGAGAGGCATGGGAATCTAAAGCCTCCGAGTAAAGATTTGGCACTGTGGTCAAATAATATATCTGCGAGAGGGAGATCAGGAGTAAGAGGCAGAGGAGGCAGTTCATGGCAGAGAGGCGGTTCATGGTAGAGAGGCAGTTCATCGCAGAGAAGACAATCTCCAAATCAAGGTATGCAATTTGATAGGAATGAGTCAAAGAGTTGGTTTTATTGTGGTTGACCTGAACATATGGTTAAAGACTGTCATAAGAAGAAAATTGATGAGGCTAGGAATAAACCTAGAACACATTCAGGTCATTATGCAGAAAAATCTTCAAATCAAGATCACAGATTATTTATTGCTAGCGATGATATTGATGAACCCCCGAATTTTGAGTCACGATATATTAGGTTGTTTGTGTCTAACACTGCTTTATCTGTTGAAACAGATGATTCTAATGCCTGGTTTGTGGATTCTGGAGCATCAGTACATATGACTTGTAATAAAAATTGGTATGCTAATTTTAAAGAAACACAGAATGGTGCCAGCATATATCTTGGAGATGACTGTGCTCATCAAATCAAGGGATATGGAGACATTCCTGTGACATTGCCGAATGGTATTGTTCGTCACATTCACAATGTGGTGTATGTGCCAGGAATAAAGAAAAATTTGATCTCTGTGTCCACCATTACAGATCAGAACTTGAAGGT
>ML801246.1:157345-171064 GCA_009831015.1 Picea engelmannii | reverse complement strand
CTTTCTCAGGAATAGTTTATTTACCAGGGACTTAGACTGATACAACTTCCCCAACTTTTCCCATAAATCCTTGGCTATAGCTTCTTCTGACACATTGAGTAATACTGAATTGGAGAGACACAGTCAAATTGTGCTCTTTTCCTTCCAATCCAACTTTTTCTAGTCATCTGCAGAAGTTCCTGTAGGTGCAGTACCTGTATCTACCGTGATCCACTAATCTCTATCCACCAAAAGATCTTCCATCTTGAGCTTTCATAGCTCAAAGATTTTCCCATTAAACTTCTTGATCTCCATCTTCGAATTGCTTGCCATTTCTTTTCACCTGAAAAACAATACCGCAGATCTCCCACTATAACAAGGCTTATTACAGTCCCGAGCCAAACCCTTGACCACAAAGGCGTCCCCCTGAAGCCAATAAAGATCTTATACCAAATGTAAATTCTAACCTTGTACAATATCTACTGCAAACTGATATTCAGAAAGGAACAAAAAATATACAATGGCAAATATAAACATTACACAGAGATTTTTCACCTGGAAACCCAAACCAGGAAAACCAGCATATATTATATTCATACCTTGTGTTACACTGTTTACAATACAATATACATATAGGAGCCAGCGGAATCCAAAACCCTAACCCAATGACCTGGATTAGTCCAAAACCCTAATTCCTTAACCAGAAATAAAAAACCATTGGCAAAAAACCATGTGCCGAAAAACCACCTAAATAAAATGTGGTCTCGGAAATATGTCGTCCCGGTGCGAAAAAATTATATATGTTTTGTTTTGTTTTCTTGCATCCATGTATTCTTACATTGTTTGTCCCTTTCTTAGTTTAAGACCATGCCATTAAATTAAATCCTTCTCCTTATAACCCAAAGGATAAAATTGTTTTTTAAGTGCATAAATAAAAACTTGCCATGATGGAAATACATTAGCCACTTGTTGCGTGCCATTTTGCAACTTTCTTTGCCAGTAGATGAGTGTTGTGCCTGCAAGTCGAAGCGATGCCAATTTGATTTGAGTTGCCTCATCCTTGATTTTTTGCACACTGCAATAAACTTCCATCTGTTTGACCCAGTTATCAAGCCTCTCTGCATTGAATTCACCATCATACATGGGTAATTCAAACTTCACATCAAGCTTAAGTAAAGGCATACCATGTTTATGTTTATGGGAATGTTTTCTTGCGGTGGACTTAGAACTTGTACTTGAAGAAGAAGAAGCCTATAGAGAAGAAGGAAGTTTAGGAGGATCCTCTCCTTATTCACTTCTATCTTTTGAAGATTCACCTAGAATCGGTCTTTTCTGCTCCAAGTAATGGTCATATAAAACCTTTACCATCTCCAACATGGAAAAGAAGGTCTTTCGAAACTCTATCTCGTCATGAGAAAGTCCCTCTTCTGATGCCATCTTCTCACTTTGAGAAGTTCTCTTTCTCGATCCAATTTCAGGATTCTCTTCAAGAATCTCACCTTCACCATGATTCAGCTTTTCCCTGGTAATCATGCAAACTCAAAAACCAACCGTCAACCTACTCTGATACCACTTGATCCAAAAAGATCTTTTAAGACTGGTTAAGTTTTTAAAACATGAGTTCATTAACCATTTAAGAATTGAAGAAAGAGGAAGAAATTTATGATATAACATGGTAGCCATAATAAGAAATGCATATCAGAAAGAAAACATAAGGAGCAACAAACCATAACACCAAGCTTGATAACAGAGTTCGGCAAGGTTGCCTACGCCTTCGGGACTTTGTCTCAATGGGGGAGGTTTTCCTATAATTTCTTCAAATGCTCAAAAATTACATCAAAAGTACATAAAATAGATCTCTGACTGGCTCAGTTATGTTCTGCTATGCCTCAGAAACCCAATACAACAGACAGCACTGAAAAATGTTGAGTGTAGCTCTCGTTATAAGCCTCTAAATTTTGCTTGGCTCGTTGGTTTTTCCTGCATAAAGTGAATTATTCTTCATAATTTGGCATAATTCGACCTGTGGTGTGTTGGTAATCCTTTTGCTTAAATACATACAGGGTCTAAGGATCAAATCCCAACTAATCCTCTCTTTATGGGTCGAATCTGCTGGAAATCTTCATAATTATGGCATGAAATGGTTAAAATAACCATTATCCAAAGTTGAAAACCCACTTTATGCCAAAATATATGGCACGCACTATTATATGGTTTAAATACCATATATTACAATAACACATGACAACAACATATGGATTCGGACTTTGTACTAGCACCTTGGTAACACAAAATATGGGATTAGAATATTTTATATGGTCGAAATAACCATAATATTAAAGTTTCCAACCCATTTTTTTTAGTTTTTTTGAAATACATGGTCAACACCATATAATATAAAATAACCAAAAGATATGGTTCATGGGATTTGATCTTTTTAATGGAGATATGAAACATATGGTATGGCATAAAGTATGGGATTCGTGCCCCTTTTAATGGGTTACCACTAACCATATAATATATCCACATTAAAACAATTAATTTTCCATATGATTTTAACCAGTAATATGCAACCACATCATCACTTGTCACTGCTACGTTCCCTATTCATAGAATGCCACATGTCATGCTTCCAATCCCACGCGATTTATTCACATAATGCCATATGTTCAACTCTGTCATTGCCACGTCATTCTTTGACTAGTTTGACTTTTTTACTTTTAATGCAGAACTTCAAAATGTGATAAATTTTGCATCAATGTCGGATTTACAATCCATTTGGGCCACCAAAAATATTGCGACAATCTCTTTGCAATCGCGTTGGTCTTGCTCAAATCCAAGAAATTTGAATTTTTTCCCTTTTCAGATCCATTTTGGATCACACCTTCCCACTAAGACCTTTTGGTCCTCCAAAATGATATTAACTAGACATCAAGTGCGGGATAGGCCACCCCACTTGTTCTTTGTCTTTAAACTATGTCTTGTGCACCTGTCTCATCAAGATCAATTGCAAAACAACCATGACAGTTGACAACATATTGTTAGCCACTTGTACTCTATCACATCTTACTGAAGCCACTACCATCCATGTTGAAAACATTAGCAATGATAACATCAGAAATATGACATCAAACAAGCTAATATGTTTGTAGTACTTGCATGACATTATCTTATCTTGAAGAAAAGTATGATTGAACTTCCATTCTATAATCATCTCATGTTCATGCTTAAGATCAATTGCTTGATTTGGCAAAATTATATGTGTGTTTCTTGCATGAGATACTTTCCTTAATTGTTCCATTGTTTGAAGAGATTGATTTGCTTTTAAGTGATGAGCATGTACAACATATTCATCGTGTTCTTTGATTAAGTGATATTAATTATGTTCCCAGTAGAAGATTTCTTTGTGATCATACAAATAAGGACTGCCTAAGACCATTCCACATTCATTGAGTGGCACCACATCACACGTTACCTCATCCACAAACTTTGATGAAATTGCAAACTTTAAAGTGCATTTCTTTGTTATGTGCAATTTATGATTGTTGCTTATCCATTTAAGTGAGTAAGGTTTATGATGCATCTAAGTGTTTAATCCCAATTTTTTAACCTCTTCCTCTGAAATCAATTTAGATTGAGATCTATTATCTATCAATGTGTTGAACTTAGTATGCTTCATTATGACCCTTATGTAAAAAAATTTACTTCTAGAATCATATCCATCACCAATTTTACCTGTCAAACCAACCGATGTGATTTTAGACTCATCACCCGAATCTGATCCCAAGTATGTTGTCTGTGTTGTTGCTGCAGTTGTTTGCCTCCCTTTCCTCTCTTTGAACCACTTCGGTCTCTTCTCGGGATGGAATTTCCAACAATGGTCATCATCATGCTCCTATTTCTTGCAATGTTTGCAAGAGAGCTTCTCTTCCCTTCTTGCCACTGAATTTGATTCCTTGTCATTCCACTTCCTTTTGTTCTCTTTTCTTGAAGACGATTCCCCTCATACACCAACTCCTGTTTTCCATGCCTCAATGTATGTTGCTTGAACATAAACCTTATCAAGATTAGTAGGTCCAAACATAAATACATTGTTACAAATGTGTGCAGGTAAACCTCCTATATACTTCATAAGAGTTTCTTGGGTATTTAATGGAATGCCTAACATTAATGCCATCTTACGAAATTCATCTGTGTATTCTTGCATTGTTTGTCCTTTTCTTAGTTTAAGACCTTGTCATTCAATTAAAGACTTCTCTCTGTAACCCAAAGGATAAAGGTGTTTTTTAAGTGCAAAAACAAAAACTTGCCATGATGGAAATACATTAGCCACTTGTTGCGTGCCATTTTTCAACTTGCTTTGCCACCAGAGGAGTGTTGTGCCTACAAGTCGAAGCGATGCCAATTTGATTTGAGTTTCCTCATCCTTGATTCGTTGCACACTACAATAAAATTACATCTGTATGACCCAGTTATAAAGCCTCTCTGCATTGACTTCACCATCATACATGGGTAATTCAAACTTCACATAAACCTTAAGTAAAGGCATATCATGTTTATGTTTATGGGAATATTTTATTGTGGTGGACTTAGAACTTGTAATTGAAGAAGAAGAAGTTGATTGAGAAGAAGGAGGTGAAGGAGGAGGCTTAGGAGGATCCTCTCCTTCTTCACTTTTGGCTTTTGAAGATTCACCTAGAATCGATCTCTTCCGCTCCAAGTAATCGTCATATAAAACCTTTACCATCTACGACATGGTGAAGAAGGTCTTTTGAAACTCTATCTCGTCATGAGAAAGTCCCTCTTCCGATGCCATCTTCTCACTTTGAGAAGTTCTCTTTCTCGATCCAATCTCAGGATTCTCTTCAACAAGCTCGCCTTCACCACGATTCAACTTTTCCCTGGTAATCATGCAAACTCAAAACCCAATCGTCAACCTTCTCTGATACCACTTGATTCGAAAATATCTTTTAAGATTATGGTTAAGTTTTTAAAACATGAGTTCATTAACCATTTAGGAATTGAAGAAAGAGGAAGAAATTAATTATATAACATGGAAAACATAATAAGAAATGCAGATCAGAAAACAAACATAAGGAGCAACAAACCATATCACCAAGATTGATAATGGAGTTCGGCAAGGTTGCCTACGTCTCTGAGCCTTTGTCTCAGTGGGGGAGGTTTTCTTATTAATTTCTTCAAATGCTCAAAAAGTACATCAAAAGTACATAAAATAGATCTCTGACTGGCTCAGCTATGTTCTTCTCTGCCTCAGAAACCCAATACAACAGACGACACTGAAAAATATTGAGTGTAGCTCCCGGAATAAGCCTCCAAAGTTTGCTTGGCTCGTCAGTTTTTCCTGCTTAAAGTGAACTGGTCTGCATAATTTGTCATAATTCGACCTGTGGTGTACTAATAAGTCTTTTTCTTAAATAAATACAAGGTCTAAGGATCGAATCCCAACTCATAGTATACCATAATTTATGGCATGAAATGGTTAAAATAACCATTACCCAAATTTGAAAACCCACTTTATGCAAAAATATATGACTCACAATATTATATGGTTTAAATACCATATATTACAATAACACGTGACAACAACATATGGATTCGGACTTTGGACTAGCGCCTTGGTACCATAAAATATGGGATTATAATATTTTATGTGGTTGAAATAACCATAATATTAAAGTTTTTTGGTAGTAACATAGTAACGTTTTTTGGTAGTAACGTCTCTTATATAGGTTTTTTGGACCAAAAGACAAAAAAATTAGCATTCCCGAATTAGTTTTCTTTAAAAGAAGGGCTCCTGGACACAATAGAAATTGAAATTTGTTAAATCAAAGGTTCCTGGACAGCATAAATTATACATACCAAATATGAAATTTTATAAAGTAGATATTTACTTTTATACATAGGAAATATGTAGTTTTATACAGTATGGGGATGAGATTTTATAGAGCATGCACATAGCGGTCATTCCATACTTAGCCACTTTTTTGATCGGGGATTATAGGGCTGTCGAGCTGAAAATTGGGCTTCTGTTGTTTTGTGCCCTACAAATAGCACCCAGAGTTCCGCGATATACAAATTGACAATCGGACTTGCAGACTATTTGAATTTTAAGGGCCTTGTGTCCAAAAAATTTAGCATTCCCGAGACAGTTTTATTTACATAGGTTTTACATACGCTCCTAGAGAAAGACACAAAAAAATAGTAGTAACGTTTGTTACAAAGGTTCGTGGACAAAAGCACAAAAAAATTAGCATACATACCAAATATGCAATTTTATAAAGTAGATATATAGAGCATGCACGGAGCCCTCATTCCATACTTAGCCATTTTTTGAATTGCGGGTTGTCGGGGTGGCGGGCTAAAAATTGGGCTTGTGTTGTTTCGTGCCCTACAAATAGCACCGAGAGTTCTGCGATATACAAATTGACAATCGGACTTGGGGACTATTTGAATTTTAAGGGCCTCGTGTCCAAAAAATTTAGCATTTCCGAATTAGTTTTCTTAACATACATTTTACATACGCTTCTAGACAAAAACAAATAAAAATAGTAGTAACGTATGCTACATAGGTTCGTGGACAAAAGCAAAAATAAATTAGCATTCCCGAAGTAGTTTTCTTTAAAAGAAGGGCTCCTGGACACAAGAAATTGAAATTTATCAAATTAAATGTTCCTGGACAACATAAATTATACATACCAAACATGTAAATTTATAAAGTAGATATTTACTTTTATACATACGAAATATGTACTTTTATAAAGTATGGGGATGAGATTTTATAGAGCATGCACGGGGCCCCCTCATTCCATACTTAGCCAATTTTTGGATCGCAGGTTCTCGGGGTGGTCGGATAAAAATTGGGCTTGTGTTGTTATGTGCCCTACAAATAGCACCAAGAGTTCCGCGATATACAAATTGACAATCAGACTTGCGGACTATTTGAATTTTAAGGGCCTTGTGTCCAAAAAATTTAGCATTTCCGAATTAGTTTTCTTTACATACGTCTTACATACGCTTCTGGACAAAAACAAATAAAAATAGTAGTAGTGTCTGTTACATAGGTTCGTGGACAAAAGCACAAATAAATTAGCATTCCCGAAGTAGTTTTCTTTAAAAGAAGGGCTACTGGACACAAGAAATTGAAATTTATGAAATTAAAGGTTCCTGGACAACATAAATTATACATATCAAATATGTAATTTTATAAAATAGATATTTACTTTTATACATACGAAATATGTACTTTTATAAAGTATGGGGATGAGATTTTATAGAGAATGCACGGAGCCCCCTCGTTCCATACTTAGCTAGTTTACTTAGCTAGTTTTTGGATTGCGGGTTCTCGGGGTGGCGGGCTAAAAACTGGGCTTGTGTTGTTCTGTGCCCTACAAATAGCACTGAGAGTTCCGCGATATACAAATTGGCAATCGAAGTTGCGGACTATTTGAATTTTAAGGGCCTCGTGTCCAAAAAATTTAGCCTTTCCGAATCAGTTTTCTTTACATACGTTTTACATACGCTTCTGGACAAAAAAAGATAAAAATAGTAGTAACGTCTGTTACATAGGTTCGTGGACAGAAGCATAAATAAATTAGCATTCTTGAAGTAGTTTTCTTTAAAATAAGTATTCCTGGACACAAGAAATTGAAATTTATGAAATTAAAGGTTCCTGGACAGTATAAATTATACATACCAAATATGTAATTTTATAAAGTAGATATTTACTTTTATACATACGAAATATGTACTTTTATAAAGTATGGGGATGCGATTTTATAGAGCATGCATGGAGCCCTGATTCCATACTAAGCCAATTTTTTCATCACGGGTTCACGGGCTAGCGGGCTGAAAAATGGGTCTATGTTGTTCTGTGGCCTACAAAGAGCACCCAGAGTTCCGTGATATACAAATTGACAAGAAGAATTCATACTATTTGAATTTTAAGGGCCTATGTGGCAAGCAATATGAAGGACAGACAGTAAAGATAAAGTAGTGAACACAATTTTATGACATTTATATAAAAAAATAATAAAATGTGTTACAAATTCCTGTAAATTTAAAGAAACACACACACACACACACACACACATATATATCTGTGTGTGTGAATTATGATATCTCAAATTTGAGTGAGTAATTTATCGCATAGTTAATTTGTGAAAATGACCAGGCAGGGAAAAATATGCATAAAAAAAAAAGAGAATTGAAATCAAATAAACAGAATGCCTTCACATTCAGCATAGTTAAGATAAAAATTTGGGAACACATAAATATATAAGGAGACAAAAGAATAGTTTTATTTGGAATATATGAAAAAAAAAAATTCTTTGTTAGATATTCCTGGAAATTAAAATGTGTTTCTCATATAGACTGGGATTGGGCCTCGCGTGGACCATAAGAGAAATATGTACAAGAAATAGGACTGTGGAAAGATAAGTGGGACACGTTAGAGTGTAGTACCTGAAAAGTAGAAACGGGAAGATATCAGTCTTTTGGTATAGATTTATGTTCAGAAAAGGTGGAATCACTGAATTGATAAAGAAAGGAGTATGATTATACACTACAGGCATGGTACATATAAGTAATTTTGGTATTTGCTTGCTAATGCCTTTCCCCGTTGCTTTTCGTCGCCGACCTGCTTGAATAAATGGATTGATAAAGAAAGGATTTATAACAATGTTTCATATAAGTAATTTTGCTATTTGCTTGCTGATGCATTTTCGTGTTGGATTTCGTCAGCGACCCACTTGAAGTTCTCTTCAATATAGCTTCTCAAGGGGGCAACATTGATGTCATTCCGGATTTTAATGCTGAAAATATCATTTTCTAATTCTCTTAGATGAATAGAAAGATTACACAAAGCCTGATGAATGTCTCCATTCTATACCGACTAGCGAACTAGCTAGTTGTCCACGTATTCTTCGTGATATTCAAGAATCCTGTAAAAAATTTCTAGAGACAAGGCCTTAAAATTATCAACTTCTTTATCGAGAGCTTGCTTGGTTAATGCCAATGGGTTGATGATTAAGTTGGGGTCCTGGAAGTCATTTGTCCTTTCGACGAAGTCTATGTTGGTGAACTTTGTGACTAATATTTATTTCTTTGATATTGCTTGCTCACATGATTGGACGATGAGATACAGGTTCTTCACCTTCTCTTTCCAGCATGCTTCTAATTGAGTGAGCCATTTTTTGGACGGGATACCATGTTGTCTTCTTCTCGTCTCTGGCATGTTGTTGACATGGAAGGAAAAAAGGATAAGCCTATGCAAATAGAAAGCTTCTTCATTTTTTAAATCCGTTTGCAAAAGTTGGATCAAGTTATGTGCCCTGCTTCCCAGGGAATCCATATTTTTTTATGTTTCCCAAGCCTTAGTAATCAGTTCCATTATTTTGTTGATATTTTTCTCCACATATCCTCTATAGGATGCGAGGAAGCTGGAGGAGCCTTTTAGATTTGCTGCAGGGGTGCAGGGAGTGGAAGGCATGGCTATTGACAAAGGACTGCCAATCAATGGCATAGGAAACAAATCTTCCTCTAATTCCTTAATCTGGTCCTTTAGTCTGGCATTCTCGGCCTCAATGACTCCAACAGAATCATGAAGAACATCTCTGGTTGCCATGTGAAGTTGAGATATTTTGGACGCCTGCATATTGGCAAGGTCAACTTCTGAACAATGTTTTCTTTTCTTATTTTTTACATCTCTTTTTTCAATAATTAATTTTTTTGGTTCGCTTTCAAAAACAACACTGTGGAATACGAAGGATTCATCTTCGTCAAAAATTTAAGTATCAACCATGTCCATTGGGTAACCATGGTGAATTGCGTCTTCGGGTTGATCAAGGTTGTAGAATATGCTATCCAGATTAGTGTCAAGATCCATGTTTTCACTCTAAATTTCGGGTTGCTCTGCCTTCCCTGTAATTCTTTTTCCCTTCTTCTGCGAGAACTATCAATTTTAGGATGAACTATTAATTTTTGGACCCCAGGCTCAAAGATGTTCACTGTATCTCTACAGAACTACTATAGAGCTGCTGCCAGTAGTTTATTAAAACATCTGTTTTCTCTAGAGGTTGCCTGAAATGAACAAATGGAGGTGACAATATAACCCCCCGGAAACGTTCCTTCAATGCGTGCGAATGGAAAATATTCTCGAGCTCTTCGCTCATTAATGACAATGTCTATGCGTGTTGTATGTATGGTGAGCTATTAGAAGTAAATCTTAATTATTTCATACTTAAAAGTGTGAAGGTGGTGGTTATGGCGAAGAACATTTAAGCATTGGAGGCTTCGTGAAGTAACCAAGATGGTGGCGTGCGAATGACATTCCATGGTATTTGAAATTAACAGTGGGAGGGGATAACTAAATCCTCCGCAAATATCTCATTAATGGCAGAACTTCTCGAGCCTTGCACCCATCAATGACAATTTAGACGATGCCTGCACGATGACCTGTTAGCATTAAAGATTTAGAAAAATATAAAAAAAAATAAAAATTAATAATATATATATATATATTTCTTATTATGGACATGTGCGAAGGCGACGGAGACATGGAAGAACAAGTAAGGAAGGAATGGGTAGCTCTGAAAAGCGGCCAGACAGGCTCAAAAATAAGTTTACAGGTGATAGTGAGGACATGTGAGTTGTAAAATGCGTAAAAGGTAAGAGGGCATGATGGTGTAGTTCAACGGAGAGTTTGTATATTTGTGGAATTGCGGGAAACTGGCTAAGTATGGAAAGTGTGATTTTGTGTAGGCTTTCAGGGAGCATAGCGAAAGGAAGCATGTACAGTCTTTGGATCGCGGGTTCTCGGGTTGGTGGGCATCTATTGCTCCGTCTCTTACAAATAGTACCCACACTAGCGCGATAAAGAAATTGAGAAGCGGACTTGTGGGTTGAACATTGCACTTCTATTGTTTTGTGTCCTCCAAACAACACTCAGAGTTCCATGATATACAAACCGACAGATGAACCACAGGGTTGGCGGGCCTAGGATGGCGATTTTTTACGGATCGGAGTTCCGCGATATACAAACCAACAGACGAACTACAGGGCTAGCGGGCCCAGGATGGCGATTTTTTATGGATCGGAGTTCCGCGATATACAAATTTTGATATTCCACAATTTAATTGGTTAGCTGGAAATTGCACTTGTATCGGTCCATGTCCTACAAATTGACAACTGGACTTACATGCTTAAAGGCGCTTTTTGGATCGCGGGTTCTCGGACTGGCGTGCTCAAAATTGGGCCTCTATTTTTCCATGTCCTACAAATAGTAGGCAGAGTTCCGTGATATACAAATTGATATTAGATTTATAAATTACTTTTATGTACTTTTATAAAGTATGGATATTAGATTTTATAGAGCATGTACGGATCTCTCATTCCATACTTAGCCACTTTTTGGATCGCGGGTTCTCTGGCTGGCGGGATGAAAATTGGCGCTCTATTGTTCTGTGTCCTACAAATAGCACCCAGACTTTCACGATATACAAATTTATCGGCGGACTTGGAGCTGGCTCGCTTAACATTGTACTTCTATGTTCCCGTGTGCTCCACGCAACACTGGGAGTTTCGTGATATACAAGTTGACAGACAGACTCCAGGACTGGAGGGTTGAAGATTGTGATTGTATACATGTATAACATATAACATATATGTTATATCGCTAACATTATTTTCGAGTACTAAATTATTAATAGTGAATATTGATATTGTACAATTTAATTAAAAAAAATTAGCAAATGAGTCGCAAGCTTCCAGTCCGGGTCCAATTGCAGATCACCGAAGTGTCGGGCACAAGATTAGATGGACATGAAATCTGCCACTCCACCATCTGGGAACTCGGAAGCATAGACATGGATTACCAAGTTTTGGATGCAATATGTACACTCGGAACATAGGGAATAAGAGTTTGATAAACAGTAGCGGGGAACCCGCGGGCATAAAATTGGCTAAGGAAACCAAAGGGGTTGGTCCGACTAGTAGTGCATATTTCATAATCCATGTGAAAGACCAACTGTGTGGTGACCAGATTAGTATGTGTAGAAACGAGCCAAAACTACATATGTACCTTTATAAAGTACGAATATCTCATTCCATACTTGGACACTTTCTGGATCATGTGTTCTCGAGTTGGCGGGCTCAAAAGGTAGGTCTCTATTGTTCAGTGTCCTACAAATAGCACACAGACTTCTGTGATATACAAATTGACAAGTGGACTTGTGGGGTGGCTAAGATTTTATAGAGTGTGTACACATTTTGGATCGTGGGTTCTCCTCCTAGTGGGGTAAAGAACGGGCCTCTATTGTTCTGTGCCTTACAAATAGCATCCACAACTCCAGGATATACAATTTGAGAAGCGGATTTGCGGGCTGGCCGGCTCAACATTCTACTTCTAGTGATTTTTGCGATATACAAATTCACACAGACTCCAGGGCTGTCGGGTTCCCAGAATAGAGTAATAAATACCAAATATGTACAGATCCCTTATTCCATACTTAGCCACTTAGTTGGATCACGGACTTGCAGGCTGGACGGCTATAAATTGGGCCTCTAATGTTCCCTGTCTTGCAAATAGCACCCATAGTTGGCCGATATACAAATTGACAAGTAGACCTGCGGGCTGGCTGCCTAATATTACAGCTAACATTATTTTCAAGTACTAAATTATTAATAATGAATATTGATATTGTACAATTTAATTAAAGAAAATTAGAAAATGACTCGCAAGCTTCCAGTCTGGGTCTAATTGCAGATGCATATTTCATAATTCATGTGCAACACCAACTATGTGGTGACCAGATCAGTATGTGTAGAAACCAGGGAAAACTAAATATGTACCTTTATAAAGTATGGACATGAGATTTTATAGACCATGCACCGATATCGCATTCCATACTTGGCCACTTTCTGGATTACGGGTTCTTAGGCTGGTGGGCTCAAAAAATAGGTCTATTGTTTTGTGTCCTACAAATAGCACATAGACTTCTATGATATACAAATTGAGAAGTGGTTTTGCGGGGTGGCTGAGATTTTATAGAGTATGTACACTTTTTGGATAGTGGGTTCTCGACCTGGCGAGGTAAAAACGAGCCTCTATTGTTCCATGCCTTACAAATAGAATTCAGAACTCCGCGATATAGAAATTGACAAGTGGATTTGCGGGCCGACACACATAGACTCCAGGGCTGGTGGGTTCCCATAAATGACCAATACATACCAAATATGCACAAATCCCTTATTCCATACTTATCCACTTAGTTGGATCGCGGACTTGTGGGCTAGCGGGCTGTAAATTGGGTTTCTAATTATCTGTGTCCTGCAAATAACACCCATAGTTGGGTGATTTACAAATTGACAAGAGGACTTGCGGGCTCGCTGGATCAACATTGCATTTATGTTGGATGACGGACCTGTGGGCTGGCGAGCTCTAGGTGCAAAATAAGAAAATAAAAAAACACAGCTGCAAACAAGTTTGACAAATACAGACAGAGTAAACGAAAAACTGTTTAGTATGAAACATGGGCAGAAAAGAATGCACCTTTGCATGGATTCATCTACATCTCTGGTTAGGAGTGCTTTTCGGTGTGTAGTTTTCCTGTTTGTTTCTATGAACAAAAGTACAAATCAAAAGGGATATGAACATAAGTTAACATGCAAAGAAAAAGGCAAGCACTATGTACATATACTAAAAAAAATAGAATATGATGAATA
>ML801246.1:128594-150419 GCA_009831015.1 Picea engelmannii | reverse complement strand
ATCTCATTTTTAGCTCTCTCTCTCTCTCTCTCTCTCTCTCTATATATATATATATATATATATATATATCATTGGCATTGCATAGACAAGTGGTGTGATCCTCAAACAAAAACTACAAACCACTACTCCCATTTGTTTTACATAATTACAACAAACATTCAAAGTAAAGACCTATCTAATACTCTATTCTTTCGTTTTTTAACCTTTTGTCCATTTTTGTTCCCTTAAATCATGATTCAATCTAGGTAGACTTCATTGAGCTGCTAGAGATCCTTCCCCTTTTTTGGTACATATATCATCTTCGTCCATCGTGGATAATGATCTCTCAAGAGGAGCTGAATTTTTCGGCATCATAACTACCACTTCTTGTTCAAGGGTTTTTTCACTCAAATTGTTTCTAATTTCTACCCCAACTTCCCTTTTCTAGGGTTTTCTAGTGAGGAGGATCCTCCTAATTGGAAATATGGCATATTACTAGTGCTTTTCATTTTCTCCTTGCCACCAAATAAGCTTTTGGGAAGTAAAATTCATATTTTTCTTTACCAAGCATGCAAAAACTAGATGCCTATAAGCAAAGCAAGATCTACATTTGAATGCAACATAGTCATAATCAAGTTTTTGATTCCAAGACATCCTACAAACTTTAAATAGATTTCTTTTGGAAGACCTCTTTTAAGATCCATTTCAACACAAATTCTTTCATAATTCTTTAAAAAGTCTTCTACATGTTTCATCTGAGCAATAATGGAATGTTTCATCTGAACAATAATGGATTTTTCAAAGAGAATTGCTAATAGTTTCTAAAGAAAAAAGGTCACCAAATGTGTAAGGGAATATTTGGGAGCCTAAACCATCTTGGAGTCGAAGAAAGAAATTTTGAGGAGGGATCAAAAGAATGATATCACTATTTCATACATAACTTGACTTTATCCATAAGACAAGGACCAAACCAGAGAATGTGATTTATATCATCCATCAAATCAAATTATGTAACCACAAAGAAGTCTTAGTAACATAGGGGAATATAAGCCTCTTCCTACAAGTGGGGCTTCCAGGTATAAAAAATACAACGATGGAGGTTTGAAATCTTTGTCCATAATCCATTAAACCTGTAAGTAAGCCCATGCTCTTTCTAAAAATGAGATTCAAACCAGCCCCACCACCATCATGAAAGGATATATTGAGAATTTTCATCACTTTCTCCATAATAAAATGCCTAGGCTGGTAGATCAAATCCCCATAATTGTTTTGAGGCACCATGGAAGCCCTAAGAGGAAAAAAATAAACCCAACCCCATAGACACTGTAAAAATGGGTAGAGCCATAAGTAGACTATTCCTTAGTGTCACAACCTAAGCATAAGACCTAAGTGAGGTAACCCTAGATTGGGCAAGGAGACCTATTAGTAGTCCCTGAGCTTGAGAAAAGAAGTGATGGAGGGTTTACCTTGCTCCCAACACATATTAAAATCCTTGGAGAAATGAACGAATCTCTACAAATATTCCCCACTAAGTCAAAATAGAGAACCAAGAGTCTTCTAACTTGACCTTTAAAAGGAAATTGAACAATAAATGCTACCACACAATTTGCAAACAAAAAAGATGCCATGAAGCAATGAAAAAAACAATGATAACATAAGACTAAAAGTGCCTAGACAAAATCATGACTTCTGTGGTAAAAATGTATCCTCCGTCGCGAGAAAAATCTAGAAACTAGAGTATCCAATCAATCTAGAGTTGAAATATATTTCTGGATAATTTTAAAGTTCACTATATATTAAAAGTAAAAATAATTGCACTTGGAGTAACTAGGTGCTCTACAACCTAGTATGGGAGAGATGTTGAGGAATTAGGTTATGTTAGATAACACTACATTAATAAAAATAAAGTTGACACAATTAAAAAAAATGCACCTTGTAAAACTTCATATGAAATGAAATAATAATAATAAATTGCACTTAAAAGAATTGGATCTCTCCAGATACTTGATAGATCCGGATTTAGATCGATTTATGTTGGTTTGCAAACAAAATAAATTTACTTTTTAAAAATTATATTTAATTGAAGATAAATTATTTTCATAAAATTGTTTATCAATTTAAATGTAAAAATAAAGATAATTGTTTATAACAATTTAAATGTAAATATAAAAATAATTGTTCATAACAATTTAAATGTAAAAATAAAGATAATTGTTTATAACAATTTAAATGTAAAAATAAAGATAATTGTTTATCATATACTAAAATTAGTTGTTATCTTAAAATTGTTTAATCTAAGTTAAATTTGAAAAATAAAAATACTTTTGTTTTTAAAACATTTCATATGATTGAAAACTATTTATTTTTATAATTTTTTATTTATTTTTAATTAATATAAAAACATAAACAATTTTATTTCTAAATATTTTGATAATTAAATACTATATATTTTTTTCAACATTTCATATCATCAGTTTTATTTTTAACTATTATTGATAATTGGTAATTATTGGTAATTCATATAATCTTATATAATTATTGAGTTCCATCCCATGTAAAAAGTACAAAGCTTCAAATATATCTAAAAACGTACATAATTTTATTTTTAAAATTTTTAATAATTACATACTATATATTCTTCTTAATATTTCATATAATTTTTTAGTTTTTTTTTGTTTGTTAATTTGTGCGGGACCTGAGCCACACCAACCTTTAACATGGTTGGATTTTTTGTCCCCGCAGGTTTCGAACCGATAACTTTAACAACACAGAGTGGCTTAACAACACACTCTGTGACCGATTATCCTACACCTCGGGGACATATAATCTTTTAGTTTATTAGTTTTATTTTTAGTTTGAAATTTATTTATTCTAGTATAATTATTGAGTTCCATCCAATGTAAAAAATATAAAGCTTTAAATATATTATGTAATTAAAAGTTATTATTTTTTTTTAATATTTTATAAAAAATGTAAGAAAATAATTTTACTTTTTTAAACATTAATATATATAATATATATATTGAATATTATTTATTTTTCTTAATATTTTATTAAGTACCAATTATTTATTAAATAAAAATAATTTCAATTACTTATTCTTCTCATTATTCCTTTCATAAGAATATTACATATGCACGTATTCTTCTCAATTTTCCTTTTACAAGAATGTTTCATAGTGCGTATGCATGTTAAACAACTTTATTAAAGTGTATGTTCTTTACTTTGATTTATGTTAATGGTATCTAAGTTGTTATAACCGATAAAATAACTGTACTACGAAGATACAAAATGAGAGATGCAACCCTAAAGACAACATTTTTTTTTGTTTTGTTTAAAGAAATAAACCATTATAATCATGTCACTAATTTAAATTGAAATCTCTATTTTTATATGGTGTCAATTTTGAAGCATTACATAGCATAATCTAGTAGTTAACATGTTTTGGATTTCCATGTGGCATAATGATAACGAAGGGCATCACCTATGTACTGAAATAAAAAAATATATTTGTACATGTTCAAAGATATGTATTCAAAGGTACATATAAATTGCAATTAAAATATATGTGTTTGATATCAATTTTTAAGAGATTCTTCATGTACCTTTCCTCACGATATCATAAACTCATTCATAATTAGTCAATATGCCTCTTTATTGTGCCTCTCACTTTTGATTGCATTTATGAATTTATGAATGACTACTTTTTTTTCTTGTGTTTTGAAAAAGGTAAAATGTTTTTTTTTTTTGGTAAATAAGGAAAAACTATATTAATATAAACATGATATATAGTTGTGTCTAAACAAAGTGAGTTTCTAGAGAGACCATGACATAATCGTATAATAAAAAAATAGGTTAAAAAGTTTTCCTACTCCAGAGGAGAAACCAAGTTGTAATAAGTATAATAAGTCTCACAATATGATGTCCATGAAACCCATAGTGCTATATAGGAATACTAGGATTGTTCATAATAAAAAGACTTAATAAAAGAGGACTAAAAACCTTAGAAACATGTTAACTCTTAGCATGATGAACTTGAGGAAAGGATGAGCATGCTTCCTCTAGTCGAACAACAACAGTTGAGGTCTAGTCCTAGTAGCAACAAGAGGATGGAAGGTTCCACCGTGATGTTGAGAAATCCAAGTGAACACTGAGAAAAGATAGGCATTTTGTTCTTCCAAGGTCTCCATTATGTGCTTTAGTTGTCATAATTCATCATCCTTGGGAAGAATCCCTAGAGCCACCATGGTCTTGGTGTGTCAATAGAGCTCTAAGGTCCTTAAAAACTTAGAATTCCTTGTTTTGGTACAACCCAGATCAGGAATTAAAGCACCCACTTGTTGCTCAATTTCCTCATCATCTTTGAAATCACACAAGCATGAATTTTTCCTCCAATGTTGGTAATGTTGCTTGATACTCCTCAGGAACGAAATCGTGATAGAAATTAACAACATCAATAGTTGCTCGAGCTGCTCATGACGAGACATGAGTGGAGTGAGGATTACGGTCGCAAGGCGCCATGAGGAAGGGGATGAGAAGAGAAGGAAAGCCAAGCTCGGAATTGGTAAAAGAAAGATTCACATAGACCAAAAAAACAAGATAGATAAACAACTTTCATACATTCCCTTTGATGGATAGGATGCTTAATAACCCAAATGTCCTTCCTCAACAAGTGTACCCGATCTTCATGACTTATCCTGGGCATGAGTATCATCATAATGAGAAGATATGGTCAAAGCCTCTATCTCGTATGATCTTTCAACCCCACCATCCTCTTTGTCACCACCATTAACTGCATTAACGAGCTCGCTCACGATCGAAGTACTATCCCTGTGTGATCCATCATACCCAGTTCCCTCTGCACCTTCTACATGAGCAACAATGACGTCGTGCTACTACTCAAGGCCATGTCTTCCCTCATTATTGTGATATGCACCTGCCACCTGTGGGGTGGGATGGAGAGCTAATGTCTCATCCGCCACGTTAACATGTGAACGTGATGACACCCCATCCAGGGGTTGGTGATGCAGGAGCATACAAGCTTCTAAAACTAAGACCTATGGAGTAGACCTAGGGGGTCTCTCAAATTTTACTAAGGGAGTTGGTTCCCTAATGAATTGATGTATTTTCCTAAGGTTATGAACATGATTTCTAGAAGAAAGAGATWGTTAGAAAGGATAGAGTTTGTTTCCCTAACTGTTGATGTAATTAGTTAAGTGAGGATTGAATTGTAATTGTTATCGAATGTATGAGAACATGAGGAAGATCTTAGGAATAGGTTTGTTAGGAGGAATGGATTGGTTTCTCTATTCTTGGATGTAAATGGTTTACTTGAACTTGTGAGGATGAAATGTAATCGATTCTGCTAAGTTAAGACAGATCTCGAAGAGAGCTTGAGAGATTGTAGGGTCTTAGGAGGATATTATGGATATGAAGGTATGTTTAAGGACTTGTTTCTTTTCTTTTCTTTTCTTCTACCATGGAGGGTTTCTTCTGCCATAATATAACATAAATGTATCAGAGATGCAACCATAAATACAGAGATACAGTAATACACGATTTCTATTAATGAAAGAAATGTACAGAGACTATAAAAATATAGAGTGGAAGACTCGCTAGAATGGTGGCAGCTTATCTCTGAGAAGAGATGTGACGACTACTCACATTCGCAAGAAGATGATTACAATGAGGCTCTTAAGGCCTTTTTACAATAAATTTGAGTGTCAAAAACCCTCAACAGCCAAAAAGCTAACCCTAGGAGATGAAGCGTCAAAAGTCATGTGGGCCCCGTTTGGGTAAGTCAGTACATACCCGGGGTCGTAACTTTTGCATACGATCTTCGTTTTAGGCGCACGATAGCCCGTTGGAAATATCTATCCGAGGAATACAACTTTTGAGAAAAATTTCATCATTAAACATTTTGATCGGTAGATACCCAAAAAACGTCATTTATGGCCTCAAAACGGCTCCGGAAGTTCAGGACCCCAAAAACTGCGAAAAATAGTAAATTACCAAAATTGTCAGAAAATTGTTTTGATCCAATTGGAAAAGGTGGGTGGCCACCGATATCCACCTAGATCAATCCTCCCTCCTTAGGAAGCAATGGTCTCAATTGCGTTGAGTGCCCGGGGGAGAGGAAAAAACGTTTGTTGAATCTGCATCTTGATGAGCTGCTTGCCTTGTTGGGGAAGTTGCATTGCTTAGCTTGTTGAAGGTTGTCACGAACATGTGGCTAGAAGGGTTAGACCTTTTTAACCAGTCTGGCTACATGAGGTGCCTGTGTGCAGAAGGAATATTTACACTTTCCTGCAATCTTTTTGACCTGCTTATGTTGGATAAAAGGTGGTTGGGCCGAGGCTGTAGTGGTTGCAGTATCCTTCTGTTCACCCTTTGAACAGATTGTGAAGAAGCTGAATTTTGTAGTATGAGATACTACCTTGCGGCACTGTTTAGGTGGGACAGTAGTTGGAACTACCTCTGGTATTCTATAGAGATGACCCCCCAAAGTAACAATGACACTACGGGGTCGAGACTCATAAATAGCATGGCGCTTCCACATATATGGTTGGCCCAAGAGAACATCACAGACATCCAATGGGGAAACATCACATAATACCTCATCCTTGAAGGGTTGGATGCCATATGACAATCGACACTGCTGGCTGAAACAAAGATATCGTCCTTGGAGAAGCCACCTAATGTTGTATGGTTGCGGGTGTGGTGTTGTCGACAATCCAAATTGTTTGATGACATCTGTTGAGATGAGGTTCTTCTGGCTTTCGTTATCAACAATAAAATGCAGCGGGTTCCCCTTCACCCACATCTGTGAATGAAAAAGGTGCTCCCCCTCTTCAGGATCTATTGGTTCTTTTGGTTGAATTGTTGCGGTCACGACAATAGCAGTGGGGTCTACATTGATGATCTGTCTTTTACCAGTATTTTTAGAATCAAATTCTGAATCAGGGTTCGACTCCTTGTCTTTGATCTCGGCCACCAATGACTTTTTTGAGCGACATTCATCGGTGTTGTGCCAGGGGATTTTGTGGAAATCGCACCATTTTCCGGTGTCCTTTGTCTTCCCGTGACCCTTATTTTCCTGTGGCTTGGACTAGTTTTTGGAAGATTGTTTGTTAGGGTTGTGTTTGTCATACTTTTGTTGTTTCATATTTGCAGACCCAAACTCCCATTTGTTCTGGTGCTTAAATTTCTGCTTGATTTTAACAACATATCGATAAGCAACACCGAGTGATGAGATGTCCATAAAATCCATTTCAGTTTGGATGTATCTGTGTAGAGCCCCACGATATTTCAAAACCAAATGTTGTTCATAGTATTTGATACCCAGCTTGGTGTGCAAGGTATGGAATGGATTGGTGAACTCCGAAACTAGTTGGCCTCTCTCTTGCCATAGTGTGGTCCATCTCATGTACTGGTCCTCATAGTTTCCAATAGGGTAATACTGTTCCTTTACTGCATCCACAAAAAATCCCCAAGTGGGCTCGACCCCATATATTCCAGACTCCTCTGTGGAACTTTTCTCCCAATAAGTTTCCCACCAATGTTTGACATGGGGGAGAGCTTTAAGGAGTGCGAAGGTGATCTTTTCCCTGTCGGAAAAATTATGAACAAAGAAATAACCTTCTAATAGATTTAACCATTTGTCTAGGGAATCCGCGTCTATCTGACCTTCAAATACAGGAATATCAAAATTAACCTGTACCTTGAAAGGAGAGGTGCTTCCAAAGTGGTTGTTTGATGAATATGCGCATCTTGCTATCGGCAGGCGTTGTAGGATGTGGGAAAAATTCTCCATCATTTCGTCCCTCCGTCGCGTGAGAGCTTGTTCAAGCAACAGATTGATAGAATCGTCTGCTCTGTCGTTTTTCTTTTCTTTCGCCATGGAGGGTTTTTTGGGCGTGCAAGAGAGATTGTCTTCAAGAGAGACAAGCTCGAGACCCCACTTGCTATACTCGAACCTCGTCGAGGACATGCACTGAAAAAAAAATGATCAAGAGCAGCCTGCTTTGATATCACTGGTCTAGATTATTTTCGGCACGAAATGAGAGCGGAGATGTAATAAAGAAATGCACATAGATATCACAGATATCCCATAATATAACAAAAACTTATCAGATATGAAACCATAAACACAAAGATACAATAATACACATTTTCTATTAATGAAAGAAATGTATAGAGACTGTAAAAATACAAAGTAGAAGACTCATTAGAATGGTGGCAACTTATCTCTAAGAAGAGGTGTGATGGCTACTCGCATTTACAAGAAGATGATTACAATGAGGCTCTGAAGGCCTTTTTACAATAAACTCGAGTATCAGAAACCCTCGACATCCAAAAATATAACCCTAGGAGATGAAGCGCCAAAAGTCATGTGGGCCCCGTTTGGGTAAGTCAGTACATCAACTTCCCGGGGTCGTAACTTTTGCATACGATCTCCGTTTTAGGTGCACGATATCCCATTGGAAATATCTATCTGAGAACTACAACTCTTGACAAAAATTTCATGATCAAATTTTTTGATCGGTAGATACCGAAAAAAATGTCGTTTAGGGCCTCAAAACGGCTCCAGAAATTCAGGACCCGAAAAACTACGAAAAATAGTAAATTACCAAAATTTCCAGAAAATTGTTTTGAGCCAGTTGGAAAAGGTGGGTGGCCATCGATATCCACCTGGATCAATGCTTACCCAGTGTTCAACTTCCTTCCTTATTCGGGCGATGCTGCTATCCATCAACACTCAGATACCATGCTCTGTTGTATCTCATCCCTTCTGCACTTCGTTGATTTAGTTTATTCGCTCTAAGGCTTGAAGTGCCTTTTCATACCATCGTTGGATGTCTTTACAGGTTTCCATCCCCATGAGGGTATCTTCTTGGAAATCATATATGCGAGCGGTGAATAGATCTCTTTCACTTGTGAATTGTCCATACATTTCTCGGAACTCACACTTCAAGAGTACCACCACTTGTGTTGAATTTTCGTAGTACTCCGCCTGATGTCGCAGATGGTCCAATTCTTTCTTCATGGTGGTTACCTCCCTTTCATAACTTTTTTCCTTGTCTAAAGTGGCATCAATTATGGCCATACCTGCTCCGATTAGCTCAGTCATCTTAGCATTTTCCGTGTCAAACAATGTTTCCTCTATGGTTATGAGAAGTGTGCTATCAAGCGTGAGCTTCCATTTCTTGATTTTTCTTCTCATCACAAATTTCCTTTTCCTGTCATAATAAATTGATTGTATATCGACGACTTCATCTACTAGTTAAGGAATTTGTTGATCTCCCAACGACAAAGTATTTCCTAGGTTTCCTGTCATATAGAGATGCTCCATGGCAAGTTCTTTTAATTCCTTAGTAGGAGAGGTTCTTGTATGCTCTGGTGATTTGGCCTTCTGCTGGTCCTCGTTGACTGACGAAGTCTTTGTCCTAGATGGGGAAATAGGCGAAGGATCGGCATTAGCTGGAAGTTCAGCCGTTGAGATGTTTATTTCTGGCTCCTCAGTTCCTTCTTCTTGTTCACCTGTATCCAAATCGTTCTTAGAGCTGTCACCTTGAGGTTGTGCTCTAGGATGATTGGGAAAAACAATGTCAATAATGTTCCTAACCTCATGGTCGCCTTCCTAGGTATTTGGGATCAAACATCAGAAGTTGGAGCAGATGTTTCCCCCGGTTCCTCTTCTTGTGTGATTGGTACCGGAGTTATGCGTGAAGCTTGTAATCCTTCCTCGTCATCATATATAGTGATTAAATCTATGAGGACAATAGGCATACCCATCCCACTTGATACTCTTGTTGTTCTTCACTGAGCTATAGTAGTCACCGACGATCCTACATGTGGTGGCATAGGGATGGTGTTTTCTTGGTCGTGGTGGGATTGTATTTGAATTATTTAGTTATGCCTCCTCGTTTGTACCTACCAGGGTGATTCTAAAAGGTCCTATAAAAGGATTTAGTAGGGGTTGTTCCCCTAATCTTGCAATATCTCTTTCGACTTCTTCTAGTAACAATATCCCCCTTCTATGTGCCTCAACCACTTATGCTGCCCAATTTTCTTCTCTTTCCATGAGAGCTTCTTGAGTTGTCTACTCTATTGTCTCAACCTACTCATCCATACTCATTGATTTGAATTTGGTCATATTAGGGTTAGCCCTTCTATGGAGCACCTCCTCCTAGTCATGGGCACCCTCTGTAAAGATATCATATTCGAAGCTATCATGAGCATAAGGCCAATATGAGGATACCTGCGATGCGTGCTAGAGTACCAAGAATTTTGGATCATTCTTGCAAAAACAACCTATGGGGAACCGATACTCAAGCTGACTCATTCCCTCTTGTTCCGTCGGTGTTGTGTATTTTACCATGTAAAACCCGATATGAAAACCATAGGGTATGAATTCCCTCTTCTTGTATTTTACCAGGGAGGCATTATAGCCTTGTAGAATGGTTTGGTAAAAATTTTATCCCAAAATGAGACGATCCCAGACATGAATGGGGAGTAGGTGTGGTGTGCCAGTATCCCTGAATACTCTGATGTAAGTGTTTGTTTCTTCAAAATACTAGTGGCTCACTTTGGAAATCATCTTTTTGGTTGTCACTGAAAGACTTGGGAATTCTTTTCTAAATATGATGAAGTGCACTCGGCCTATGAACTCATCTCATATCAGGGCATAAATTTTATTGTACCTATTTTCGCACAGAATGTTGAAATAAACATGCACGGGTAACTCAACAACATGCCAGCTTAAATTCATATCCGCGAAAATGTTTCTTGCATAGATCACATCCAACATGTACAATGCCATGTTGAAAGTTGGTGTTTCTCCATCCTTTGGTGTCTGGGCTTGTAGGATGTTGGTGCTTAGCTGTTTGGAAATGATGGCTCCCCAGTTGAAACTTCTCCTGGAGATTGCCACAGTATATGCCAAGGGAATCCACGCTTCTAAAAACTTAGAGAAATATTTTTCCTCATATAATCAACAAATTAAAGCCATTAAATACATATACGACTCTCTTAGGTTTACCATGCTATACTAGTCGTTGCTCCTATTTGTGAAATTATTATATTCCCTCCACCATGAGGCTAGTAACCTGCTTGTGTCATGGAACTCATAAAATCAAACCAAAAAGTATGTATTTATCCTTTACTCTGGGTCTCTAAGCTTGTAGTATTTTTGGACCTCTACTGGAAGAAACACACACACACATTCACCCTGTTCATTATTGATTGTGCATTTTTTCGCGTATGTGTGGTCAATCATCCATCCTAGGGTTTCAATGCAGGGAAAACCTGGGGTCCGACAGGCCACCATATGTAGATATGATCGCCTGATGTTTGGGAAAACCTAGTCATCCAACATCCTGACGTTCAGGTCGCTATGGGGTGTAAAGTCCAGGTAATCTTCCTGGTTGATTTTCTTAAACAACTCTCCTAGTGTGGGAGCATTACTTTCGATCTAGTGCTCGCCTCTGTTTTGCCGAATGCCGGAGGTTGGGTAAACTGATTTTTGGTAGAAGTGAGGATAATTGATTATGTCTTTGAGACAAAATCAAGAGCCCTTGCAGTTCTTGGTGTAGACCCTTCGCTGACCTCCGGTTCTTTCATTTTGGGCGTTCTTGGTGAGTGCCTGGTCGTTGGCTTCCTTGGAGGCATTTTCCTCTTCCTTGCAAGAGATTAAACTGGTCTTACTGATAATCAAAGTTAGAGATTGGGGTTGTAAGCTCCTCGATTCTTTCTCTCTCTTCTTCGTCTTCTTCAGGAGATAACTGATTTTTGAACAAAATACAATGTTTGGGCATAAAATTTGCAAATTTAACTTAAAGCATACTTACCTTGTCACGTCAAGTCTTAAATTCAGGAGTGTAAATGCGGTCTGCACAATCTACCACAGAATACGCACCATTATTAGGAATAATGCAACGTCGATTGACGGTCCAGGAGCGGATTATTTCGTAGTTCATCGATGACTTCAAATTTCAATGGTTGGTCAATGCACAGGATCACAGTGTAGGTTGCGCGAAAAATGAATTTATCTAATCAAATCACAAAATTCTGTCTCATCTCAATTGGAGGTGTCCCATCGAATTACCAAGACTTTAAGAAACTAGTATGATTGGTATCGAGGATGAGAAGGATCGCGGATCAACCAGGGTTGTCGACATCGACAGGTAAAGTTTCAAAATAAAACAAGGAGTTTAGTGTTCTAGCAATCAACCGATAGTTAATGAGTGTATCGACGTCGACAGATTGTCTTTGACGTTATTTTGTTGGTGCCTCTAGTAAAAATTTCTGATGTCGACCCAAAACCGCCCCATTGTGCTGACATGGGAATATAGATATGACATGGGGGACATCAAAAGATGACGTGGGTAATACCTGAGAAATACAGACTGTTTATGTGGAAAAACATGTGGCGGTTAATTTGACACCTCAGGCGTGATGAGTGTTTCTTTTTGGCGTCGATAATTTTCTTTTGCGACATGTTGTCGTTCCCTTTCTCCCTCTTCGTCGATGCCGATGGTATATCGACGATGTTGTTTTCCTATGTTGACAATTTACCTTTTAGATTTCCCCGATGCCAACGGTACATCAACGATTTTAGAAAATGTTTTCACAGGCTGGAATCAACGATCGACGCGACATTTCTCCCATCTTTCCGATGCCGAAGGTACATCGACGATCGGCGATTATCGTTGTTATGTGGGCATTTTTATTTTTTCTAATTTCGTTGATGTTAACGATGGGCACATGGCTCGAATTTTAAGTTGTGTACACTTAGTCTAAATGCCAATTTTACTTAGAGAAAATTCAATATGTTCAACAACTCCAAATCAAATCGAATGTGATCGATGATAAAAACATAACAACAGAAAAAACCCATTGATCCCTACACAACTAACTCTATTAAAAAATGACAAAGTGGTACCCAAAAGAAAAAATTCAAAAAAACTTTTAGGGTGTGTTGGGTGCTCAACAAATGGTGATTCTCTGGGTGAAAATATAATCTCTACTCCTTCCCTCATGCTTACCCCATGCAAATTGGTTGAGAAACAATCTGGCTTTATTCCATTCTTTTTTCAACAGAACCTTTTTATCAATGTGTACAAAAGTTCCTAGGTTCGCAAATCCAAATCTTCCTATGGGGTTTATCTTTTCCACCCCCTTAACTTTTAACCGCATCCATGTCATTTCTAGACAAGAGTCGAGTAGGGCGTCCATCGATGTGAGGCGATTTATCTATCATTCCTTTCTTACGATGTTGCTCCGCTGCCAGCAAGCGTCCGTAGCCCCGAAGAAATCACCCCAACATCATAGACCTTGCTCCACTGCCAACAAGCATCCATAGCCCCAACGAAGTTATCTGCATACCCTATCGGACTTTACATTCTTTTTATGGATCATCTTTTTCTGGCATAAATACCAAGAGTGAGTCATAGAGGAGGATATTTGTTTTTTGAAAAGGTGAAACTATTAAGGTGGATCTTTCCCTGGCTTTGTCCGTAGGTACATGTGATTCTTTCCACTGAGCCACCTTTCCATTTAGATCTACCAGGCCACTAGGCGGATATTTCATCTCTTCCCCAGGTAGTATGCTTACAAAGAAAAATATGATTCTGAAAATTTGTGTTTTCCCAATGTCTCTTATTTTGCATGTAAGTGTAGGTCAAGAGCATAGTCTCCTTCACCGTATTCATTAAAATCAACCATTGTTTTATGAAAAACAACTTAATTAAAAGAAAATAACAAGAAAAAAAAAGCATGAAAAAGGAGTTTGAAAAACGGTCTTTCCTAAACCCACACATTCGTTCGAATCAAAAAGTATGTTGAAAAAGAAACAAAAAATAAAACAAAACATCAAAAGAGATTTTTTTTTAAGAGAAATATTGTATCAGATTCCCCCCTCAGTTTCTACAACCGGTATGTGCCTGCCCCAATCTTCTCGACCACCTGAAAAGGTCTGAGCCATAGATTTTGTAACTTTGAGTGTTTTCCTTTGGACTCATTTGCTTTATCCCACTTCAAGACTAGGTCTCCCACTTCAAAAAAAAAATCTTTGGCCTTATGTTTTTCGAACCATATTTTGACTACTTGCTGATGAGCGATGAATTTGACTTTAGCCTTTTCCATTTCTTCCTCTAGCATGAGAAGGGTATCGATATTTTGTTGAATAACGAATGAGGGTTGACCTCTCGATGCCTGGGCCAGCTGTAAAGATGGAAGATACAATCCATTTGGGAGAATGGATTCTTGTCCATATACTAGAAAGTACATAGATTTTCCTATGGCTTATTTAGGTGTTACTCTATCGGCCTATAGGGCATTATGAAGCAAATTATGCCAAGTCCTCTGATTCTCCACCTGTTTTTTTTTTAATTATCATCAGGTTTTTATTAGTTGACTCTGCCACCCCATTCCCTTATGGATAATAGTTTGCATAATATCTTAATATGATCCCCTTATCAAGGGAGAATATTTTCAAGAGCATGGAGGGAAAGTAGGCAGCATTGTCAAAAATCAGAATGGAGGGCAATCCAAACCTTGTTATTAGTTGTTGTTCTAGAAATTGGATTACTACCTTTTCATTAACGTGCATGAGAGGGATATCCTTCATTTGTTGGCTTAACTAGTTTATCTACTCTAATCTTACCTTACTGTTATAAGTTGACCCAGTTTCATATTTAACAACCTTCCAACAAAATCCCTCTAAAACTATCGTTCCCCCTGGTAAAACCAGAAGGTATCGCAGTACACAGGGTGCACTGCGCAGTCTCACCCGAGATAGTTCTATGGGTGGCTACAATACTCAGATGCTTGTAACCTGGAAATAAGTGGGGATCTGTAATTGTACCTTGTGATCTTCATTTATTTAGTCTAACATCTTAATTAATCAGTCATTCTTACTCATGCATGTGAAATATCAGATCTAACTAGTTCCTTCATTCATTTGTCTAGCATTTAATCATTAACAACAACGGATATGAATAAAATTCAGTCACATAACACAAGTTTTACTGTGGTTTACCCCCCTTGGGCTATGTCCACAAATATTTGTCTCTTGAGATATTTTATTATGTCTCAGCAATATATCGCACCGCACGCGTTTACATTCTTGGATCTTACAATATTATCAGGCTTCCTGATCTCGATGAGGCTGAATAGATCGCACCAGGATCCTGAGCCTATGATATAACCCTCGAGATCGAGTTACTCGAATCTTCTCTAGCTCACCAGCTTACAAAATGTTGCAGTTCTAACTTTTCTCACTCTCCTCTCTATCTCTCCCTCTTCCTAGACCTCCTAGGTACTAATTATACATATTCTTGGCTTATCATCCATTACAATATCTTGCAAAAACTCTAACCCTAATGTAGTTAGGTATCCCTTACCTGCATGCCTCACATGCTTCCCTCACATGTGCTTCTTTTCCTTCCAGCTGTCTTTGCTTTCACTTTGTTCTTTTCTCTCCAAAAATGGCCTTTTCCCCAAAATGGGCATGCGCCCAACATGCCCCCAACACCAACATCGTGGCTCATCCCGAGTCACTATCTAACTCCCTTGTCTGCCACTGCTTGTGTCAGTGCTTCGTACATGTCTACTATCCATTGGCACTACTCATGAACCTGCTTTCTCTTTGCTTTCATGGCTTTGACCACCTACACAATGATTGATGGTCTTAAGATCTCGCCCCCCTCTAAGCCTATTTGTTTGAGGCATGCTTTCGATGCATCGATTTCCACGACCAATTGTTATTTATTTTCCTATAAGGGCTCCAAATGCGCTTGTCGTGCGATTTTCTATGCATGTACCACTTTTTCTTCTACCTGAAGGTTCTTCAGTTCTATGATTGTCTTAATCTTCTCAAGCAG
Organism: Picea engelmannii; assembly: GCA_009831015.1. Taxonomy (NCBI): domain Eukaryota; kingdom Viridiplantae; phylum Streptophyta; class Pinopsida; order Pinales; family Pinaceae; genus Picea; species Picea engelmannii. Next base: position 134,556 of record ML801246.1, on the reverse strand, counting down.
GGACAGTGTCCTCTGTCGCTTCTTGATATCTGCCATTAAGGCCTGTAATTTATCTTCCTTTCCTTGCATCTCTTGTAGGATCCCATCTTCTAATAATTGGGTCCATAGCTGGCCACTTTTCTCCAGCAGTTCTGCCACCCTATGTATATTCTACGCGATGTTCTCTGCAACTACTATCGTGTCTTTCTCTCTTTCCGCTCGAACTGCTGGCAAAGTTGTAGGTACTGCGCACTCCTTCAGTTCCTTGATTTTTTCTTTATATTATCATAGAGTCTAAGCTATATTTGTTATCTTCTCCTCTGAAGATGTTTCCTCCAATACTGTGTCATCTGAGATAGATTGAAATACTGCATCTATCTGGGTCTCCATCTGGTCCACTTTTCTCCATGATATCTCTTTCCTCTACCCTTCCTAGATGATGGCTTCCTTCAGTGCCATATTTTCTTCCTGCGTTAGTTAGATATTCGTCATGTCAAGCCTTGCTCTAGATTGAATTTACTGTGTGACGCTAACCTATAACTTATATAATTCTTTTGCTGGTATTTTGGACATCTCCAAGTCTAACATTTTGATGTCCTTTATGAGCTTCTGCGTTGTTTCCTCATCGATGAACAACATATCTGGCGTTATGATAAAGTTATCACTTCCCTGAACTATGATTTGTACTATTTCTCCAATAGGTTCTCCTTCTCTTACTAGTGTCGTTTTTTCCTTTTTTTGTTGTTCTGCCTTGATCCTCAATTGTTCTAACATGGTTTTGAACTCCTATACCTATTCCAAAATTGAAGACCTATGGTTTTCCGCATTTTCCCATTCTTCTGATAGTTGATATTCTATTGTTGTGGCTATCATTTCTACATTGTGTTCTATCAATGACATTTCCATTTGTTTCTTGTGGGTCTTTGCTTTCTTCCTGGAGCCACTTACTTGCATCGATGTTCTCTTTATTTAGGCATCTATTTGTTCAGATTATTCGGGCATCTGTGTATCCATGCAAGTGTTCTGCTCAACTTCTTCATCCACAGTTATGTCTTGTGCCTCTATCTGCACTTCCTCTGTACTCACCTATCTTGTTGGTCCTCCCGGTGCCTGCTCGACAGCTTGTGGACCCTGTGTCGGACCACGCTATGACGTCTTTTGTGTCCTAGTCTTCATCTGAATGGATTTGTTGTCGCCCCCTATCCCTATTATTTTTTTCTTTTGCTGGGTAGCACCATTCATGTCTATCTGATGTGAAAGGAGTGTGTTACCCTGTGTCTGGACTTGTACTGGTGGAGTTGTGCTTGGGATCTATGGTACTTTACACTCGTCATGCCACTCTTGGACCTCCATTTGGATGTGTGTGTCGTGAAACAATACTTTAGTTACAAGCACTCCTTGGTGGGGTCCTTCTTTGCCTGTAACCACATGTTGTGGCGTGATGTGCATAAATTGGCTATTTGTCCACACTCCTGGAACACTTTTGGTGATATCCTTCATGTCTCTATCATGCTTTTCTGAATCTCAGTTAAGTACTGTGCGAACATTTCATTGTTGACTTTCTTTACCTTGGGATCTGTGGTTCTTCAATGCGATGTGTAGCGCGCTGTGCCACATTTTCATGTCCTTGTGAGGAACATCATATATGTTGGTTCATGCCACCCTATAAGTGCAATGAGGATGAGTAACCACGAATAGTGGAAATCAGAGCCTCGGTATTTCGCATCTTTACAGTCCTCTAGGAATGAGTTGAGTAGGTATGGGGCCCAGCTCATCAATATCCCCTTTACACAGTGTGCCGCAGATGCTACTACTCCTGCGGGCACTTCTTCTTTTCAACACTTGTGCATTAATTTGCAACCGAGCAATATGGTTGCAAACCGAGTTGCAGGATCATTGATTTCATTGATCTTGATTCCTCTGTTCCCCCACTCTGCACCGTACTTCTCTTTAATCTCATCGGAGATGGCCTTTTCTTGAGTCTTGTCATTTAGGTATTGCTCCAGCCTATCCCCATCTATGGGTAGCCCTACAATCTTTGCGATGAGGTCAACATTGATTGGTACTGGATTTTCCATCGATAGGATGCCTCTGTGCACCCTTTCTAGAAACTGTTTAACACATGCAATTATGTATTTTTTGTGCTTGAAGTGTGGTATGTCTAAGTGATTAATGATACCTATGTTGTATAGGCCTAGGATCCATTGTGTAGGCTCCAACCGTGGCACGCCTGATGGGCCCTCTCCCTTGCTCTCTAGGTAGCTCTGTGCTGCCAAATCTGGAAATGTTGTGGCATCCGAAACATTGTGGTTGGAGTATTTAAGGTCGTCGAATCCTCCTACTACTTAGCTCTACCTGAGTGCATTGTACGCCCTGCATACTGGTTTCTGCTCACAGGTTCTTTTTCCCTTGTGGGGATGGTACTCCCCCCTCTTTATTGGTTTCCTTCTCTGATTCTGGCTCCATTCCTTGCTGTGTGGATTCCATGGCCGGTTCGGCTCCCTGTGGCCCTTTTCCCCTGGATGCATTAGATTCCTTTCACACGAAATGTTCTCCTAGCTTCTCGGGATCATGCGTGGATTCTTGCTCCTCCTCCACATGTAAATTGGTTTGCTCATATTCTAGTGTGTGGATTTCATCCACATACACCATTGTCGGCATCTCATTGGTTCTGCCTTGTGGTCCCCGTGTAGTACTCCGGGTGTTTCGCCCAGTTCTTCTTCGTGCTCCAACTCGCGGTGGTGACATGGTGGTTAAATTCAAATGACAGGCTCTTAATTCATTGGTTGGTAGCGCAGTTCCACACTTCGATCGTTCTTTCACTCAACTCAACATTTTTCTCCTTGGAAAAAATCACAATGGGTTGGTTTTCCCCCCTCTTTCTGACTTTATAGTGTGTTGGGGAAATGAAAGTTGTGTCACACTAATACTTGTCTCTTTTTCACCTTTTCGTTATGCTTCCTGCACACGGTACCATTTTACTCATTTAACCGATCTCTTACGCATTGTGTTTTTTGAACCCTGGTTTTCTTGCAATGCCCCATTTTGTCTACCCAGTCTTGTTCTGTCGAGGCTCTCCATGTGCGTTGAATTCTTCTTCTTCTTCTTATTCTTTTTTTACACCTCTCTTTACTGCGCGGTAACTTTCTGAGTGCTAGGAGGTCGATTGTCCTTGTAGATTTTCAGTTGACTCCCATTGATCATTCCTCTGAATTATGTACCTCCTAAATCTTTCAATTATACAACTCCTCCATCTGTGACAGTATTTACTTCATATGGTCCCAACCAATCTATTCTGAATTTTCCTGGGTGCTGAAGAAATTTACTGTCATACACCAGGACTATGTCTCCTTCCTTGAAACTCTTCCTTTTAATATGTCTATCATGCCAATATTTGTCCCTTTCTTTCTATATTTCTTGGTGAAATCCTTCTAGGATTCTATATTCTTCCATCTCCAGCAACTGACTTAGTCATTCTTTGATTGCGCCTCATTCTTTCATGTTGGTGATTGTTGGTATGCACAGACTAGGTACCAAAAATTCTAATGGCACCACTTCTTCTTGTCCATATACCAACTTGAATGATGTCTGCCCTATCAAATTTTAGCATGTAGTCCTGTATGCCCATTGTACTGCTGGTATCTTCAGGTCCCAATCATCTATGGTGATGTTGCATATCTTTGTCAGTGCATTCTTTAGGATCTTATTAAAGGATTCCACTACTCCATTTGCTTGAGGGTGATATGGTGTACTCTTTTGATGATATACTTCAAACTCCTCAATCATACCCTTAATAGTATTGTTAATGAAGTGAGTGCCCTGGTCATTCATCAAAATCCTTGGGCATCTAAACCTAGTGATCACTTCCTGAAATAGGAAGTGTGATGCAGTCTCTGCGCTGCAGTCCTTGATTGGCATTGATTCTTCCCATCTCGTTAGATACTCTGTTGCAATAATGGCATACCTTGCTCCTGACCTCTTTGCTGGTGGGTTAATTGGTCCTACAAAGTCTATTTCCCATTTTTCAAATAACTACAAGGTTACTTGTGGTCTTAGGGGCATATCGTCCTGTCTATTAGGTTTACCAACCCTCTGACATACATCACATCTGTGGCAATAGTCCTTTGCATCTCTATGAACAGTCGGCCACCATATTCATGCATGCAATACCTTTTGCACGGTCGCTTTTCCTGCATAATGTCCTCCTGTTATTCCCTCACGGGCCTCTGCTAAAATCCTATGTCTTTCATGTTCTAGTACACATATTCTCAATATTTTGTCTACACCCATCTTATATAAGTGTCCTGTAATCAATTGATAGTTTGCAGCTTAGACTACCAAATTTTTCTTCTGTGCAGTGTTGAATTCTTGTGGCGCAGTCCCTGTACTCAAGTATTAAATGATGCCAGAAAAATATTCATCAACTACTTTTACTGAAAATAATTGTGCATCAAAGAAGTTTTCCTCTAAGTTCATAGGTTCCTCTCCATTAGTGATCCTTGATAAGTGATCAGGGTCTGCATTCAACTTCCCTGGTTTGAATATTACTACAAAGTTAAATTCCTGGAACAATAGTAACCATCTACAAATTCTCCCCCCCAACAATGGCTTATTGAATAGGTATTTAAAAATCGAATGATCTGTAAACATCTTGAAATGTTTTCCCAGTAAGTAATGTATGAACTTCTGGAGTGCATAAATCATAGCTAGGCCTTCTCTTTCTGTGGTATTGTAATTCTGCTCTAACTCTGACAGTTTTCTGCTAGCAAATGCTATAGGATGGTCCAATTCCCCTATTCTTGGTTGTGCCATAATAACTCCAAGTGCTATAGTTGATGCATATACATGCACATGAAATGTTTTTTCCCAATCTGGGAATACTAGTATTGGTGTTGTTACCATCTTCTCTTTTAGAGTGTCCAATCCTCGCTGGCAGTCCTCATTCCACTGAAATTTACTATCTTTCCTCAATAGTTTCTCCATTGGCACAGTGATTTGTGAATACCCTTTTATGAATTTCCTGTAGTAGCCTGTATGTCCCAATGTTTCTCTCAACTGACATATTGATTTTGGTGGTGGTATATTAACAATCATTGGAATATTGGAAGGATCTACTAGCAAGTTTTGTTTGCACACTATATGGCCCAATAATATCCCAAAAGGTGTCCAAAAGATGCACTTCTTGATATTTAGTGATATCTGACACTGCCTGCATCTTTCTAACATAAGCCTTAACACCTCTACATGGCCCTTCAATAGACTGTGTACTGTCCAATCATCCAGGTATACTTCTAAAAATTGATGGATGAATTCTTTAAAAGCAGCTATGACTACTATTTAGAATATTGTTGGTGCATTATGTTGAGGGGTCCTAAATCCCTTTAACTCAACAGTAGGAACCAAACCCACCACGATGGCCCAATTAGACTCTGCAACATTTGATGGTGGAATGGTTCTCCAGATCTTTTGATCTGGCCAATTTATCGATGGGATTTACATAGTGATTGACAGTATATCTTCTTATGAAAGTTCCTCCTTTAGTTTAAACGTTCTCTTTTGTCTTTTCTTTTATTAGATGGGTCTGATAAAAATATGTGTGCTGGCATAAACCAGCTGGTAAGGGGTGTTCTTAACTACTGAAGAAGGCTAATCTCGGGATAACCCTTATGCTCAAGCACGCAGACAAAGATATTCACACATGTGACAATCCTAGTACTAATACATTAACTTGCTTGTATTTAAATTATTGACTGAGATACAATTATCAGAAGAAAACAAACATGCAATAAGATGATGGCAAGAAAAATAGTTTCCTTATCCCTAGCTGTTTAAGGATAAATTCGTTAGTGCGGACACAGACCAATCTCCCCAGATCCACCTGGATCTGGAACAAACCGTGACAGAATACTACTCTTTCCCTAGTTCTAAAGTGTTGAATGGACAAGAGAAGAAGGATGATATACTTACTTTATGAAAGCTCTCC
>ML801246.1:101268-121883 GCA_009831015.1 Picea engelmannii | reverse complement strand
CACCCAAGAAGCTTCTCCTTCTAGAAAATTCGAGAAACCGTACGTTTTTCCCACGTGCTGGAATTTCCGCACCCTAGCTATATAGCAACCTGCGGAAAGTTCGCACCCTGGCTATATAGCAACCTGCGGGAATTTGTCATTCCTGCACCCTGCCTATATAGCAACCTGCGGAAATTTCTCTTTATAAGGTTTTTTTACATAGGAAAATGCAACTCCTTTTCTCAGGAAAAGTTCTTCTTCCTTCTCTCTTCAGGAACTCAGGCCATTGTGACCCCTCTAAAGGCAATAGATAGGTTTACATCATTAACGATCATAGGGATGATGAAAATAATGTGTAACACTAGCATCAATCACACATTAACACAATGATTTTCTTTATTCATTAGAGACAAGAACTACAAAAAATATTGAAGCAACTAACTTATTAATAGATTCAGAAACTCTTACTCATTACAACATCCATTAATGAAATAAAGTTGGAAGTAATTCCTCCTCAATCCAATCACACAACACCTTTGATGAAAAACACAAATTTGTCTCCGGTCCTAAGCAAGACTTCTCAAGTAAGGTAGTTCAGAAATAGTTCGTTACAATTCCAAAAATGAGGGTCTTTCCCAAAACCATCGACCTTTGCTAAAAGGTCAATCCTCTAATTTATAATGAATCATTAACTCAAAATAACTATTACAAGTGCAAGATAAGTAAAACAAAATATCGCCACATGGTGCTTTCATCTCTCTATTCTCTAAGACTCATCAAATAGTTTTACTAAAGTGGATGACTCTTCTCATATTCCGAACTTTTGACGAAGAGTTCCTCGCATGTGTTGGCATATGAGAACCTGTGCTGGTCCATCGGGGCTAAAAGAATTTCTTTCACTTCTACTGCCCATTCTCTGTACTTGATTATTTTAACACTCAACCGCTACAAAACTGCTCGAGCCTTAATCATATGCTCCATGAACTATTTTACTTGAGCTCGCGCCATGCTCGCCACATTTTTTATCTCTGTTGTCCATGCCGAGTCTTGTTCTGCATGTTGCTTGACTATGCCATGCAGGTCGAAAAAGTCTTCGTGTGAGCGATATTCTGGGAGGCTGATGCCTTTCATTTCCCGATTAATCTTTTCCCAACTCTTTTTGCACTTGTCCCACTTCTCCTGAATCTTCCGTTGAGGTTCCTGGGCCATTTTTACCCAGTATTCAGTCGTTTTCCTAATCCAATCTATGATGTTATCCCTCAGCACCCGAATACCGTGCTCTTCGGCATCTCGGCCCTTTTGAACCACACTGATGTAATCGATCCTTTCTACTGCTTGGTGAGCTTTCTCATACCACCTTTCCACGTCCTTGCAGGTCGCTAGTTCCATAAGGGTGTCTTCTTGGAAATCGGCTATACCTGCAGTGAAAAGGTGTCGTTCATTCATGAATTTGGCATAGGTATATTGGAAGTCACTTCTCAAAAACAATGTGGCCTGTGTGGAGTCCTGATAGTATTTTTCCAAATGGCGTAGATGCTCCAACTCCTTAAGTGTAGCGACCAACTCCTTTTCATCTCTTATTGCTCTATCTAATGTGGCATTTGTGATATTCATCCCTGTGTCGATAAGCTCTATTGGCCCTTGACCAAGTTTTGAAGAAACATTGGTCGTGTTTGACCACTTTTGGGACTTCGACAAGCTGGTTGAAGATGGAGCACCAGGCGGAGCTGAGATTACGGGATCTCACGTATTTTAAGGACTTGTGGACCTAGCAAAGGGTTTACTAGGGTTTATGTAACGGGTTATGGGATGTCGGCCATGGGTTTACCCATGATTAGGCCTTTTTGTAAATGTATAAATAAGTAGCTAGGCGATGTAAGAAGCACCGACTATCTAGTGTGGCTTCGTGCAAGAAAGTATTGTTAGTATTGGCTTTGTGCAAACAGACTACATAAGGCTTTGTGCTAATAAGGAGTTGGTTTTGTGTCTTGACCTAGTTTTGGGGAAGGTGGATCTAGTGTGATGTGCACAGATCACCTGTCTAGTGCAAAGTTTGGCTCTGTGGATTTATGCATAGGAGCATATGAATGTAATAAGATTGAAGACTACTAAAGAAGAAGAAGAAGTTGGTGGACGTAGCCACACACTGGGGTGAACCACGTATATCCTGTGTCTTGATGTGCTTTGTGAGATGTTATTTATGCTTAGTGTTGTTATTATAATGTATGATGAATGCATCCGATGTTGTTGCTTAGTGCTTAATGGTATTTGAATGCTAGATCTGAGTTAATGCTATGTGATAAGTGAATGGAAGTGCTTGATCTTTATTGCTACTACATCGATCTATAATAAGGGTTTAATATGCGATGTGAATGAGACTCAAGAACTAATGCATATTGTTGTATAAGTTCTATGATAAGTGTTGTAATCATAGATCTGTGTCCTAGCTTGGTTGTAGACACCTGAGTCCTGCAACTGTTGGGTATGTGTTATATTCTTTGCATGTGTGTGTGTGGGTGTGTCAGATTCGACAATTGCGTCTGATGATCCCTCGTAGTAGTGTTGTTTGTGTCATGTGCACCCAATATTCCTAGGGGGGTCCTAGGGGGGGCCAGGTATGCCCCCCTGGTTACACGCAGCGTTCGGGGTAGCGCCCCAAAAAACATTTTGGGGTGGTTTTTGCTATTTTTAGCGGATTTTGCTATTTTTAGCGGTTTTCTAAATTAATCCCAGATTAAGGGATTAAGGTTTTGGTATCTACGGAATACCTAAAAACATTGTATATATTGTATGGTGAATGGTGAAATTCGATACAATGAATATAAAAAAGGTTTTTCCCGATTGAGGGTTTCCGGTATAAATCTCTGTGTACTATGTGAATGAGCCATTGATTAATTTATGTTTTACTTAAGAATATATATGCATTGCTTTAATTCACAGGTTTAAAATTTACATGTGGTATTAGAGCTCATTTTTGGCTTCAGAGGGACGCCTTTGTTGTTGAGGGTTTGGCTTGGTCTTGATAGATCAAGTTTATCTTGGGTCTGTGATAAACTTGGGTTTAGTGGGAGCTTTTGCAGTGGTGATTCGAGTGTATAAAGAGGAATGGAGAGCTCTTCTAGAATCGATATAGAGAAGTTCAACGGTAAAAACTTTGAGCTATGGAAGCTCAACATGGAGGACTTTCTTGTAGACAAAGAACAATGGATCGTTGTGGATCCTAGTACACAGCCTACTGGTACACCGTCTACTAGAACAGAGGCTATTGGTACACAACCTACTAGTACTCCACGTATTGGTATGTCGAAGGAATATTGGGAGAAGTTGGACAGAAGAGCAAGGAGTACTATTCGACTCTGCCTGGTAGATTTGGTGTTGTTAAATGTCTCGGGAGAATCTACAGCCAAGGAACTATGGGATATGTTGGGGAATTTGTACCAGTCAAAGTCCCTGGTAAACAAGTTGTTTCTTCAAAAGAAGTTGTATCATCTTAGGATGGAAGATGGAGATTCTGTGACAGGACATCTAAATGCCTTTAATACTCTGTTAAGTCAACTTATCTCTGTTAATATTACGATTACAGAAGAAGATAAGTGTATTAATTTGTTATGTTCTTTTCCAGATTCTTGGGATAATTTGGTTGTAACAATTGGTAGCACCACTCAATCTACATTGAAGTATGAGGATGTAGTTTCATCCTTCTTATCTGAAGAGATAAGGCGGAAAAGCATGGATAGTCATAGCACAGATGATTTATTTGTAAGAGGTCGTACCCAAGATAGGAATCATGGTAAGCCTTCAGGGGGGAGATCTAAATATACAGGTAGATCTAAGTCTCCAGGAAAATCTTTGAGGAAATGTTGGAAGTGTGGTAAAACAGGGCATTATAAGAAAGATTACAAGTCTAATAAGGTTGAAAAACCAAAGGGATCTGATAGTACCTCTTCCACAGAGGAGAAAACCTCCACTGAAGAAGGAGGTGATGTTTACCTGGCATCTACAAGTACACATGCAGACCGTGATGTATGGTTGATCGAATCAAGTGCATCATACCATATGACTCCTCACAGAGAGTGGTTCTCTAAATATGAAAAATATGATGGTGGTGATGTATTCCTAGGAGACGACTTGACATCAAAAATATTGGGACATGGAAGGGTTAAGTTGATACTAAAATATGGAAGGATTAGAACTCTCCCTGGGGTTCTGCACATTCCAAAACTTGCCAGGAGCCTAATATTTGTAAGCAAGTTGGATGATGCAGGAATGTATACTGTATTTGAAAAGAACACTTGTAAGATGGTATGAGGGGCAATGGTGTTGATGAGGGGAGTTTGGTGTGGAACTCTATGCAAGTTGTTGGGAAGCACTTATAATAATGAGTGTAACAGTTTTGTTGTCCTTGAGCAGGAAAATAAAGAAGACAAGACCAATACTGTCCCTGAAAAGAAGACCATGTTGTGGCATCAAAGATTGGGGCATATTGGAGAAAAGGGCCTTCAAACACTACACAGTAAAGGCATGGTTGAAGGTATGTCTAATTGCACTCTGGATTTTGATTTCTGTGAACATTGCATATATGGTAAACATAATCGAGTAAGATTCCCATCTGGTGCTACAAGAGCAAAGGGGATCTTAGAATTGATATACAATGATGTGTTTGAACTCGTGCCTATTCCATCACTAGTTAAGTCTGTGTATTATGTTTCATTCATAGATGATTTCTCAAGGTACACGTGGATTTATTTTCCTAGAAAGAAATCTGAGGTATTTGATAAATTTAAAGAGTTTAAGGCTCTGGTAGAAAATTAGATAGAGAAGAAAATAAAGGTATTGAGAAAAGATAATGGTGGAGAATTCTGCGGAAATGAATTTGAAGAATTCTGTAAGAAGTGTGGTATAGAAAGGTAGAAGACTACTCCATACACTCCTCAGCAAAATGGAGTTGCAGAAAGGATGAGCATGGCACTGATGGAAAAAGAAAGAAGCATGCTCAACGGTGCCGAGTTAGGACAAGAATTTTGGGCAAAGACAGTGGGTACAACATGTTACTTGGTCAATCGATCACCTTCATCAGCGTTGGATGATAAAACTTCACACGAGATATGGACTGAAAAGAAACCCTCTCTTCAACATCTTAGAGTGTTTGGTTGTGATTCTTATGTACATGTTCCAAAGGAAAATAGGAGTAAGCTGGATAAAAAAGCTGAAAAGTGTATCTTTATTGGTTATAAAGATGGTGTGAAAGGTTATAAGATTTGGAACCTAGAAACTAAGAAGATTGTTTACAGTCGGGATGTTGTTTTTAGAGAGGTAAAAGATGTGTCCAAACAGGAATTCCTACCAAGGCAAGATGAACCTAAGAAAATAGAGCTAGAGTTGGATGATGAAAAATCTGAATCATCTGAAGAAGATGAAGCAGAAGAAGAAGAAGAACCTCATACCCCAGTATTGAGGAGATCAGTGAGAGAAATAAGGAAACTAGAAAGGTATAGTCCACCTGATTTCCGTTCCAAATTTTCTTTATCTATTACTGATGATGATCCCAAAACTGTCAGGGATGTGGTGAATTCAGAGGACAGTAAACTCTGGAAGAAGGCCATGGTTGAAGAAATTGATGCATTGGATAAAAATGAGGCATGGGATATAGTTGAGTTGCCATATGGAAGAAAATGTGTTGGTAGCAAATGGTTGTTTAAGAAGAAGTTTAATGCAGAAGGAAAAGTGGAGAAATACAAATCTCAGTTAGTAGCAAAAGGTTATTCCCAAGTAGAGGGAATTGACTTTGGTGAGATTTTTTCTCCTATTGCTAAGTTAACTTCTATTAGATTTATTTTATGTATTGTTGCTACTTTTGATCTTGAAGTGGAACAGATGAATGTAAAGACAAAATTTCTACATGGGGATATGGAAGAAGAAATCTACATGAAGCAACCAAAAGGATTTGTAGTGAAGTGAAAGAAAGACATGGTCTGTAAGCTAAAGAATTCACTATATGGTTTGAATCAATCACCTAGGATGTGGTACCAAAAGTTTGACACATACATCCCTGGATTGGGATTTATGAGAAGCAAGGTTGATCACTGTGCATATTCCAAGCAGGTTGGTAATGACTTCATTTATGTAGTGTTGTATGTTGATGACATGTTGTTGGTAGGAAATAACATGGATGTTATCAAGGAGGTGAAATCACATCTATCCTCCAAATTTGACAAGAAGGATCTCGGTGCTGCTAACTTCATTATGGGAATGGAAATTAAAAGAGATTGTGCTAACAGGAAACTCTAGTTGAATCAGAGAAAATATGTTGAGATGATATTGTAGAGGTTTAATATGCATGGAAGTAAACCGATCAAGGTTCCTATTCCTATAGGGGTAAAGTTTTCTACAGATCAGTGTCCCAAGACACAGGAAGAAGAAGAGGACATGTCCCATGTTCCGTATGCCAATGTAGTTGGCAGTTTGATGTATGCAATGGTCTGTACTAGACTGGACATTGCACATGCAATGGGATTTTTGAGCAGGTATATGTCAAAACCAGGGAAGGAGTATTGGACGACAGTATAGAGGGTCTTTGGGTATTTGTGTGGCACTACCAATTATGGATTGTGCTACCAAGGAAGACCAGGATTGGACTGAGTGGTGGACATACATGGCTTTGTTGATCCAGACTGGGCTGGATATTTGGATCGTAGAAGATCTACAAGTGGGTATGTGTTTAACCTATTTGGAGGAGCAATCAATTGGATGAGCAAAAGATAGGCTGTAGTGGTACTCTCAACTACAGAAGCTGAATACATGGCAGCCACTCATGCAAGCAAGGAAGCAATATGGTTACAGAGATTGTGTTTAGGTATTGGGTTGGTACAACAATCAGTGAGATTATATTGTGACAGTCAGAGTCCAATATTCCTAGCAAAGAACCCAGCTTATCATTCGAAGATAAAGAATATTGATGTTCAGTATCACTTTGTGAGAGACATGGTTGAGAAAAAGAAGGTGTTGCTGGAAAAGGTTGACACTTTGAAGAATGTTGCAGATTCATTGACAAAGTCTGTGAGAAAAGAAAAGTTCTCCTGGTGTAGAGTAACAATAGGCATTGTTTCCCTAGATTGTTGACTATATATAATCATGTGGACCCCTAGATGCAAAGAAAACAACAAGTGGGAGAATGTTGGGTATGTGTTATATTCTTTGCATGTGTGTGTGTGTGGGTGGGTCAAATTCAACAACTGTGTCTGACGATCCCTCGTAGTAGTTCTCTTTGTGTCGTGTGCGCCGGGCACTTCCTAGGGGGGTCCTAGGGGGGGCCAGGTATGCCCCCCCTGGTTACGCGCAACGTTCAAGGCAACGCCCCAAAATATTTTTTTGGGCGATTTTTGCTATTTTTAGCGATTTTCTAAATTAATCCAGGATTAAGGGATTAGGGTTTTGGTATCTATGGAATACCTAAAAACATGGTATATATTGTATGGTGAATGGTGAAATTCGATATAATGAATATACTCAAGGTTTTCCCTGGTTGAGGGTTTCCGATGTAAATCTTTGTGTACTATGCGAATGAGCCATTGATTTTAATTTCTGTTTTACTTAAGAATCTATATGCATTGCTTTACTTCACAGGTTTAAAATTTACAGAAACCCCCCTGCCTCTACCTCATATGAGACTTCATCTTCTTTGTAGGTGTTGCCGAAAGGGCCGGTAGTTAGGTTTTTTTTGGTGTGTTGTTGAAGCGTTGAACCCTGGGTCTGCCCCTGTGCCAACAAATGGTTCTGATGTCGGGAGTTGAAACTGTGATTGCTAGGAACTGAAGAAAAGAGAAAGGTATGTGCGTAGATATGTTGTTGTAGTGTAGAGTATTCTATTGAACTTGCAAAACTCTATGCTAAGAAAGAAACCTGATCTAGAGAAAAGAGGTAAGATATTAAAGATTTTTGCTCTGGTAAAGGTAAGATAAGTGGAATTTTTTGCTTCTAAAGCATGAATCTAGGTATGTTTGATAGATTTTGTCCTAGTCTGAATGTTAGGGCACAGTTAGAAGAAAGAACTGATCTAAATAAATTTTATAGAAATAAAGAAAGATATGTTATTCCTATGCATAGAAAGGATTTTTGGACTAATAAGTGGATGCACGAACCTAGAAATAATTTTTGCAGATTGCAAATCCATCACTGTGATCCCAGTGCGCAGTACAAGAAAGGCTAGGGAACGTTTAAAAGAAAGAGAGGATTAAAACTGTGTTATAATTGCAGAAGACAGAGACATCTTGCTAAGGAATACCCTGGTACAGGTCCTATTTGTCTTTGTTGTAAAGTTATTGGTCATGAGGTTGAGGATTGCCCAAGGATGATTGCTAAATTTGAAAATATGAACATGAGCCAAGAACACTATAAGTAAGGTCAAGATACTAAGGATATGTTAAAGAATCATATACAAAAAGAGTCAGATACTATGTTAATACTGTTAAAATAAGTAATGGATGATCACAGAGACATCAGTTTACTAGAGATCCTGAAAGAAAAACAACACATTGTTACAAGAATAGAAGACTTCGACACAGACTAGGTATTTGATGATGAAACACATGTGAATGTTATGCCAGAATGCACTTGGGAAATTTTGGGAAAGCCTGCTATGGTACCTTCATTGGGAAGAATAGGCTTATTTAAAGGAAAGATGATAACCCTATGTGGAAGAGTTACTAATCTACCTATGATTGCTCATGGAATGTCGACTAAAGAAGAATTTAAAGTCATTAAATTTGTTGAGAACAATGCCCCTTTTCCACTTTTGTTAGGAAAGACTTGGATTGAGAAGGATCAGAACAGAAGGAAAGTCGAGAAGGAAGCTACACAAAATAAAAAGCAAGAACTAAGGGATCTCATAACCAGAAAAATAGAGAGACTAATAGAAGAACAAGAGGATAAGTCGAAGCAACAGAGGGCAATATAATTAGCTGTCGAAGTTGAAAGAATGTAGAAATATTTGAAGGACCTATCCATGCAAGAAATAAGAATACCTACCCTGGAGTTAATAAGAGAAGAGGTATTACCTTTGAACCCTTTAAAATAACATCAGAAGTGCGAAGCTACTATGCTAAGAGAATATAAGAATACAAATGGGAAGAGGATTCCAGAAATTGTTAGAGAAGCTCAGATCATAGGAAAGAAGGCCAGGAATCTCAATAAGAAGAAAGCTATGCTAAAGGAAGCTATATAGAATAGAAGGAGGAATTTGCAGGAGACAGATTTGTAGAACTTGAACCTCGCCAGAATAACATAACCACGCAGAATGGGACTTTGCCATGGCGAATCTACATGACCGTTGGAGGTGCCCTGACTGTTAGAACGATGCTCCAAGCGGATCGAAAACACATTTATGGGTGACTAGACCGTGTTTGGACCGTTGAGACTACGCCTAAGTTACACCATCAAAGGATCCCCCTACCGAGGCCGAAACATCAAAGAAGAGGAAGATTTCTCCGTAAAAACCTTTGGCAAGAAAGAAGACCTGTGCCAATAAACCCCATTCGAATGATGTGCTCATAGAGGACGATGTCGGTCTAATTATCACAGACATGGAGGATGCTTCAGAGGATATATTGCAGAGACATGGAGAAAAGCAGGAGACACTGTATGAAATAATCAAGAAGGAGCTGAAGGAGATACAACAATCCATCCATTCAAGTCGTGCAGTACCTACTGTGCCTTATTTGTCGAAATTGCAGAATTGGGGGATGAGCCCACCTAATTACGAAGGCTAGTAGATGCAACAAAGGCTCGACTTCATCAAGTCCATGAAGAGAAGGAGAAGGCTACAGAAGCCTTGAAGAAAGAAAAGGAGGAGGTCTTAGAACAACTACGGGTTGTGCAGTATTGCGTAACCGCCTATGAAAAGGAGAAAGATGAAATTCATGCGATTTTCGAGGAGGACAAAGCAATGATGCAGAAAGAAAAGGACCAAATTCTCGTAGAGCAGACTACGATCAAAGAAGCAATAACTAAAGCACTTCACTCTGTATCGAGCTTGGCACAGGAGGAATAAGATTCAACCAAGATTCAAGTGGGGAAGCTTGCTAAGGCCATTTAGTAGCTTCAAGCAAGGGTAATGGATTTGGAGCTTCAAGCAGTGTCGAGCACTCCACAGGAAGTGCGTGATCAGAGGGACGAAGATGTTAGGAACAGAGTTGAAAGGATCAGGACCTTCACCTTAGAATGTAAGTAGTTAAGTGATCAAAGTGCACAGACCTATGAAAACCTTGCAGAATATCCGGAGCTGAGGAAACTGGAAGCGAAAGTACAAAAGGCACAACAACAGGCATCCACCATCCAGGCACAGAAGAAGTCACTCACTGGAGTTGAGAAAATGAAGAGATCACAGGAGCAACGTTCAGTCCAGCAACATGTTACAACCATTTAGAGTAGAATCATGGAGGTTACACAATGACTACAGCCTCTGCAGGATGAAGCCTACATGATTTTGAAGAGATTGAAGGACAAGGCTCATAGCTAGACCAAGTGGTTGCGATAGTGGAACAACGCCTGGAAGGGCCTATTATAGAGAAAGTGATTCAGGATTTCATCGAAAAGGAGGTTCTGAAAAAGCAACAAGTCGAGGCATCTCGAGCCAAGCTTGAGGCCTTTGAAGCAGCATTTCCCAAATCTGAGTGACTCGGGATGAGTCACAGGTGAGTGTTGGGGGCTTGTTGGCCCTTGACCAAGTTTTGAATAAACATTGGTCGTGTTTGACCACTTTTGGGACTTCGACAGACTGGTCAAAGATGGAGCACTAAGCAGAGCTGAGATCGTGGGATCTCATGTATTTTGTGGGCTTTTGGACCCAACAAAGCGTTTACTAGGGTTTATGTAACAGGTTATGGGATGTCATCCCATGGGTTTACCCATGATTAGGACTTTTTGTAAATTCATAAATAAGTATCTAGGTGATGTAAGAAGCACCGAATGTCTAGTGTGTCTTTGTGCAAGAAAGTATTGTTAGTATTGGCTTTGTGCAAACAGACTGTGTAAGGATTTGTGCTAATAAGGATTTGGCTCTGTGCCTTGACCTAGTTTTGGGGAAGGTGGATCTAGTGTGCTATGCATAGATCACCTGTTCAGTGCGAAGTTTGGCTCTGTGGCTTTGTGCACAGGAGCAGATGAATGTAAGAATATTGAAGACTAATAAAGAAGAAGAAGAAGTTGGTGGACGTAGCCCCACACTAGGGTGAACCACATATATCATGTGTCTTGATGTGCTTTGTGCGATGTGATTTATTCTTAGTGCTATTATTATAATGTATGATGAATGCATCTGATGTTTTTGCTTAGTGCTTAATGGTTTTTGAATGCTAGATCTGAGCTAATTCTATGTGCTAAGTGAATGGAAGTGTTTGATATTTATTGTTACTGCGTTGATCTGTAATAAGGGTTTAATATGTGATGTGAATGAGACTCAATAACTAATTCATATTGTTGTCTAAGTGCTCTTCTAAGTGTTGTAATCACATATCTGTGTCCTAGCTTGGCTGTTGACACCTGAGTCTTGCAACCCCCCCTGCCTCTACCTTGGTTGAGACTTCATCTGCTTCGCAGGTGTTGTCGAAAGAGCTGGTAGTTAGGGTTTTGTTGGTGTGTTGTTGAAGCGTTGAACCCTGGGTCTGCCCCTGTGCCAACAATATCGAACATCTTGGTGTGCTATTTTCTGAGCATCTTCTCCTTCATGGTGATGAGAATTGAGATATATAGCGTGAGACTTATCTTTTTTTGGTTCTATTCATGATGGATTTTATTTTTCTATCACAGACGATCACTTGTATGTCGACGACCTCATCAACAGGTTCATGGATTTTTTGTTCTCCCTGGGTTAGAGTATTCCCCAGGCTCTCGATTATGTGTATCTATTCTAGGATGGGTTCCTGAACTCCTTCCATATGTCCCAATATATAGACCTTCATTTGTTTCTCATTGACTGGTGAGGTATTGGACAAAACTGAAGAACCAGGGGTAGTTTCGGTACTTACTCGGTAATCGGTTGTCAAAGTGTCGATTTCTTGTTGTGTAATATCCTCTTTCTGGCCACTCGATCCTAAATCATCCCTCAAGTTGTATATCCCAAAAAGTCGAGTAGCTCAGTGTCTAAGAAACTTTCAACCTCATGGTCACTATGTGATAGGTTTTGAATTGAAGCATTGGGACCTGTGGAGATGCTTTCCTAGGTTTTTTTTCTTCTGTAATCTACACTGGAGTCACCAAGGACACCTCCGAACTCTCCTCCTCATCATAGATGGTTATTAAGTCAAACAAGGGGTTTGGTACACTTTTCCTACCTGGTGTCCTTGCTATCTCAGGTTGGGCTAAAATTCCCCCAGGTGATCTGATTTGTGGTGGTGGAACTTCAAGGTTTTTTGGCCCAGTGATTTCTTCAAGTTATATTGGCTCTAAGACACTTTGATCTCCTCTTATTTCAATTGGGTCATCATCGAGGATCCTTTACATCTCTACGATATCAAGGTCATTATGTAGCTTATCAATGATTCTCTGCGCCTCTTCTAGCAAGAGCAATCCTCTTCTTTGTGCCTCTGTAGTCTCTGCTGCTCTAATTTCTTCCCTAACTCTGAGGGCCTCTTGGAATGACTACTCTATTGTCTCCATCTATTCATCCATGCTCATAGAATTGAACCTAGTCATGTTTGGGTTGGCCATTATTTGTACTACCTCCTCCCAGTCCTGAGCGCACTCTGTGAAAATTTCATCCTCAAATTTGTCATGTGTGTATGGACAATAGGATGATACCTGTGAAGCATGTTAGGGGACTAGGCCTTTAGGATCGTGCTTGCAGAATCGGTCTGTCGGGAACCTAAATTCAAGTTGGCTCAGCCCTTCTTGTTTGGCTTGAGCAGTTTCCTTTACCAAATAAAACCCCACATGGAAGTCGTATGGTATGAAATCCCTCTTCTTGTCCTTGACTAGCATGGAGTTATAGCCTTGCAGGATAGTCTAATAGTAGATTTATCCCACAATGAGCCGGTCTGGGATGTGAGAAGGGAGTAGGTGCGGTGCTCTGGTGGCCCTGAACACCCTAATATAGGTTGAAAATTCATCTAAATACCAGTGGCATATCTTCGCTACCATTTTCTTGGCTGTTGCAGATAGTCTCGAGCATTCCTTTTTAAATACAATAAAATGAATATGAGCAATGAATTCATCGCAAATGAGTGCATAGGATTTTTTGTACCTGTTCTCCCATAGTATGCTGAAATAAACATGAACATGGAGATCCACAACATGCCAACTTAAATTCATGCCGGCGAAGACATTTCTCGCATAGATCACATCGAGCAGGTACGAGGCCATGTGGAATGCGGGTGCTTCCCCTTTTTTCGACGTCTGAGCCTGTTGTACACAGATGCTCAATTGATTGGAAATTATTTCTCCCCAGTTGAAGCTGCTTTCGGATATCGCTACTGTGTATGACAAGGGAATCCATACTTCCGAAAAATTGGAGAAATCCTTCTCTCCATACAGTCGGCATATGAGAGCCATCAAGTAGATGTATGGCTCCCCCAGGTTAACTGTCCCATACCAGCCATTGCTCCGGTTTGTAAACTTTTTGTCCTCCTTCCACCATGAGGCCATCAACCGACTGGTGTCGTGGAATTCATAGAACTTCACCAAAAAAATTTTGTTTAGCCGATCCTCCGGGTCAATGATTTTGTAGTACTTATGGACACACCTAACATTCTCATTGTTGATTAATCATTTATGCACATCTGTATGGTCAATTAGCCACTTCAAAACCTCCATGCATGGGAAAACTAGGGTTCTGCAGGCTACCATGTGCAAGTATGACCGTCATATATTAGGGAACACATGGTCATCAAGCGCCCTTAGATCTAGGTCATTGTGTGGGATACATTCTGGGTACTCCTCCTGACTGATTCTGTTGAATAGGTCTCCCCACTTTGGGAGCATTAATTTGGATCCAGTGTTTGCTTCTGTATCACCGAAGACCGGAGATTGAACAAAAGGGTTCTTTGTTGAGGTTTTTATGACCATATTTTTCCTAGGAGCATACTCCAAATTCCTCCCAGTAGCAGGAGAAGAACTTTCGCCTGTTTTTTCTTCCTTTAGTTTGGGTGCTCTCGCCGAGCGTCTGGTGGTTGGTTTTCTCGAAGGGATTTTCCCTGTAGCTTAGAAAATAGTTAGAGATTGTGCAAGAAATAAGATGTATATATAAAAAATCACAACCACCGAATTGACAAACTTGAACACATACCTCTGTTGCTTATTTAACCTGGTCTTGATAATCTGAGAATCAGGACAGTCTCGAGATGCTTTCTTTTCTTCTTTGGATTCTCTGGAATTTAAAATTGTGGGTAGAATGAAATTGTTCAAAGTAGTTATAGAGATTTAAATAGGGATGAACTTACCTTGTCACATCAACCATTCAATTCGGGTTATGAGTGTAGCTCTATTAAATTTGTCGCCATATTTTTAAAGATGTTTAAAACTAAATTTGATTGTAGGTTGATGACGCGGGCATGGGTTTTAACGTGGAATATCGGTGATTTTAAATCGTTGTTGTTCAATCGGAACATGGGGTAGAAACATATGTTGGATGAGGAATTAACTAGTCTATTAAATGCCATAATCCGATCATATCTCATGCCAAAAACATCCCATTGTTTCGATAGTCTAGCTGGTGAGTCGGGGGTTGGGGTTTTGCTTTGAACATTTTTCATTGATATCTCCTTGCAAAATCTCCAATGCCGAACGATCTTGTTGTACAGAGATGACATGGAAAGGATGACTTGGAGGTGTGACTAGGATGTAGGAAACCTTAATATGACTCGAGACGAAACTAGGTCGTACAACACCCCTATGCGACAAAGACACGTGGCACTCGAGATTGACATCTTCGTTTACCCGTGTTATTCGAAATTAGGAATTTTCTTAAGCTAAATGTTCTAAAACCCGACCCTATCTCACCGATGCTGCCAAGTATCAAGGATCAGTGATCGGCAATAAACCTACCCAAGTGCTCCCGGATTGACTCTATCGAAAATTTTCTTGACGTCGAAAGTGTATCAGGGATCGACGATCAGCGATATGTTTAACACAGACAATATCGATTTTTTTAACCCTTCTGGATTTCCCCAACCCCGAGAAAGTGAATCGGTCATCGTCTATTGGTGGTTTATTTATGGATTTTGTCAATGTCTATTCCTCTCGTACTTTGTTGACGCCAATGGGTATTGGCTATCTCTTGAAACTTCATGGTGAATAACTCAAGAAAACCAAATATGCCTTCTACCGATGCCGATGGTGCATCGATGATTGACGATTAGTGTAACCTTGTGGCCACTTTACCTGTTTGAATTTTGTCAACGTCGAACACAAGCGCATTAGTCGCAATGTTAGCTACAGATTTTTAGTTAGGATGTCAAGTTCTTTTAGACACAAGTTTTCATTTAACAAGTTCAAACAAACCCCAATTGATTGATAAGAGTCATGAAAACAAAACAAAATAAACCATCCCCCAAAATGAACTCAATTTAGATAGTAAAAGAAAACAAGTGGTACCCAAAAAGTGATAGAATTTCATAAGGCTTTTTAGGGTGTGTTGAGCGCTCAAAAAATGGTCATTTACTAGGCGAAAGTAGAATCTATGTTCCTTTCCCAGGATTAGTTGATGCAGAAGCTGGTTAAGAACCTAAAAGGTTTTTATTTTACCAGATTCTCTCATATCCTTGCGTTTATAATTGTCCCACCTATGGAGTTTCAACCTTTATTCCGCTTTCATTCCTCTTGACCGTGACCCACGCCCCCTTTTGAAAAAAATCAAGTAAAGCATTCACTGGCACCAGGCCTTTTAGTTATCATCATTTACTTGTTGTGATGTTTCTTCGTTGTTAGCGAGCGTCCATAGCACCGACGGAGTCACCCCGACATCACAAACCTTGCTCTGCTACCAGCAAGAATCCATAGCCCCGACGAAGTTATCTGCATACCCTCTCCTACTTTGCACTCATTTGATATAATTGATTTATTTTTGGTAGAGATGCCATGAACGAGTGGGAGAGGAGGACGTCTGTTATCTGCAAGATGAGTTTGTTAAGGTGAAATTCTTCCTAGCTCTGTCTTGAGGTACATGTGGTCCTTTCCAACTTTCCATATTTCCCTTTAGGTTTTACCAGACCACCAGCCAGACACTTCATCACTTCCCAAGGTCGTTTATCTATGAAGTTCAAATACATAACTCTTTTAAGAAAAACAAAATTTTCCCAGTGTTTCTTGTGTTGCATGTAAGCGTGAGTCAGGAACAAAATTTTCCACACCGTATTGATTAAGTCCAACCAATGCCTTGCGGAACAAAAATTTATTGCACAAAAAATACCACACAAAAGAAAAACAGAAATAAAGGACTTTGCAATCAGCCTACCTAACACCTACACATAGAATAACATGAAAACACACACACATTGTTTTTTAAAACAAAAATATTGTTTTAGGGCTTGGAAATTCACCGGGAGGGTGTCGAGTTCCCCCCTCATATTTTTCAACCGATATGTTCATGACCCAAGTTTCTTGGCTACCTAGAAAGGTCTGAGCCATAGATTCTAAAAATTTGAATGTTTTCCCTTTGGTTCTTTTGCTCTATCCCATTTCACGACTAAGTCTCCGACTTCAAACTTCTTCTCTCTGGCCTTATTCTTTTCAAACCATCTTTTAACTATCCGTTGATGAGCGACGAAATTTGATTTCGCTTTCTCCCTTTCTTCTTCCAACATGAGGAGGGTATCAATTCTCTGTTGAATAACCAATGAAGGAATGGATTCTTTTCCATATACCAGAAAGTATGGAGAATGACCTATATATTCCTTGGGTGTTACTCTATCGTCCCATAAGGAATTATGAAGCGAACTATACCAATTCCTCTTATTGTCTGCAACTGTTCTCTTCAAGATCCTTACTAGGTTCTTATTGGTTGATTCTGCCACTCCATTCCCCTATGGATAGTAGTTTAAAGAGTATATGATTATGATTCCTTTGTCTAGAGAAAACTTTGTTAGTAGGGTGGAAGAAAATTAAGCGTCATTATCAAAAACAATAACAGAAGGCATATCGAACCTTGTGATCAGTTGTTGTTCTATGAATTGGATTACCACATTTTCATTTACGTGAGTTAGAGGGATGGCCTCTGCCCATTTTGTGAAATAGTCTGTAGTGGTCAGTATGTATCTATGGTGTTTTGAAGAACTCGGGGTAATCTCCCCTTTGACATATAACCCCCATTTCTCGAATGGTATGGATATGGCCACTGGTTGG
Source organism: Picea engelmannii (assembly GCA_009831015.1). NCBI lineage: Eukaryota > Viridiplantae > Streptophyta > Pinopsida > Pinales > Pinaceae > Picea > Picea engelmannii. The sequence continues at coordinate 104,576 of ML801246.1, read as the reverse complement.
AGTGGGACAACTGCTCTTTTTTCCCTCCCCTCACTTATTTGACAAGTTTTATAGTTTCTAGCGTACATATGAGCATCTCTAAATAGAGTAGGCTAGTAATATCCGACTCTCAGTATTGTTGAAATAATGTAACTACAAAGAGTATTCTTATTATTATTGATATATTATTCATAGGATCAATCCCCATTGTGGATTTATCATGTCGGTTATTGTAATAGGACCAAATCCCCTTTTGCGGATTGGTCAAAAGACAATTGTAATAGGAAGAATAAGAAGTCGGCCCCAACAGTTATTAAAGAGACCCAGAAATATAATAAAGGTGGGTTTACCCACCCAGTTTGAGAAGTCGACCCTGCCAATGAAGAGACACTTCACACATGCCAAACTTGTATAAATAAAGGATGTTAGCGCCTCACTTAGACACAACTCACTTTCTCAATTTGAAAGACAAGTTCTGATCTGTTATCGACAAAGGAGAGAGAGAGTGGTGCATATCTAGGAGAGGACTTTCTGTTTTAGCATAGAGATCTCTTGGCATTGTATTGGATATCTATATTAAGGAAGTTTTGCTGGGTTTTCTTCCCCTAGAGGGTTTCCCAGGATAAATGTTGTGTCTCTTTTGATTGTGTATTTCTCAGTGATCTTGGATTATGCTATTGTTATCTAATGAAATGAAAACATCTATAATAATGGCTTAAACATTAACATGGTATCAGAGCCAAGCTGAAGGAAGCATCTTTTGCAAGAGAAAAACGTCACTGTTGCCATACTTGCAAATTAGGGTTTTTCAAAAGTGAAGCTTTTCAGCCTCAAAACTATCTAGAAAGTTGCGCCCTCCCCTAAGGATCAATTTGGCATCATCAGTGCACCTTTTCAGTGGCTGGATCTCCTGGAAAGTGAAACCCTAGTTTCACAAAAGTACCAGAAGTACCAGAAAACCAGTACCAGAAGTACCAAAAGTACCAAAGTACCAGAGGTACCAGAAGCACCAGTCCATAAATCCACAGATCAGATTTGAAGGAGAAAAATTTGGATTTTCTCAAATCCAAGCACACCAGGCTGCTCGCCTCAGCCAAGAACATCTCCTAGTAAGTTCAGATTTTGATTTTGAGCACTTTCATTTTTCGGTCATTTTCCTAGCTCCAAGTAAAGATGTCTGCAAGCATTAAGCTTGTTGATGAGTTAGAAGGAGTGGAAAACTTCCATGCCTGGAAGTATAGGATTGGCCTCATTCTTGAAGAGAATGACCTAGCAAGATTCATCAAAGGCAAAATACCAGAACCCGATGATGCCGCAGAAACGGAAAAGCATCAAAAGGACACAATTAGGGCCAAAAGAATCATTGTTGATTCAATTAAAGACCACTTGATTCCTTATGTGTCATCTAAGAAGACTCTAAAAGAAATGTTTGATTCTTTGACCATACTATATGAAGGAAAGAACATAAACCGAAAGATGAATCTTAGAACTCAACTGAAGAATACAAGGATGCAGAAAAGAGAAATGATTCAGGACTACTTCTCCAGAACCTCAGAATTCAAAGAACAGCTAGAAGCTATTGGAGATACCATAGATGAAGACGAACTCATAATGACGGCCTTAAATTTTCTCACAAGACCCTGGGATAATTTCATCCAAACGATATGTGCCAGAAAGGAAAAACTAAAGTTCACCGGAAAGAAGCCAGAGGTAAGTCATCTCAAAATATTTGGTTGTCTAGTGTTTATTCATATACCTAAAGAAAAGAGAAACAAGATGGACCCTTCAGGAAAGAAGGGAATATTTGTGAGATACTGTGAGGTCTCCAAGGCCTTCAGAATCTATATACTAGGTCAATATCACATTTAGATCAGCAGGGATGTGACCTTTGATGAAGATGCAGTGCTCAAGAAATCTAAAATATGCCAACTTGAAGAGGTATATGAAGAGGAACCTGTAATCCCCAATACTGCAATGAGGGAGGTTCTCGGAGCTACAGAACTAGTGAGGGAAGTCGTAACTTCTTCTGATGAGGAACTTCTGGAAGACCATGATATAGTAGAAGTGCAAGAACCTCCTCAGATGACAATCCTCCATAAAAGAAAGCCATCTTGGGATAGAGATCTTATTCAAGATGGAGAGAAGTATGGTGTTCCCAAAAGAACTATGAGACAAGTGAAAAGATGAAAGCCATTCTCCAGTTATATGGCTTTGATGTGTGATCTCCTAGAAGAGGAGCCTACCTATTTTGAAGAAGCCATTCAGAGGAAAGAATGGGCAGATGCCATGATAGAGGAATACCAATCCATAATGAAGAACGAAGTATGGGAAATAGTTCCCAGACCAAAGAATAAATATGTGGTATCCTCCAGATGGCTCTTCAAAATAAAACATGCTGCTGATGGAAGTATTGAGAAGTATAAAGCAAGATTTGTTGCTCGTGGATTTTCCCAGAAGGAAGGCATTGACTATGAAGAGACATTCGCTCATGTGGCCAGATACACTTCAATTAGGACCATCATAGCTCTTGCAGCTAAGATGAATTGGAAGCTGCACCAGATGGATGTGAAGACATCTTTCGTAAACAGTGTCATGAAAGAGGAAGTGTATATAGAGAAACCTCAAGGATTTGAGGTTGAAGACATGAGGTCTCATGTCTGCAGATTGAAGAAATCCTTATACAGATTGAAGCAAGCTACTAGAGCTTGGAATGGCCATATAGACAGTTTCTTGATGAGCTTAGGCTTTACCAAAAGTAAAGCAGACTCAAATCTCTACTTCAAAATTTTGAATAATGAGCCAGTAATATTACAGCTATATGTGGATGACTTATTCTTAACTGGAGAAGAAAATATCATCGTTGAATGTAAAAAGAGACTTGCCTCAAAATTTGAAATGAAAGACCTTGGCCTAATGAATTATTTCTTAGGTCTTGAGGTATGGCAAAGTCCTGAGAGGATCTTCTTTAACCAAGGGAAGTACATGGTCGAAATCTTAAAGAGATTCGACATGCTGGAATGCAAACCCATGAATACACCCATGGAAGAAAAGTTGAAGTTGTTGGTCGATACTTCATCAGATTTGATTGATGCCACTCTGTACAGACAAAATATTGGATCGTTGATGTACCTGACGAACACCAGACCAGACATTTGTTTTTCCGTGAACACCTTGAGTCAGTTTCTTGTAGAACCCAGATGTGTTCACCTAGTGGCTGCAAAACATGTGATGAGGTACCTTAAAGGTACAATAGATTATGGTCTCAGCTATGATGGAGATCATGATTTCACATTGAGTGGATATACTGATGCAGATTGGGCAGGAAGTGT
>ML801246.1:64016-88338 GCA_009831015.1 Picea engelmannii | reverse complement strand
CATATTCCTTGTTTCATATTCCAATGCATTTGTATTTGAATTAATGTATTGTGTTAATTGGAAAGGGGGGTGGGTCGGGGCATAGCCCCGACCCGTGGACACATTGTTTAACATATGACCCATATGTTATGACCATTGGCGCGCACGTGTATTACATATGTAATACAATACATTTCATATTATATAATGTGTTAATACAATTCGCGCGGGGTTTTGTAACATTATAACCTATGGTTATATTATAAGCCATTTACCATATTACCATGTGTATATGCGCGGTTGTAACTTTGCGCGGGAGTTACAATTGGTTGCACGGTTTTAAACGGTTCAACCACTTTTTCGCCGAGCCCGAGGTCCTATGGGCCATATGACCAAGTGCCGAGACGGTTGGGGGCTGGAGGCGCCCTAACCGTCCTACAGTTTGCACCGTTGGCACGGTTGCACCCGGTGCCAAGTTTTTACGCTTAAATAAGCGTGTGTGCCAGGTTTGAAACACAAGGGTGCGAATTGTAGAACCAGAGACAACAAAGTTGGAGAAGGAGCTTCAAGGAGGCATATCTTTCTCATTTTTCAACCATTTCAGGTGCCGAAAGAGCCCAGACAGGGGTTTTGGGACGTTGCGGAGCCATTGAAGCAGTCAGTTTGTCATTTTTAGCATTGTAAGGCATGTTTTTGAGCACTTTGAGCAATTTAATAATAATGATCCATTAAAAGCTGGACCAGGAGATGTAGCCCGAAGTGGGGTGAACTCCTTTATCAAGTTGTTGCGTTTATGTGTTGATGTTCAATGTTTTTATGCTGCTGTCTATGTGTATTTTACATAAGTAATCCTTTATTATGTGTTGCAAATTGATCCTGTTGCTTTAAACACATAACATTTAACTTGCAATAATTATTCAAGTTTTTCAAGTCTTCTTCAATTTTAGATCACCTGGCCCTCTTTACATACCTTCATTTGGAATTCAATTGTTTTCTCCTCCTCAAAATTTTCAACTAGGGTATGCTTGGCGACCCTTTTTACAAACATGGAAATAGAAGCAGGGAGAGCATTAGCATATACCTCAATTTGAAACTCCTGAGTGGGTTTAGCTTCGGGTTGAAATTTGTTCAGGATAGTGGTAAATCATTGATTGAAGTCTTTAACCTTTTCTTTTGAACTCATGGAGGTGGTGAACAGTTCAGTCATTAAATCTCCTATAGTGGTTTCTTTTGCAGATTTGTCTAAAAAATATTTTTGAAACTTCGTCCAACTAGTTATGGACCCTACAGGCAATTTAAAATACCACGTTGAGGATGATTTCTCAAAGGTATAGGGAAAAATCCTGCATAATATATCCTCATGTTAGACATTCATCAGTCTAATAGCTAGTATGAACTTTTTAATACAGTATTCAAGCAATCCAGAGGTTTCAGGGTCAAAATTGGAAAGTAAATTTTCTGGATGTCGAGGGAGGTTATGTACCCGTTCAGGGATTACCAAAGCATCTATGGCCAACCATGGTTGATTATTTTAAGGTGGGTTTCCCCTTTATTCATTATGATCATTGTTATCCTCCATGTCATCTGAATCCGAAGCTGAGTGATCCGAGTTAAACCCTTCCTTGTCAAATTCAAAATTGTCAGGCTCAGAGTAGTTACCAGCTGGTGTTTCAGGGATCAGATTAAGGGGATGTTCGATCTCGGTGAGGGAAAAATCTATCAGGTCTTCTACTGTGTGAACAAAACCTGGTTGGGGGGGTTGACCACTGGTCTGCTTACTTTTTTTCTACGAGGAAGTAATAGAGCTAAGGGTAATGATCCAATTTACCGGGTGTAAGCTCTTGTGATTCTTCTGAATTGGTTCAAATCCTTGTGGGGAAGGGCATAAGGTATTTCATGGAATATATGTTCTTCCTCTTGTTGGGGTGAGTTACTCATTTTAGGAGTAGTCAATGTATGAGGGTTGTCTTGAGAATGACTAGCCATGCATGTGGTTTGTTTTGAATCTACAGGCTGTGTGAAATATTATATTAGAAATATTGTTAGACATTCATTCACAGGCCCTCCTTCTAGTGCCAATTCTGTTGAGAAGTACTAAATCCCTTTAACTCAAAAACATGAACCAAACATGCCACAGAGGCCCAATTAGACTCTGCAGCGTTTGATGGTGGAATGGTTCTCCAGATCTTTCGATCTGGCCAATTTATCAATGGGCTTTACATAGTGATTGACATGATCATATCTTCTTATGAAAGTTCCTCCTTCATTTTAAACGTTCTCTTTTGTCTTTTGTTTTATTAGATGGGTCTAATCAAAAGATGTGTGTTGGTATAAACCAATTGGTAAAGGGGGGTTCTTAACTACTAAAGAAGGTTGAGCTTGGGATAACCCTTGTGCTCAAGCATGCAGACAAAGATATTCACACCTGTGACAAGCCTAGTACTAATACATTAACTTGTTGGTATTTCAATTATTGACTGAGATACAATTATCGTAAGCAAACACGCATGCAATAAGATTATGGAAAGAAAAATAGTTTCCTTATCCCTAACATCAATCACACGTTAACACAACGATTTACTTTCATCATTAGAGACAACAACTACAAAAAATATTGAAGTAACTAACTTATCAATAGATTCAAAAACTCTTACTCGTTACAACATCCATTAATGAAATAAAGTTGGGGGTAATTCCTCCTCAATCCAATCACACAACGCCTTTGATGAAAAACATAAATTTCTCTCCAGTCCTAAACAAGACTTCTCAATTAACGTAGTTCATAAATAGTTCTTTATAATTCCAAAAATGAGGGTCTTTCCCAAAACCATCGACCTTTGATAAAAGGTCAATCCTCTTATTTATAATGAATCATTAACTCAAAATAGATATTACAAGTGAAAGCTAAGTAAAACAAAATATCGCCATGTGGCGCTTTCATCTCTTTGTTCTCTTAGAATCATCAAATAGTTTTACTGAAGTGGATGACTCTTCTCATATTTCGACCATTTGAGGAAGAGTTCGTCGCATGTGTTGGCATATGGGAACCTGTGTTGGTCCATTGAGGCTAAAAGAATTTATTTCACTTCTACTGCTCATTCTCTATACTTGATTATTTTACAACTCAACCACTGCAAAACTGCTCCAGCCTTATTCAAATGCTCCATGAACTGTTGTACTTGACCTGGCACCATGCTCACCACCTTTGCTATCTATGTTGTCCATGTCGAGTCTTGTTCTGCATGTTTCTTGACTATGTCATGCCAGTAGAAAAAGTCTTCAGGTGAGCCAAATTCTAGGAGGTTGATTCCTTTCATCTCTCGATTAATCTTTTCCCAACTCTTTTCTCACTCTGCCCACTTCTCCTAAATCTCCCGCTGAGGTTCCTGGGCCATTTTTACCGAGTATTCGGCCACTTTCCTGATCCGATCTATGCTTCTATCCCTCAACACCCAAATACCATGCTCTTCGGTGTCTCAGACCTTTTGAACCACGCTGATGTAATCGATCCTTTCTACTGCTTGGTGAGATTTCTCATAACACCTTTCCACGTCCTTGCAGGTCGCCAGTGCCATAAGGGTGTCTTCTTAGAAATTGGCTATACCTGCACTGAAAAGGTGTCATTCATTCATTAGTTTGGCATATGCATCTTGGAACTCACTTCTCAAAAACACTGTGGCCTGTGTGGAGTCCTGATAGTATTTTCCAAATGGCGTAGATGATCCAAGTCCTTAAGTGCAACGACCAACTCCTTTTCATCTCTTCTTTCTCTATCATGTTAGCACTCTACAAATTTGTTCTACTGATAAAAAAATGATAGAGGTAACCTACAAACCAACTTTAGAGATGGGTACTAGCCTTCTCAGCTCAGAGAGGGCTCTCTCCTGTCACTTTGTATTTAACATATGAATATTCTTTAACAAATCAATGGCTAGGTTTTGTTGCTTTGAAGGGTTTTTTCATAATTTTGCTGGGAAGGAAGCGGAGGGACACTTAGGGCTATGGAGTCAAAATTCTAAAAATGAATGGAAGCATTGATTGGTCGGTAAAAATCTCCAAAGGATAAAGGCTAAATGTGGCGATAAATCTGAGTTATAATGTGTAAATTTGCAGAGTGTAGGAAGAAAAGAAAACATATATCTGCATCAGAGAATTAAATAAATGAATTCTTAATTAGTTAGGAAGAACTTAACACAGTTTAAATTTCTTCAGCCGAGAGCATCACAAGATTAATTCTGGGCCTTTGACTATTCAATTTAAACGGAAGATAGTGAAAATGAAATCAGAAATACAAGAAATACATACAAAGAGAGGAGACAAAACTCAGATCACCACTATCAGAATCTTTTCATGGAAACTTCAAGACTTATGCATGTGTATTCTATTCAACTTCAGAAAATTACATTCAAGTTCCAAATATCTAAGATCGTGCCCTTTCACTTCTGCCAACTCTTAATACATTTGGAACTCCTAATATTTATACAAGTTGAGTTCCTTCGGTTTGAAACTGATTACAAAAAATGAAACGTTCCAGTTTCTGAAACTAATTACAATAATTACAAGGGACAGTTTCGGTTTTGTAACCGATTACAATGATTAACAAGAAAACATTTCATGATCCGGCTTCTGGATCCTCTGGTGTTTCAGTTTCTTTCTTCGCCACTTGTTCTTCTCTGGTCTTCCACGTGATCTGCCATATTTAGTGACACCTGGACATCATTTACTGGACCTTGGAAAACTGCACTTTGTCTTACCCAGTCGTACTCTCTCCTTCCATTGCAAGTCAGAAGGGATATCATAATCTATCATTTCTTTGATCAGGATCTCTAGGTCAATGCAGGAAGCATATGAAATGACTGGTAGTCCAATTTTGACTTCTTAGAACTGATTCATAATCTCAAAGTCAATAATCAGATGTTCAACTAGTGTAGCTCCTTTTAGATTTTCCTCTAGGGTTTCGAATTTGGAATGATCCATTCTGCACTGAGTGAGGCAAGCATTGTATTCTTCCTGATCATATAATTTTCCTTTGCCATCCCAAAATGGTGGGAGGCCTTTGATAAACAACTCTTCAATCAAATCCTTGAACTCTTGCACACTTTGCTCCATTTGTGTTGCCTTGGTTTGGATATCAAAAACGTCTGAATATCGGTGAATTAGGGCTTCTTGATTCGCCACAGGATCTTACTATGTTACTGAAGTTATGATAGGATCCATGGTTGCGATGAAAAATACTTGGAAAAGAGAAGAAATGGCGTGCAATTGGTGTACTGTTGAGCTGCAATTGAATGAGGGTGGTCACGCTAAGTTTCAAATGGTCCAGTGTTTGAAATAATAATAAACTAAATAACAAAATTCCTTTTTATAATTTTCCACATTTCGGGGGTGTGAGGAAGTGGTTTGGGGCAACACGCTTTTCACCCTGAAATGCACCTGGTGGCACCACTTATCCCCGAATGAAAACCATGGTTTAGATTTCGGCCCGCTTTCCGAAATTAACCTCCACGCAGTTTCTCCCCCCAAAATCATCCTAGACTGTCGATCTAGAGAGTTCACGGTCTGTGACGTAAGGGGCCCCATCACTTAGCGCTCCCTCCAGCTTTAGTTGTTTCCTGCCATAGTTATCCTTTTCTCTAGTTTATCAGGCTTCCAAACTGGTTTAGCGTTTCGCTAGATCTTGAAATATTGATTTCACATAAAAAAATTAATGATAACTAACATATCCAATGTGGCCTCCGTGATAGCCATCCTTGCGCCAATAAGCTCAGACGTCTTGGCATGCTCTGTGTTGAGTAGCTTCTCCTCTGTGGTGATGAGAATCGAGCTATCTAGTGTGATCCTTATCTTCTGTGTGGTCCTCTTCATGATGGCTTTTCTTTTTCTATCATAGGCGATCGCTTGTATGTCAGTGACCTCATCAATATGTTTGAGAATTTGTTGTTCTCCCTAGGTTAGAGTATTTCCCAGGATCCCGACCATGTGTATATTTTCTAGGATGGGTTCCTGAAATCCTTCCATATGTCCCGATGGATCAACCTCCATTTTTTTCTCATCGATTGGTGAGGTGTCGGCCAAAACTGAAGAACCAGGGGTAGGTTCGGTACTTACTTGGTAATCGACTGTCGAAGTGTCGATTTCTTGCTATGAAATTTCCTCTTTCTGGCCACCCAATCCTATATCATCCCTCGAGATGTCTATTGGGTTTCTTGGCAAGTCAAGTAGCTCAGTTTCTAAGACACTTTCGACCTCATGGTCACTCTATGAAAGGTTTTGAATTGAAGCATCGATACCTGGGGTAGATGCTTTCTCAGATTCCTTTTCTTCTATAATCTGTACTGAAGTCACCAGGGACACCTCTGAAATCTCCTCATTATCATAGATGGTTATTAATTCAAACAAGGGGTTTGGTAAACTTGTCCTACCTAGTTTCCTTGTTATCTCGGGCTGGGTTGAAGTTCCCCCTCATGATCTGATTTGTGGTGGTGGAACTTTAGGGTTTTCTGGCACGGTGATTTCTTCAAGTTGTATTGGCTCTAAGACACTTGTCTCTCATCTTCTTTCGATTGGGTCATCTATGGGGATCCTTGACATCTCTACAAGATCATGGTCATTCGATAGCTGATCAATGATTATCTTCGCCCCTTATAGCAAGAGCAATCCTCTTCTTTGTGCTTCTGTAGTCTTTGTTGTTCTAATTTCTTCCCTAAATCTGAGGGCCTCTTGGGTTGATTGCTCTATTGTCTCCACCTGTTCATCCATTCTCATAGCCTTGAAATTGGTCATGTTTGGGTTGGAAATTCTTTGTCCTACATCCTCCTAGTCCTGAGCCCACTCTGTGAAACTTTCATCTTCAAATTTGTCATGCGCATATGGACAACAAGATGATACCTGTGAAGGATGTTGGGGGACCAAGCCTTTAGGGTCATGATTACAGAATTGACATGTTAGGAACCTGAATTCAAGTTGGCTCAACCCTTCTTGTTTGGTTTGAGCAGTTTCCTTTACCAAATAAAACCCCACATGGAATCCGTGGGGTATGAAATCATGTTTCTTGTCCTTGACTAGCATGGCGTTATGGCCCTGTAGGACAGTCTGATAGCAGATTTCTCACACAATCAGCCAGTATGGGACGTGAGCAGGGAGTAGGCGCAGTGCTCCGGTGGCCCTGAACACCCTGATATAGGTTGAGCATTCATCTAAATACCAGTGGCCTACCTTCGCTACCATTTTCTTGGCTGTTGCGGATATTCTCGGGCATTCCTTTTTAAATACAATAAAATGAATACGGGCGATGAATTCATCGCAAATGAGTGCGTAGGATTTTTTCTACCTGTTCTCCCATAGTATGTTGAAATAAACATGAACAGGGAGATCCACAACATGCCAAATTAAATTCATGTCAGTGAAGACATTTCTCACACAGATCACATTGAGCACGTACGAGGCCATGTGGAAAGCAGGTGCTTCCCCTTCTTTCGGTGTATGCACCTGTTGTACACAGATTCTCAATTTCTTGGAAGTTGTTTCTCCACGGTTGAAGTTGCTTACGAATATGCCACTTTGTATGCCAAGGGAATCCATGCTTCCGAAAACTTGGAGGAGTTGTTCTCTCCATACAATTGACAAATGAGAGCCATCAAGTAGATGTATGGCTCCCTGAGGTTAATTGTCCCATACCAACCATTACTTCGGTTTGTAAAAAAAATTTCCTCCTTCCACCATGAGGGAATCAACCACCTGGTGTCGTGGAATTCATATAACTTCATCACGAAGTTTGTGTTTAGATGGTCCTCTGGGTCTCTGAGTTTGTAGTACTTTTGGAATGGAGGAAAAATCCAACACATCCACCATTCTCATCATTCATTAAGAATTTTTGTATGTCTGTATGGTCAATTAGCCACTTCAAAACCTCCATGCATGGGAAAACCAGGGTTCTGTAGGATACCATGTGCAAGTATGATCGTCAGATATTAGGGAACACCTGGTCATCAAGCGCCCTTACATTCGGGTCACTGTGTGGGATACATTCTGGGTACTCCTCTCGACCAATTATATTGAATACGTCTCCCCACTGTGGGAGAATTACTTTGGATCCAGTGTTTACTTCTATATTACCGAAGACCAGAGGTTGAACAAAATGCTTCTTTGTTGAGGGTTTTACGACTGGCTCTTCTCTGGGAGCATACTCCAATTGCCTCGTAATACCCGAAGAAGAACCTTCACCTGTTCTGCTTCCTTTAGCTTGGGTGATCTCGGCGATCATTTGGTGGTTGGATTTCTTGGAGGCATTTTCCCTGCATCTTAGAAAATAGTTAGAGACTGTGCAAGAAATCAGATGTATATATAACAAATCACAACCGCTAAATTGACAGACTCGAACACATACCTATGTTGCTTGTTTAACCTAGTCTTGATAATCTGAGAATCAACACAGTCTCAAGACGCTTGTTTTGCTTCTTTGGATGCTCTGGAATTCAAACTTGTGCACATAATGAAATTGTTCAAAGTCATTATATAGATTTAAACATGGATGAACTTACCTTGTCGCATTAGCCATTCAATTCGGGTTATGAGTGCAGTTCTATTAAATCCGCCACCATATCTTCAAAGATGTTTAAAATTAAATTCGATAGTAGGTTGAGGGTGCGGGCGTGGGTTGTAATGTGGCTTATCAGTGATTTAAATCGTTGTTTTTCAATCGACGCATGGGGTAGAAACATATGCGGGATGAGGCATTAACTAGTCTATTAAATTCTAGAATCTGATTGTATCTTATGCCAAAAACATCCCATTGTTTTTATAGTCCAGCTAGTGAGTCGGGGGTCAAGGTTCTGATTTGAACATTTTTTGTTGATATATCCTTGCAAAATATCCAACGACGAATGATCTTGCAGTATAGAGCTGACGTGGAAAGGTTGACTTGGAGGTGTGACTAGGAAGTAGGAAACCTTAAGATGACTCAAGACGAAACTAGGTCGTACGACACCCCCATGTGAAAAAGACATGTGGCACTCGAGACCGACGTCTTCGTTTACCCGTGTTATTCGGAATCAGGACTTTTATTAAGATAAACGTTCTAAAAACCGACCCTATATCACCGTCACTAACAAGTATCAAGGGTCTGTGATCAATGATAAACCTACCCAAGTGCTCTTGGATTGACTCTCTCGAAAATTTCCCGATGTCGAAAGTGTATCAGGGATTGACGATCGACGATATGTTTACCGTAGACAAAATCGATTGTTTTAACCCTTCTGGATTTCCCTGACCCGAGCAAGTTCATCGATCATCGGCTATCAGTGGTTTCTTTATGGCTTTTATCAATGTCTATTCCTCCCGTACGTTTCCGACGTCGATGGGGATTGTCTATCTCTTGAAACTTCATGGCGAATAACTCACACAAACCAACTTCACCTTCTACTGATGTCTATGGTGCATCGACGATCAATGATTAGTGTAACTGTGTGTCCACTTTACTTGTTTGAATTTTTCCGACGTCGAACACAAGTGCGTTATTTGCAATGTTAGTTGTAGATTCTTAGTTAGGATGTCAAGTTATTTTAGACACAAGGTTTCATTTAACAAGTTCAAACAAACCCGACTTGATTGATAAGAGTCATGAAAAAAAAAAAAAAAAAACCATCCCCCAAAGTGAACTCAATTTACACAGTAAAAGAAAACGAGTGGTACCCAAAAAGTGATAGAATTTCATAAGGTTTTTTAGGGTATGTTGAGCGCTCAACACATTCTTCAGTCCAAAAGGCATGACTATGTACTAGTAGGATCTCCATTATGTAGAAAAAGTGGTCTTGTACCTATCTTCTGGGGCTATCTTGATTTGAATTTAACCTGAGAATCCATCTGTGAATGAGTATGCTTCGTAGCCTCCTACATTTTCCAATACCTCATCTATGAAAGGGGTAGGGAAAGGGTCATGAAGGAAATCATCATTCAACTTCCTCAAGTTGACACATATAATTATCCCTCCCCGCTTCTTCTCTAGAACTACCATAGGGCTTACCCATTCATATTCCTCCACTGGTTCTATGATTCTAGCCTCCAACATCCTATCAACTTATGATTTTACTTTCTTCTTATATATTGGGTTCAGTCTATATGGTCATTGTCTTACTGATCTAGCCTCAGATTTGAGAGGTATCTTCATCTCTCCTAGCTCTCCTGCTATGCCTTTAATTTTTGTAAATATTGTTGGGAACAGGTCACTGTACTTGCGCAGTAACTCTGTTATTCTTTCTATTGTTTTCTCATCCCAGTAGTCTCCAATGTTAGCCATTTTGGGATTTTCAATTGTCCCAATGTTGACTTTCTTCACCTTGATCGGCACAAAAAACACTTATAATTATAGAAGTGGACCCTCCACCTCTCTTTCACCTTCAACTTATATTATCTGAATGTTGCACGAGTCCTCTTCATCTAGTGCTTCTTCCTGCACATGGTAGCATGACTGTAGTTCTTTCACTGTCTGTCTGTTATGTTGTTGATCTTTTGTCATAAGTTCAACTTTTGGTTCCTTTATGAATATCACCCCTCTTATTTGTTTGAGTGTTGAATCTATGTTGTGGTTCTCATGTTCAAATGAGAAAGTGACTGTAAATTTCTGTTGTAACATTGTCCATTCTGTAGTTCCTGGTCTACATACCAGTTTTATGGGATTCCTTCTAGTGTATGAATAAAGTGATGAGGCCATTCCTCTGGTGGTGTCATCGTCAATAATGTTCTACACTTCTCCAAGTGTTCCAAAGATGACCTATGTCCATCATATCTCTGCATCATTCTACTCTTCTTCTTTGTTCCGAACCTAATGCACAATGATCATTTGCATTGGTACCAGTCCCTAACGGTCTCTTTGTGTGCACCCCACCATCTTGTAGGTGTTTCCTTGAGTGTTATTTCCATAGATAAGAGCCTCTTATTTGGTAAAACTTCATCTTCATATCTTGCTAGGAATTCTTCTAAGTCATTCACCCCATGAAAGCTAGGAGGTTCTCTTATCTCTGTACCTACCCATCTTACTGCGCGGTCTATTCTTGCGCATCTTCTTATGGATATTTCGTGTAATCTCTGCTGCCAATTTTCCAACCCTGTATCTGAGTCTGACGTGCATGACATGATACTTCTCCAAATGAGTACCCCATCTGCAGTTGGATTCACATAACTTTCTTCTCACGCGGTGGTTTTGTACAACTGGTTAATTTTCTCCAGGTCCAAGCAAGTGGGTTCTACAAACCTTTCTCCTTCTGATGGATCTAATCGCACAATGACTCTGTATTCTCCTGAATCGAATGTCATATTCCTCATCTTTAAATTGATTATGGACTGATTTTCAAACGCCCAATCCAGGCCAAGAAATGATGGATAAGCTTTTGTGCCATCCACTATTTTTATTACTTCGAAGTCTGCCTTGGTGTGCACTCCATCCAAATCTACGGTCACACCCTTTGACCTTCCAATTGGTATAACTCTGTGTTGATTTTTTAGTTTCATTTGAACATGTGAATATCCTAATGTGGGCTCTCCCATACATTTCCATGTCTTCTTGGGTAACACATTCATCTCAAAGCCTAAATCCAGTATGATGTCCCCCATATTGAAATCTCCAATGTTAGCATTTAATCTGAATTCCCTGCTTGTCCTCCTTCTTGTATGAAGGTGATTGACTGTTTTCTGTTCTAATTTCCCCTCTACCTCTCAGTTACATAATTCTAGAATATTTTTCAAAATTTTAACAGATGACTGGTCATTTAATTTCTTCACATAGGATTGCAGAAAAGCCTTTATGGTACTTACTTGTCCTAGAGGTTGTGCTTCATTAGTATGATCCAGTAATGAAGGCATCTCATACGTTGGTACATCTTGAGTATGTTGTGCATTTGATGTAGATGCAATATATGGCTTCAATAATTCTTGTTTGGCTTGCTTGAATATCCCCTTTTCGTTCTACGCATCAAACTGCTTATGTGGTTCATAATTCTTCTTCACCCATTGGTGTTGTGATGGATCTTGTCTTATTGAGTAATTTCCTCTCTTAGATCCTTCGCGTATAACTATGTTAATATTCCTTCCATCCTTCCTTGCCTCTGCAGAAATCCACTGAACATTTTGATTGTTCCAATTTCTCTTTTCTTGTATCTTCCCCAATAGTGTCGAACGATCTTCTGAATCATGATCTGATGCACGACAATACCTACTGGTCGCAGGTGGAAGTGGGCATTCTCTTTCATAGTGCCCTAGTTGTTGACAATTGTGACATACCACCAGTCCTATGCCTCTTCCAAAGCCTCCTCTACCTCGTCCTCCAGCTTTATATGCAACTCGATCTCCTCGCGGTGAATTGTACTGGGGTTCCTGGTTATACTGCATGGGGTTATATTGTGGTTGCGCGGTATTGTACTGTGGTTGCGTTGTGTTATATTGTTGTGGTGCAATGTTATATGGGGTTGGTACTTGGTTAAACTATGGTTCATATTTCCCTTTCATCATCTCTTCCTGCACCCTATAAGTATCTGATGTTTGTTCCCTCATTGGCTCCATTGTCCTTCAATCTTTGTCATCATGGCCTACTGACTTGCAAAAGTTTCAATATGAACTCTTAGGCACTATCTAGTATTTATGCATCATTGGACACTGATATGGATCATGCCCCTATGTATTACATATCTCACACCATAGTTCTCCTGATGGCAAAGGGTTTGGAATTCTTGTTGCCATGTATTGTGTGAATGTTGGGAATTCATTCTTGTGAAGTCCTTCTGTCCTACATTTGGTACACCAAACAATTTCTCTTTTGTCCTTACCCTTGTTCTGGTTTAGTTGAAATTTTAAGTTATTCATATCCTCCTTCAGATCCTCTATGGATGGATCTGTCTTCTGATATTGGTTCTCTTTCAGTTGTAGGGATGCTTGCAAAGCCTCTTCCGGAGTTTGAAACTTTTGTTGTCTCAAAGGGTACTTCAAATGTTGTAGCAGGGAATTGACAAACAAACGCCTATGATGCATGTCTGTCATGACATATTTTATCTTTCCCTTCAATCGTTTGAATATCTAGTCAATATCCCACATAGATTCTCTTGGTTTATGTATGATCTCTATCATCTCATTCATGTATTGATCCTCTAAGCTAGGCTTCTATAATTCATTTATCAATAGCTTCTTGATATCCACAATCATTCTAGTTGTCCCTGGTGGACTGTTTGTAGCTAAGATCATGTACCAATCTAGTGCGCAGTATATTAGAGTGATGGATAAATGTGCAAGTCTAGTGTCTTCATCCGTGATCTGTTTTTCTTCCCAAATCTTTTCACAAATGAACAAGTGCTTCTCAGGGTCCTCCGAAACCTCTCCCTTGAATTCTGGTAATCTGATGGTCAGACCATGTCTTGCCATCCTGAATGTTGAACTACTACCTCCGCGCAGTGTAGATACTTGGCTACCACTTCCTGAACAGGCTCATCTAGTTGTTGCTCCTTGACTATATGTACTTCTTTCTCTCTTCCTTCCCTCGAATTTTGTTTGTCTAAATGTTGGTGTTCTCATTGGTGTATTAGTCACACATGTGTTTATGGGTTCCACACTAGCACTGACATGGATAGGAGTGTTTCTTTATGTTCATGTTCTTGGACCTCTTGTCTTTATTTCATATGTCATGCGCAGGATTTCCTCAATATGATCCACGGTCTGGAGATCCTCTACCTCCTCTTCATCACTTTCCAAGCCTTCCCTCGTGGCTATGACTCTCTTCTTGTTGTTCATATTATACTGGTAGGGTACTCCACTGCGCATTCTTCCAGGCATTTCCATGATCTTATTGATCTGGTATTCCTCCATCATGATTGGATCCAAGGCCTCCTCCTTCTTTCCTCTATTCATTTCTTCCTTCATTTCCTCGTCTTTTTTCAGTGCTTCCCCCCTTCCCCCATGCACGCAGGTGTAGAATTCCTGCAGAAACCCCAATAGATCTAGAATTCTAATTAAATTGAACACATAAAATTTGCTGATATTCAAGAGATGAGAGAAATTTTTTTCTCCATAAATCAGAGAATTATATTAATCAAAAATGAATATACATGAGCAACCAACCTCAAAAATAAGAGAGGAGGTGAATATATAGAATTTCCAACATAGAAATTCTAGTCAAAAAAGATAGAAAAAGATAAAATAGGTGTCATAGGCTAAGGGAGACCACATAGTTCAAACTAGACCACTTAAAGACACATGTCAAACACTCATTAATGCCCACAAGAGTCAAGTGGTGTGCATTATCTCACTTAAGCTCACTTAACTGACAAGAGAAGCAGTTCCAACTCACTTAACTGACCCAAAATAGCAGTTACTAATAATAGTAAAGGAAAAAATCATTAATTAAGGAATAAACCTCTCACTCAAAGAGGAGGTGTGAATTCCCCAATAATGGATGATTTTTTTCATGGGGGAGTTGGAATAAATCAAGAATAAATCAAGAAAATCAATCAAATCAAGAACCGGGAGTTGAGTCTTAATCTAAAAATATCAGTTTTCCCTAAACTCTAGAGATGAGGCACCCTTCTTCTCTATGTGGCCAAATTAGGTGAAATAAAGTGTGATGGAATGTATTAACCAAGATCTAGGAGTCTAAGCTAGGTAAAAACTAATGTAAGTTATTTTTATGCTCCAACGCCCCCCCTTAAGCCTAATTGTAATGACAAAACAAAATTGAGTCCCGACAACTTGGCCATTTTAGGTACTCATTACATAAAATAAATCCTCATGAAAAGAGGAAAGAGGGAAAACCTCGTGGGAAACANCCCCCCCCCCCCCCCCCCCAAAAAAAAAAAAAGGAGGAAAAAAATGTTGAGTGGCCAAAAGTGACCTACTCAGTTGTCTTCACCACTCCAAGCATAGCTCTCAGTTCTGAAAATTTATTTTCAGTGAAGGACTTGGTGAAGATGTCTACAACCTGCTGCTCTGTGGGGCAGTACTGCAGTGAAATGACTCTGTCATGGATCAGCTCGTGGATGTAATGCATGTGAATCTCGATGTGATTGGTCCTCTGCCTCTGAACTGGATCAATCGATATCTGAATGGACCCCTTATTCTCACAAAATATGACAGTCGGAAGTGGATATTGAATACCAAACTCGGAGAGAAGCCCCTGCAACCAAACAACCTGTGTAGTTGCATTCACTTCACCTTTATACTTTGCCTCTGTTGTAGATAAAGAAATCATGGATTGCTTCTTGCTAGACCAACAGAATAGCCCTGAACCAAATATGAAAAAATAACCAGAGGTGGACTTGCGGTCTGTACCATCGCCAGCCCAATCAGTGAAAGTGGGCAATTTGCAGCATAAAAGATACCAAAACTGGGAGTACCTTTCACATATCTAAGGATTCTCTTTGTAGCTTTCCAGTGAATTTCATGAGGCTCCTTCATATATCTGGAACAAAATCCTACTGCAAAATAGATATCAGGTCAGGTGTGATTAAGATACAACAAACTCCCAACCAACTGTCGATACAATGTACTGTCCACCAAAGGTGTAGTACCCGCATCCTTAAATCTGACCCCCGAAAGAAAGGGAGATGTTGTTGGATTTCATTCTGTCATATGAAAGCAGACAAGTAGATCTGATGCATACTTAGATTGTTCCATCTTGATCCCTGAAGTAGACTGAGAAACTTCAAGACCAAGAAAGTAGTGAAACAATCCCAAATCTGTCATGGAAAATCGATCGTGCAATGTTGATTTTGCTGAATCAATAGTTGAAGTAAGGTTCCCTGTCATCAGTAAGTCATATACATAAAGTACTATCAGAAAAAGGGAATCATCATGTTGCAAAAAATAAACATTCGGATCATATTTTCATCGAATGAATCCAATGGAAAGAAGGAAAGAATCCATCTTTGCATACCAGGCTCTAGGAGCATGTTTTAGGCCATACAAAGATTTCTTTAATCTAAAAACGAGGGAAGAGTTTTGAATGTATCCCTGTGGCTGCTGCATATAGACATCTTCCTTGAGATCTCCATGAAGAAATGCACTCTTCACATCCATGTGATAAACAACCCATCTGCGAGAAGCGACAATGGCGGAAACTAGTCGAATGGAGTCCATTTTTGCAACAGGTGCAAATGTCTCTATGTAGTCTATGCCATGTACATGTGCGTATCCTTTTGCAAAAAGTTGAGATTTTTACTTTATGATCTCACCATCTGCAGCAATGTTTGTTCGATATATCCATTGGCATTGAACAATATTTCTTCCTTTCAGAAGTGGAACCAAGTCCCATGTGTTGTTGTCCATAAGAGCAGAGTACTCTTCATCCATGGCAGCCTCCCAAAGTGGGTTTCCAGCAGCCTCAAAGTGTGACTATGGATCTAAACCAAGTGTCATATATAAATGTATGGGAATCAATGGTTCCATGGCAGCCAAGGCTTGAGGATCCCCAAAAAACTGTGATCTAGTCCTTCTTGTATCTGCAGGATCACCGACTAGTTCACCCGCATCTTGTAGGGTTTTCTCTGCCCAAGTTGGTAACTGAGTTGGAGCAGCCATGACCTACTCCTCATCCTCTTTATCATACCAAAAAGGATTCTTTGATGGCTTCTCTAAAGTTCTCTAAGAATTTTATGACTCCTCCTCATCAGTGACAACAAGCAGTTCCTCGACAGGGTCTTCTGAAAAATCATGCAGTGATTCTTCTTCAAAATTCACACTTCGAGCTAGAATTAACTTTTCAGTGTGAGAGTCCAGAAATCTATATCCTTTGACACCTTTAGGATATCCAAAAAATATGCATTCAACACTTTGAGGCTCCAAATATTTCCTCTTATCTGTCGGAATGTGAGCCCATGCCCGTGAACCAAAAATGCGAAAGTGTGACACTTTCGGTTTCTTACCGGTCCAACATTCAAAAGGAGTGGTGCCTTTGAGTGATTTGTGAGGAAATAGGTTCTGAATGTATTCTGCATAATTAATAGTTTCATCCCACATATTGGGAGCTAATGATTTCGACTGTAGCATACAATTGACCATCTCTTTTAAGGACCGTTTTTTCCTCTCCGCAACACCATTCTGTTGTGGTGTATATGGAACTGTGTGTTGTAGTTGTATACCTGCATCAATACAAAGTTGCTACACATCTTTGTTGACATACTCCCCCCCATGATAAGTACAGAGTGTCTTAATCTTACACCCTGACTGATTCTCAACAAGTGCTTTAAATTCTATAAGGCATTCAAATACTTCTGATTTTAATTTCAGAAAAAATACCCAAGTAAAGAGAGAGAAATCATCTATGAAGGTGAGTACATATCGAGCATTACTGATTGAAGGCTGTGGGAATGGACTCATGATGTCACTGTGAATCATCCCAAGAGGTGAAGAATCTCTCTATGCCTTCCCTTTGTCAATCTTTTGCTCTGGATGCTTGCCAAGAATGCATTCTTGACATACATCGCTTGTGAATTTAATAGTTGGCAATCCTTCTACCATGTTTTCCTTGCTGAGTTGATGCAAGTACTTATAGTTTAGATGGAAAAAAATTTCATGCCATAACCTACTGATATCATTAGATTGTGACAGAAATATAGTGCTAATATATTTAGGAACAAGGTGGGAGAATAACTACAAATGAGAACTGTGATCTGCAATTCCATGTGCAAGCTATGAGCCTGTGGAAATGTCGGTAATCACTACGGAGTTCGGAGTGAAATCCACCTTCCTTACAGAGCCGGAATGAGTGATCTGATATATCAAGAGAATATTTGCAGACAGCGAGGGAACATGAAGCACATTTGTGAAGTATCCCCCTTCAAGATCAACAATTCCTTCTCCGCACACCTTTGCGGGTGTGGCATCTCCCAAGTAAATTGGGGATCTGGTGCTTTCTTTGATGGAGGAAAATTCATCTTTTGATGCAGCCATATGGTTCGATGCACCTGAATCAAGGATCCATGATGATGGAGTGGATGTGACATCCATTAAAGCATGACCATCTCGTGCTCTCCCTCCCATTCTATTATCATCTTTCTTCTTTGCATTTTCGGGCATCATGAGATTGTGTTGCTGCAATTGCTTAGCCATCTCATCGATAGTCTTCCTCATACAATTTTCTTTGGGATGAAAAAATTTGGAACAGTAGCTGAAAAGTGTTCTTTCCTTCTTCTTCTTACCCTTAGGCTCAGAAGAGTTCTTTGAAGATTGTGCGTATCTCTCCTTCTTCGATTCAGAAAATTTACCCTTTCCTTTTTGCTTGTCTTTTCCACTGCTCTTTGGAGAATCAGTAGCTGCAAGTGCTTGGTTATTGGAACACTTGATGGCACCCATTTGGAATAACTTGGATTGATACTGAGTCAATGCTGCAATGAAATCATTTAATGGAGGCATTTTCCATGTTTCGTGAGTCAATTTAGATGCTTGAAAAGACGATACAAATACGGAATATTCAGGGCCTAATTTCGAGAGAATTGAAAGGATGAGCTGATCTTCCTCTTTATTGAATCCACATGCATTAATTTCAACAAGGAGGGATTTGAACTTGGTGAAGAATTCTTCCAGGTTGCTGAAATGAATTGGACTTAGGGATATGAGTTCATTCTCCAGTTGATGCACTCTCATTGCATCCTGCTTGCCGAATAGTCCTTCCAATGTGGTCCATACCACATCGGGAGTAGTGGCTCCACTGACATGAAAGAGGAGATATCTATAAATTGATAGGCATATCATTCCAATTGCTTCATCTAATTTATTTAAATAATTGATCTTCTCCGCTGCAGCAGTCGATTCTTTCTCCGTTCCCATTGTTACCCTGTAAAGCCCTTTGCTTCGGAGGAGCAGAGAGATCTTTGTCTTCCACTCAAAGTAATTGAAAGGATTTAGAACAAGTTTTGTGGGATGAGAGAGATGATCCATTTTTTCTTGATGTGCCTCCTTATGATTTATACCTGCAAATAAAACCATGTACAATCCACTAGATTCAATCTATCTTTGATACCATGTAGAATTCCTGCAGAAACCCCGATAGATCTAGAATTCTAGTTAAATTGAACACATGCAATTTGTTGATATTCAAAAGATGAGAGAAATTTTTTTCTCCATAAATCAGAGAATTATATTAATAAAAAATGAATATACATGAACAACCAACCTCAAAAAGAAGAGAGGAGGTGAATATATAGAATTTCCAACATAGAAATTCTAGTAAAAAAAGCCAGAAAAAGATAAAATAGGTGTCATAGGCTAAGGGAAACCACATAGTTCGAACTAGAACACTTAAAGACACATGTCACACACTCATTAATTCCCACAAGAGTCAAGTGGTGTGCATTAGCTCACTTAATCTCACTTAACTGACAAGAGAAGTAGTTCCAACTCACTTAACTGACCCGAAATAGAAGTTACTAATAATAGTAAAGGAATAAATCATTAATTAAGGAATAAATCTCTCACTCAAAGAGGAGGTGAGCATTCCCCAATAATGAATTTTTTTTGCATGGGAGAGTTCGAATAAATCAAGAATATCAAGAAAATCAAGAACCGAGAGTTGAGTCTTGATCTAAAAATATCAGTTTTCCCTAAAATCTAGGGATGAGGCGCCCTTCTTCTCTATGTGGCCAAATTAGGTGAAATAAAGTGTGATGGAATGTATTAACCAAGATCTAGGAGTCTAAGCTAGGTATAAACTAATGTAAGTTAGGGTTATGCTCCAACAACAGGGAAGTTTAGATGTCTGAGGCCATTGTCATTACACCTTTGTTATATAGTAACATCTTAATGGAGGTATATAGTGATATGATGTACCTACCTCAAGGTTCCTTCAATAAATCTTGCTCTATTGCGTTGTAAGACTTCACAGTATCTACTGCAAATTCTATGATAAATACTGCAACAATGTTGTCTAACCAGAAATCTACGACATGCGTAAATTTATTGTCAAGTTTTTGTAAATGCATGATCTCCATAGGATTCCACTCTAGTTGTCTGATATGATTTGTAGGGTGGTTTTATTTCAACCTCAATATCCACTCCTTCAACACATGTGGGAAATCACAAAAAAATACTTCATGCAAGTCGTTGAATACGTACTTGTCCAAGTATTTGCGTGGTGTTAACTTCGGGTTTATGTTATCTTTCTACGAAAACTCCAACTCCTTTGTTTTCAACCAGCACTCAATTTCTACCTTCGTTGGGTTCCACGGTCTCAATATCCCCTTTTATATTCTTGTTTTTTTCGTTGGATCTGACATTCTTTTTACGCTTCTTCAACAGATATTATTCACTTAATCCCATTATGTTCCAACTGGAAACATAAACATTTGTTAGCTTAACTACTTTATCTACTCTGATCTTACCTTACTGTTATAAGTTTACCCGGGTTTAGATTTAACAATCTTCCAACAAAATCCCTCTAAAACTATCGGCCCTCCTGGTAAAACAGAAGGTAACGCAGTACACAGGGTGCACTGTGTAGTCTCACCCGAGATAGTTCTATGGGTGGTTGCAATACTCACATGCTTGCAGCCTGGGAATAAGTGAGGATCTGTAATTGTACCTTGTGATCTTCATTTATTTAGCCTAACATCTTAATTAATTAGTCACTCTTACTCATGCATGTGAAATATCAAATCTAACTAGTTCCTCCATTCATTTATCTACCATTTAATCATTAACAACAACAAATATGCATACAATTCAGTCACATAACACAAGTTTTACTGTGGTTCACCACCCCTAGGCTACATCCACAAAGATTTGTCTCTCAAGCTATTTTATTATGTCTCAACAATATATTGTGTCGCACACATTTATAATCTTGGATCTTACAATCTCAACAGGCTTCCCGATCCTGGTGAGGCTGACTAGATCGCACCAGGCTCCTCATCCTATGATATAACCCTCAGAATCGATTTTCTCAACTCTTCTCTAGATCACCAGCTTACAAAATGTTGCAGTTCTATCCTTTCTCACTCTCCTCTCCGTCTCTCCCTCTTCCTAGACCTCGTAGGTACTACTTATACATATTATTGGCTTATCATCCATTACAATATCTTTCAAAAACCCTAACCCTAATGTAGTTAGGTCTCCCTTGCATGCATGCCTCACATGCTTCCCTCACACGTGTTGCTTTTCCTTCCAGATGTATTTTCTTCCACTTCGTGCTTTTCTCTCCAAAAATGGCCTTTTCCCCAAAATGGGCCTACGCCCAACACTGTCCATCTTGTAAAATAATCTGTGGCTATGAAGATATATTTATGTTTTTTCCAAGAATTGGGAGTAATTTATCCTATGAAGTCTATTCCCTATTGTTCGAATAGTCTCGATATGGTCACTGGCTAGAATGGGATGACTACCCTCTTTTCTCTACCGACACTCAACTAAAAAGATTTACATTTCCTGGCATATGCGTGAGCATCCCTAAACAGAGTGGGCCAATAATAACCAACCCTTTATATTTTTTGAGCCGTGGTTTATCCTACAAAATTTCCACCCGTTCGACTGTCATGGAGATCTCTAAGTACTCTTTCTGCATTATCATGTTCGAGACATCTAGGGAGGACTCCATCATAGTTTACGTGAAAAATCACTGAATTTATGAGGCGGTATTGATCATATTTTAACCTGAGGGCTCTCCTTTCTCTAGGTTTTAGATTTTTTGGACAAGTTCCATGATGTAGGAGATAAGAGAAGTTTACATACCAATATTATTTCCTGGGAGGTACGTATAAGTCTTCATTGCACCATAATGATATCTCATTTTCCCAACCAGAGTCTTCTGCGTTAATCAGATCTTGTGCCTCAGCGGCCAGTTTACACAATCCTTGACCTCTGACTATTTTGGCAGGTTTTATGTCTAGATCAAATTGTTGGACGATTTCCATCCAATTCCCCCTTCTTTCTCCCATATTTTGTTGGGTGAACAGAGATTAGACTGCTAGATGAGGTATTGTGACTTTAGTGTGATTCTTCAAGATATAGGATCTGAAATGTTTGACTTCTTTATATACTGCGTAAGCCTATTTGTCTATAGAAGGGTAGTTCAGTTCATCTCCTTGGAGGTTGGTGCTCATAAAGGATATTGGTGCTTCATTGTTTTCATCATCCTTTTGGGTAAGTACTACAGCCACAGATTGGTCATAAGCAAAGGTATAAAGCAAAAAATATTTGTTGAAATCAGGGCTTCGTAACACTAGTGCTTGGGAGATGGAAGTTTTGATGTTATTGAAAGCACCTTTATTCTCTTCATCCCATTTAAACTCTACATCTTTGTGAATCATTCTTTGTAAAGGTTTGAAAATTTCGGCGAAATCAGGAGTAAAGTTTCTTACAAAATTGATTTTCCCAAAGAAAGATTGCATGGCCTTTTTATTGTGACACAAAGGGAGTTGAGCTATCACTTTTATCCACTCAGGGTCGATGCTAATTCCTTATTGAGATATAATATGACCTAGTATATTCCCTTCCTCTACAACAAAGATGGTTTTCTTAGGTTTCAAAGATATTCCATATTTCCTACACCTAAGAAGATCTAAGTCAAATGATGAATGTGGTCTTCCATATTTTTTGAGTATACTGTTACGTCATCTAAATAAACTACCACACACTTGTTAATCAATACCATAAAAGCTACATCTATGTCCCTTTGGAAGGTCTCCCCTGCCTTAATCATCCCAAAGGGCTTGTGTTTATAAGAAAAGGTTCCCCACTTGGTTCAGAAGGTAGTTTTTAATCGATAATCTTCTGAAACCAGGACCTAGTTATATCCTCAGAAACCGTCTAGGAGAGAAAACATATCAGAGTCGGATACTGTCTGTAAGAGTTGTTCCATGGGTGAGACTAGGTAGTTATCTTTTTCTGATGCTCTGTTAAGTTTTCTGAAATCCACACACAAATGAATCTCCCCAGACTTGTTTCTGACATACACTAGATTGGCTACCCATGCAGAGTGTCATACCTGAAAGATAATCTTGACATCTAATAATTTCTTCAACTCTTGATACATTATAGGTTCCAGAGATGGGTGGTACTTCCTAAGATTTTTTTGGAAGGGTTTTATTCCATATTTCAATGGGATCGTATGTTGGATAATGTGAGTATCATATGTTTTCAGTTCTTGGTAAGACCAACAAAAGACATCTTGGTATTCTTTAAATAGTTTAAGATAATATTTCATGTCTTCTTTGGACACTGTCTTGCCTAGGTTGACATTCTTGGGATTCTCGGGGGTGCCTAGGTTTGTAGTTTCGTATATAGGGCATGAGATCCATGTTTTTTCATTCTTTGGCCCTATAAATATTTCCCTTAGGTCAAAAAGGTTCTCCATATTGGCCACTCCTTTTGGTATCATGTGAAACTTGGGTTTCTCATCAAAGTGATATGTTCCCTTCTTCTGTTTGTGGAGATTTGATTCTGTGAGTATTTCTTGGAATATTTCATCATCAATGGCCAAACCATTAAAATTATCCTGATTAGTCAGGAAATATACAATCTATTCATCCCTTTCAAAGACTTTCCAATCATAAATGTTGTTAGGTACCAACGGTTTCTAGAGAAGTTCTACTACAAACCTTGAGGCTTCATAGTCTAGAAAGGATATAATATTGAGGACGCAGTGGATAGAGCATTAGCAAGGGTATTTTTCATCCTGGGAACAACAGTAATGTTGAAGGACTCAAAATTTTCCATTAGTCTATGCACCTATTGATGGTAATTTCTTAAGTGAGGTGAATTACAATGGATATTATTCTTCACTTGCCTAACAATAATTTCAGAGTCTCCAAAAACTTTCAATTCCTTGAAGTTTAAGTCGATGGACTTCTTCAGTACTTGGACTAGAGCTTCATATTCGACAATGTTATGTTTATTAATTGGTTTGGTTGTCATTGATGTCAACCCTTGAAGAAAATTCGGTAGAAAATTTCGGTAGCACAATGGTTTGGGTAATGGACCCAAGTTTGTTTGATGGATAATGGTATGCGTTTTGATATGTTTTTAGGTAAGACTATTCTATATGGATAGTACATGTCATACCATTTCCGGTGGTATGTGGAACGTCACATAACTCCTCACGGTTAGAGAGTTATGACCATGTGAAGTTGGAGAACCCTCATGAGTCATCTAGAAGCCCCAAAAGGCCAAAATAGTCAAAGTGGTTGCAAAGAAGAAATTATTTAAATAATAAAGTCAAGTGATGAGTGTATTATAACTCAAAGTGGATACAAAATAAATTATTTAAATAATAAATTTAATGGAGAAATTACTAAGTGGACAAGTGGTTAGAAGTGGGTTAGCCCTAAAATAAGGAAAGTGGGTTAAGATGGTTAGAAGGTAACCCCTTGAGGAAGCTACA
>ML801246.1:50398-63966 GCA_009831015.1 Picea engelmannii | reverse complement strand
TGGTTAGAAGGTAACCCCTTGAGGAAGCTACATGAAAGTATAAATAAGAGACAAGGGTCTCTCATTTTTAATCACACTTGAGAATATTGAATATCTACAAGTGACTGAGGTAACCAAAGGATATCTAAGCCGAATTTTAGAGGGAAGGTGAAGTAAAGAAGGTTGAAATTCAAGGGAGGATAAATTCTTTTGATGATGCTTTCTAAGGTATGTTATTTACAGGTCATCTCACCATTTTCGAAATAACTCTTTTTATAGAATGATTCAGACCGTGAAATTGGGAGAGCATTGAGAAAACATATCCAAGTAGTTGTGATACAAATTTCAGCTTGTGGGTCATTGTATTTTTGGAGTTACACGCCATGGAAAATAGGGTTTGTGGCTAGTCCTGAAACTAGTCTAAAACAAGTGTTTCAAGTAAAAACGTCATAACTTCTTCATAACAGATCCAAATTCAGTAAGACAAAATGTATTGGTTATAATACAGTCTTTAGTATTCTGTGTACAATTTTCATATCCATACAACAATTATTCCATGTGGGGCATGCTCTACAATTTCTCTCTCTAGAATAAGCTAGAATTCAACAAGGTATGCCATTTTTGCTATAACTCATTTTCTCAGAGGTTCCAAGTAGTGAAATCTGGAGGAATTGCACAAAATACATTGAAGAACATTGTGTACCATTTTCAGATCTTTATTCATTACAGGTACATATCAGATGGATCCTGATATGGATCTGAAAAGTCGACAATCCATTAATAACATTGTGGTTTTTCCAAACACTACTGAATACATAGTTATTATTATTGCAAGTTAGGGTTTTTGACTAATCCAAAATTAGTCATTTGAGATAAATTAAAGTTTGATGAAAATGATAGTCTCTTGTTGTTAAAGTTAAGGAAGGTTTGTAGGTATGTGATCATATACACCAGGTCTATTACAAAGTTACAAATCAAATTTGGATGGTTGAGTTGGAACATACATGAGGTGTATAGTTGATGATGTTGGTACATCTTTATGAATCATAGTTTATGTATATTTGATGCATGATTGGTACATATTTGGTGCATAGTTGATGCACTCGTTGATGGTACAGGTTGAGGTACAGGTTGGTGCATGGTTGATGCACTTGTTTATGGTACATGTTGATTACAGGTTGTTTGGACAGTTTATTGTGACATGTTATTTGTACAAGTTTGGTACATGGTTGATGAATTTGTTTATGGTATAGGTTGAGGTACAGGTTGA
Organism: Picea engelmannii; assembly: GCA_009831015.1. NCBI lineage: Eukaryota > Viridiplantae > Streptophyta > Pinopsida > Pinales > Pinaceae > Picea > Picea engelmannii. The sequence goes on along the minus strand of ML801246.1, from coordinate 62,717 downwards.
TGTATGGTGCATGTTGACACCGGTTATTGGTACAGGTTGTTACAGGTTGATTACAGGTTGATTGGTATAGGTTTACAACAATATATCTCATAGTTATAGTGTGATAGTGGTTCCATCATTCTACTTATACGTCAGGGCAATTGGACGGGGCAAGGACAAGTGGTTATAGCTAGAGAACATAGGGGGTTGTAGCCTCCTTCTGGTTGTAGCTAGAGAATTGGGGAGTTGGAGCTTCCCTCAGGTTGTAGCCTGAGAAACCAGGGGGTTGTAGCCTCCTTCTGGTTGTAGCCAGAGAATTGGGGAGTTGGAGCTTCCTTCAAGTTGTAGCCTAAGAAAATAGGGGGTTGGAGCCTCCTTCTAGTTGCAGCTAGGAAAAAAAGGAAGTTGGTGCTTCCAATGAATGTAATTCTTAAAGATATATAAGAAAAAACATTTCATGATTTTTTCTCGCTTTGGGTTTCCACGTAAAAACACTGGTGTACTGTGTTTGTGTATGATTGCTCATTTGCTCATTGTTTATTTACTCTACAACTATTGGATGATAATGCTACATTGATATAACACTTACATTTTGTGGTTAAAAATAATTGTATTGCTCTATTATTGATTCACCCCCCCTCTCAGTAATCCAACATGTTATTAGTGCATTCGAATTCTAATATGCAGGATTAGAAGTTTTGTTTCCCCTTTGGGTTAGTGAGGATGCATCCCTCTCCCAACCCTTCTTTTGATTTAGAGCCATCAAAGTACAACATCCAAATCTATGGAGGGAAATTTCTAACTTCTTCAGGTCTAGCTATTTTTTCACTTTCAACCACCTTGTCTGCTACTCCTGTCGGACAATCCTCACAGAGGATGCTTTCCCCTGCAACTACTAGTAAGCCTATTTGGAATATCATTTTGGATTTGTGTACGGATGGTATGTTAGACATGTGAGGGGTGAAATTACCGAAATCAGAATCAGAGGAGTAGTTTCCTAACACAGGGAAATCTATCGATGAGGGTTCATTTGGGATCTCTAAATCAATGACGGTATGTTTTAGGTGTCTTTTTCTGTCAATCATGATCATGTTTGGATGTCCTTTCAATGGAAACTATAGGTGAGACCAGTCGATACTAAAATATTTATTTAATTTCTCAGACCAGTGTCGGCTAAGTAGCATTCCATAGGCCTCTAGGATGTCCACCACGATTATGTCAATTACTTGAACAAATTTAGGGTGTGTAACAATTCTTATCATGACATATTTCAGGTCCTCAATGACCTTTACCTAAGTTCTAGCTAGTTGTATAATGTGTTTATCACTTTTAACCGGGGTTGTGTTCAGTTTCTTATAGATTGTCAATGGCATGACATTTGAAGATGCCCTGGAATCGACCAGGAAATTATGTAGATTTATGTTAAAAACCTCGAATGTCAAGAGGAAAGGAGGAACAAAAGGCCTTACTTTTTTATCCAAATAACAAGCATTCACATTTGGCTTATTTGTTAAGTCTGTGAGAGATGGGGCGTCGCCTTGGCTAATGTTCATCAGAGAGGTATCTGTTAATTTTGAGGCCTGTAACAAAAAATCCTTTTTTTGAGGAATCCTTCACATGTCCATGACAGACACGTTAGATTTCATATTATTCAATTCTTCTACTACATTGTAGTATAGCTTAGGTGTTTCCCGTATATGTATGTTTTTGGGATTGTTTTGGGAAGAAAATAGGGGTTTCGGGTGATCGACCGCTTGATTTCCTCGAGATGATTGAGTGGTGGTGGGATTACTTTGGACAGGTTTAATTTTACTTCACATATGCACAACCATAATTGCAGTCGAGGGTCCCTTTACCTCAACGACATCGTTGAAAGGTATCAGGTGATTGAAATTCCATATCAACATAGCGGTCTCTTCAGGTGGGTCTTGAATTTCTTGATTGGTAACACCCATTTCCAAGCCACTAGGTTGTTCGGTTAGAGAGCGTTCATCTAGGAATAGATTAGCCATTAGATTCATAACATACAACCATTGGGGGCAGTTCCTTTCTGAATGTTTTTTTTGATGGTACGTGCATAAGGAGTCAAATGCTATGTTCCCTAAGTCAATGTTCAGGATGGCTGGGGGAGGTTATATAGCCTTGAAAGGTGGGTTCCTTTTAAAAAAAGTTTTATAAGGCCTTTGAATTTGGTTTCCTTACCCAACACTCCTTTTCATATCTACGATCTCGTTGGAAATTTTTTTGATCATCCATTGCAGGCTTTCTAGATCCCCTCCCTCTTTCTGAGGACCTTGTTCTGTTTGTTTTCCCAGGTGTCATGTTAACAAAAGTCCTCTATTAGGTAGAGGTTGGGTTTCCTTTTTTATTAGTGAGATCTGACCTTCTTTGCATCCTTTCATTTGGAATTCAATGATTTTAGATTCTTCTAAATTTTTAGCTAGAGTGTGTTTGGCATCCCTTTTTATGAACATGGAAATAGAAGTTGAGAGAGCATTAGCATATACTTCAATCTGAAAATCCTGGGTAGGTTTAGCCTCGGGTTGGATTTTTTTCAAAATGATGGTGAACCTTTGGTTGAAATCTTTAACCTTTTATTTAGGACTCATAGTGGTGGCAAAAATTTCACCCATTAAAGCTCATGTAGTAGTTTCTTCAACAAATTTTTCCAAGGAATCCTTTTGAAACTTTGTCCAGCTAGTTATGGAACAAACTGGTAGGTTGAAATACCAAGTCGAGGCTGAATTTTCAAAGGTATATGGAAAAAGTATGCACACTACATCTTTGTGTTGCACATTCATCAACCTTATAGCAAATATGAACTTCTTAATATGGTCCTCAAGCAATCCGGAGGTTTCGGGGCCAAATTTAGGAAGAAATGTTTCTAGATGTTTGGGTAGGTTATGCACCCATACTGGGATTGCCAAAGCATCTATGTCCAACCATGGTTGATTGTCTCTAAGATGGTCTCCCCTTTCTCCATTGTTATCATTATTATCCTCCATGTCTTCTGATTCAAAAATTGAATGATCTGAGTTAGACCCTTCTTCTTCAGATTCAAAGTAATTACTAGATGGTGTTTCGGGTATTAGATTAAAGGGTTGTTCGATCTCTGTGAGGGAAAAATCTATGAGGTCTTCTACAGTATGAAAAAATACTTGGTTATGTGTTATAGCGAGATTTGCCTCACCCTATGCAATCTTGCACAGAAGGCCTTTTTCCATTTCCCTATGCAGACTTATCATCCCTGTTTGTAAAATCCAAAGCTAAAAATACATATTTTTCCACATGTACACATCTTTCTTACTATAAAGCATGTGTATACGCAGGCTGCTCAACTACATCACACGTACATCGGGATTTGTGCCAAAAAATGAAAATTAATGTCAGGTTTCCATGTCACGACAAGAGATCTATGATCCTTGGCCTTCCATTTACTGGAAACGTTTCGACTCGGCCTTTCAGTTCCATTTTGAAGGCTATAAATGGTCCAATTCTGAGCTATGGAAAGGAGATAAAGAATTCAAATTTGAGAACAAAGTTACTCTGGAGAAATTATTTACTTCATATTGAGTCTTCATCCCTTTGTCCTTTGAGTCTGAACACATTGTTCAGCCCCCAAGCTCTTCCCTTATTGATTGAGAACCTCATTGCTTCTCTATTATGAGATTTCCTTTAGTGGAGGATTGAAGTGGTGGAGGCCCAAATGGAAGGAACTTGGTTTCTCGGTTCCGAACCATGCCGACACAGAAGTCTGTAACATTTTCACTTATGTTGATCATATATTAATAGAAATACTCTTTTCCCGTCCAATTGATATCTTGAAAATATTTGAATTATTATTCCATGGGCATATTTGTCATGTTTATTAATGGATTATGCTATTGAATGTGCTAACATCATATAATATCACCATATGCTTACTTTGCTTGGTTCTTGAGGACTAGTTGTAGGTATATCGCTTTGGGTCAAGTGATCAATGGTGAACTTCACTGAATGTCTGGACGAGGTAGGCATTTTATCTTGTCTTGCTAGCATATTTGTTTATATAGCATACTTGAGAAGAGAGTCGATTTTTGAAGTCATTTCCGTCTGTTGTGGTTTACTGTAGACATAGAGATATTTTCCTCATAACAAAATTGGTGAACATACTGGGGATTGAATCTTCTTTCTTAGGGTTTGGACTACTTTTCTCCTTAGATTTCTCTCGTTCCTATTGTGTTTCTTATCGTATCATTGCTTGACAGCCTCTGTTCATGCTGGGTCTAAGTTTTTTTAGCCTTCTCCCTTTCCTGGCCTTGTTTTGAGATATATACACGCTTTTTGGCCTGATAGTCGCATACATATGCAGGCTATCCCTCTGCAAGATGCATATATATGTTATGTTCTCTTGAACAATCATGTACATCATTTTTCCTTGCTTTTTTGCTAGGTCTAGTGGTTGTTGGGTGGGATTTGATGTTTGGCGAGTCTTCTTGGGTCTTTGTAATGCCTGTTAAGTGCTTGTGGGATGACAAGAAGCCTGTCTAGGGTTGAATTTTTGGGCAGAGTCTTTCTCATCATCTTTTCATTTTGATTGTCCTTGTACATTTGGATGGGTGTCTTGTTGCTTGGTATCTTGCTTGAGTTATCTTTTTCTATACACATTAGAGTTTATTTATCAAGTTTTTTTTTTCAGTCCATGCATTTTCATTTTATTATATTGAAATACAAAAATATTAGGCATTTTTCATTGCTTGGCATTTTGGTATTTTGAGTCCTTGTCATTCGCTTAGTGGATGTAATGAAAGATTGCATTTTTACTTTAGAATTGTAGAGTTGAAATTGAAAATTGAATTTGTTTTTGGAAGCATATAATTCATTGAAAGTTAAAGTTAGGACTTTGCATTATTTTCATGTTTACTTTTATTACAGAGTCATAACATCATGAGTTTCACTACCATACCTTTTTGAGTAATCACGGCCACTAAAATTAACGTTGTAATTTAAAATTAATTAGTCATGATTTTATTTTCTAGGGTACACAAACTAGCTTAGGATTTAGTGCCTTAGAATAGGATTTTGTGAGTAAACTTCTCCAAGGTAATTAAATCAACATATGTGTCTAAGAAAGAGAGTGGGGAAATCCATTGTATAATTGGTAATATCAGGAGGCTCCACTCACACTGGAGTTAATCATGAGGTCGCACGAGGTTGGTTGAAAGCATATCCCCACGATACCTTCTTAGCGGCAGAGATATTTTCTGGGGATCTTGTTAGTGCCCTTACCTCCGTGAGAGACAGTGCTTTCAAGGTTTCGGGCTTTGCTAACCTGCCCATACGGTGGACCTAACTTAGGACTGCTCACCTGTGCATTAGTTATACAGTGGTTTATTAGTTGCTTGACTTAGGTGCCACATAGGTTACTTGCAGGGGTTATTCTGAAGGTACCCTGGGTCAGATAAGGGTCGGACATCACACAACCTTTATGGAGGATTACCTCTTCAGTGGATCTGACCGATTGGTTTTTAAGCCCACAAGGGCCCTTATAACTGATTATGTTACCTCCAATATTTAGCAGGGACTCTCAGGACCCTCTTGGGCGAGACATAACTTCTTTAGGGAGGGAGGCCACTTTCAGTCACTTTACCCCGTTTGTGTACATATTGGCCGTTTGAATTTTGGTGTTCTCTTTGATTACTAGTTGGCCTTAGGATTTATTTTTTGTCTTTAGAGTCTTAAGTCATCATGGAGTCTGACTAGTGTCCCCGCCGTTCCCATCGCTTGTTACAGTTACCATCAGATTTAGTGTCTTTTCCTTTTAAAAGGTGTAGAGTTATTAGGCATGGTACACACACCTCCACCGTTCAGACTTGTGATTCTACAAGGATGAGTTATGAACCTAGTCTTCAGAACACTGGGAGCTATTTGACTCCCATACCCACTTTAGTTAATGGAACCCCTTTGAATCTTGCAACCATCATGGTTGTAGTGCCGGAGGCACCTATCATTACTATGGCTCGGCCTATAGTGAATTCTCAATCTCTTGCCTCAAATCCTTTTGGGTCTCTTGGTCACTTACCGGGATATAACGTTCAGTCCATCCCTATGGCATCTAGTCCTTTTTCCTATGGTATGATGAAATTTACTTCACATTTTTCGAACGCCATCCCAGCTGCCAGCACTAATGCTAGCATTGGGCTTGGGGGAACTACACCTCCTTATACTCCTTTTTCGTTTGGTGGTTCTCAAATCCCTCAAACGACTCCTAATATGGGAGGTATTCCTACTTTTAACCTTGGGTCTAATCCTCTTGCTTCTGGGTGGAGCAACCAACCTGGCGGACAAGCTTCTGCTCAAGTTTCATCCTATACCCCTACCTCCTCGGTGTCGATTTTGACCAACACGTTTGGCATGATGAATACACCTTTATCCTTCGGATTCACACTTAGAGGAGGTCAGTTTCAAGCTTTGGGCAACCCCCAACTCGGATCCAATCCGACTGGGGGCAATTTTTATAACCCCCATCAAAACATTCCTACTGGAATGATGCCCAACCAAACTTTTATGAATCAACCTGGAGGAGGGCCTTACAACCTCGGATAGGTCCATGGTGCTTACCAGAACCTTGGATGGGTTGCAGTTCCTCAAACACAATCTTTCCCGGGAGCTTGGGGTTAGATGCCACAACCCCTTCTCCCGTTTCTGTTCATGCTTAATCTACCATACTTGTCTAAGTTGATGAACGACCCCATGAGTCATGATCCTAAATGTCCATCCGTCCCCACCAATATTCCTTTGGATATTCTGAAGTTCGAAGGTAAGAATGGTGAGGATCCTGGTGATCACGTTACTACCTTTCACCTTTGGTGCTCCTCAAATTCCCTTAATGACGATTCTATTCAATTAATATTATTTCAACGCACCCTCATTGGGGTCGCTGGGAAATGGTATATTGAGCTACCTAGGGGGGCATATGGGACCTTTAGTTAGATGGTATTGGTCTTCCTTAACCATTTCCAATTGTTGATTCGTTATGATGTTGGCCTAGAACTTTTGTTGACTTTACGCCAGGACACAACCACTCATATCTCGGATCATATCCAGGAGTGGCATAGATGGAAGAGGTTGATTAAGACTCCCATACCCCCGGCCTTTATTTTAGAATGGTTCCTTAAGTATTTTCACCCTCCTATATCAAAGGATGTTTCTACTGCTGGGTTTACCATTGAGGAAGAAGTGATTTTTAAAGCCCAGCAGCTAGATTTGATATATGCTCAATCTGGGATGTTATACCAGATTCTTCTGGATGCACCATGATAAACTTATGACCCTAGACAAAAGCCCGGACCTCATGCCAATGGAATTGTAGGTTCTGCCCATGTAAAATCAGTAGACTCGGTGACATGCCATTTAAAAGAGTTGTCTCTAAACCAGTATGCAGGAGGGCCAACTTCGTATGTGTCTTCCAACCCCACTTAGTTGGTGGATGTACATTCCGTGCAATCATCGGGAAACCCAAATGGTAACCAGCAACCAGGCGGGGATAAGAATAAAGGACATAATACTCATAAAGGTGGGAAAAATGGTAATAAACCCAAGGACAATGGTAATAATGAGAAGACGAATAATAATGTTGGAGAGGGAAAACGAGAAAGACGTAAGGTGAAATTTCCCGTAAGATTTGTACAGATGACCACCTTACTCATTTATGCCCCAAACTTGCGGAAGATGTGAGGCTATTCTCTCTACCACCCATCGTGCTGACAAATCATTTTCCACATAACCAACATGTGGCCTCGAGCTCCTCAAACATCAAAAATGCAGTTGGTGGGATTCAAAACCCACCGTTGCAAGATGGTGACCGTTTGTGTATCAATATGGTCGATGCGAAAGTTAATGTAGCCACTTGATCGCGAGATTATATCTCTTCACAAGATATTCCTGGTCTAGAATCTCCTCCTCCCTCTCTGGAGACGAATTTATAGATTGAAAAACCAGAGCCACCACCTTGTATTCTGAAAGGAGTACTCAAGCGCTCTACCCACAATCCAAATGCTAGAGCCGCCCATAACTACTCTATTTTTGAGGACCTGGGTCAAACCCCTTGTGCGATGTCGGCGTTGGAGGTACTCCAGACGTGTCCTTCACAGAGGAATCCCTTACTATCTACGTTAGGATCTCTAGAACCCAATGGCTCAAAATTTATCAAGTTTGACATCACAGATGTGAATCCTCACTTGCCTTACCATGTGGCTTTCCAAATCCACATGGAGTACTCAAAGTATACCATCAAATGTGTGGTTGTTGATGAAGGCACTTCCACTTGTGTGATGTCCCTAATCTGTTGGAAAGCTCTTGGTTCTCCGACTCTTTCCAAGTCATTGAACATGTTGAATGATTTTGACGGTCATTCCTTCTTCCCTCACGGTATTCTTCCTGCCTTTCCGGTCCATTTAGGTGGGAAGACGGTAGAGGTGGAGGTTGAGGTAGTTGATGCACCTATTGATTATAACTTGTTACTAGGATGCAATTGGACCTATGCTATGGTCGTCATTGTATCTTCCATATTTTGTACTCTTTGTTTTCCTCATGAAGGGAAGATCATGACGATCGACCAGTTATCCTTTGCATACCAATGCATCTATTGGACCGTCGATCCCTATGATCGACAATTCTCAGATGGAAACTGAGAATATCGATGTCGAAATGTATTCGTCATTGTATCGTCCATCTTTCGTACTCTTTGTTTTCCTCATGAAGGGAAGATCATGATGATCAACCAGTTATCCTTTGCGTACTCTAGTCCCAATGCATCTATTGGACCGTCGATCCCTATGATCGACAATTCTCAGTCGGAAACTGATAATATCGGTGTCGGAATGTATTCTTCCCTTATGGGTACTTTCGACTTCATGAAATCGATTCATCACATTTACGCCATGTCTAGTAGGCCCATTTCGACAGGGAGGTCCATTCCTTTCTGCACTTCCTATTTTAGTGATATGTGGACCCTACCTTCCTCGACTGTGTCTTGTGAGGGTCAGCCACATACTGGCATTATATCACAAACCTATGTTAGTCATGTTGGAGATGGGTCGACAACCTCTGCTAGTCATGTTGAAGACCAACAACCAGCCGCTGCAAGTCATGTTGGGGGCACAAGTCTGGTCACCGCTAGTCACACTGCACATACATCACCAACCTCTTCTATTCATTTTGGGGATTCATCACCAACCTCTGTCAATCATGTTTGGGATTTTCTAATAGCCTATGCAAGTCATGCTCGGAGCATGTCACCAGCCACTTCAAGTCATGTTGGGGGCATTCATATGATTGAGAAGCCTAGATGTGTACGACGTAAGCCCAAGTTCCTTTATAGGCTTTGCAAAGGAGATCACCTTACTTGTTTGTGCCCTTCTACTAATGTGGTACAAGAAGCATGGTCCTTTCCCAGGGGCCCTTTGGGTTCTGAGTCATCTTTGGTTTTCCAACCGTCTCTGGTTGATACAAAATTCATGTCAATGTAATCGTCGGCTGACACCCATCTTCCTTTAGGGGCCGATGCATCCCTTGAACTTGTTGTCTCACATCATGTTCAACTAGCGGTCATGTCGATTCAATCTTTGACCGAAACCACTCCTACTTTTGGGGGTGATGCATCTCTTGACCTTATTGTCTCACATCCTATTCAACCAGCAGTTGAACAAGTGGTCGTTCTGATGCAATCTTTGTCCGACCCCACTCTTCTCTTGGAGAATGAAAATCCTAAGGAAGTGACATTGTCGATGCAATCTTCGATCAATCCCACTCTTCTTTTGGAGGGTGATGCGTCCTTCAACCATGTCCTTAGCATTTCTAGTTATGTACCTTCTTCACTATGGAGAATTCCACTCTCTTCGAGTATGCTCCCTCCAAGTCCTAGGGTGGTTTCCTTTGATTGGAGTGATCTTGTAGAGCCTCGACTTCCTTCTTCTACACCCTTCCAGATAAGGGTAATTCTTTGATATATTGTAGATAAGGTAACCTCTGCAAATATTTTATCCTCATTGACTTGGAAAGCTTTGGGTTTCCCCAAGCTTATGTCGGTTATTCATAAGATACTAAAATTCCATAGAATTCCTCCATGGGATCCTTGACCTCCCCCATGACATGCCGCCTAGAAACCTCTTATCGAGTCTGATTTAATCTTTTTTTTGACTCGTCTAAAAAGAAAAAATATTTCCAAGTGATTTTTCCCTTTCACACTTGTTAAATTGGAATTAAAATGTCATGAGTCTTAGTTAAGCTCTTTTCCGGCTCGTTTTCAAAAAGTGAAAAGATTTTCGAGTGAACTTGTCTCTTTAACACTTGTAAATTGGATTAGAAAGGAAACCTGTTTGGCACAATTTTATCCATTTTTCACACCAAGTAAACTAAATGACATAAACAATGAAATTTTTTGGCATTAAGTTGTGATTTCATCTCATGCCCTTGCTTGCAGTATTGAACCTATAGTCGGTTCTCTCTTTGCATTATAAACCGTTTGCCTCAACAGTTTTTCATCCTCAACCAAGCAGAGCCTCGTTTATATCCTTCACAATTTGACACCTTATACCTAGGAGGGAACATTCCCCCGAGTGTCCATCTCCCACATGCATATCCTTGCATTGAGCATAGGTATGTTCCACTACTTGAACTAGTTTTTATTACTTGCGACACTTGTTTCCTCCTTTGTATCATAGCATTCATTTGTCTATGAAAAAAAAAAAGATGGGCAGGAAGGGAGTATTATCTTATATTGGCAGTAGTCGTTTCGCCTTTGAACAGAGCACAAATTTATTTGAGTCCATTCATCATCATAATTTTGGGATTAGCACGGAATTAGGAAGCTGAGCTCGTTACAGAGTCTTCTCTACCGACTGGTTACTCTTCCAGTCCCTATGGAGAACTTGATTGATGCCTCTTGCATCTCATGGTTTCATCATTGAGTCTATGTTGCCAGAGTATTCCATATGTCTCTTGCTCTTGTTCAAAGGAAGTCTATCAACCTGTGTCACCCACTTCTCAGAATTCTTGACTTTGCATGTCGTCCATACCCTCAGTTTGTCTCAGAATCGCATGATATTGTAGTCCTATAATGCACCTTGGTCCTACTTTCATCATTGGTAGGTAACCTTGAACCCAAAAATCAACATTTCATCATTGGTCATTGACTGGGTGGTTTCCTTTGTGTTCGATGGAAAGACATCTATTCACACATTGGGGTTCGTGCAGTGTCTTGGATGCCATTAGCCTTATTGGTAGTTTCCTCGCCTTTGTCAACTATTTTCATCATTGGCTTCTATTCAGAGGGTCTTTTTCATGTACTACTTGCACTTGGCACATGTGAAAGACGCACAGGGTCATTGGTTCGTCAACATGTTCTTCGTCTAATTTCCACCAAATCATGAAGCTCCTGCTTTGTACTGTTAGGCGGAAATATTGTCGTTTAATTCCATTGTATTACTTGCCCAACTATTTAATTTTTCAATCCGAGGTTCGTAGGCTTACGAATCACACGCACTATATATGCAGGACTGAAGTAGAAATAATCTAATCTTAATTGCTGAAATGAAATTAATCTAGGAAAGCATTGAAAGACTAACTAAGAAAGCAGAAAATTAATCTAGGAAAGCAATGCAACATGTGAAGAGTTGAATGAAAAATGACATATGTGAGCTCACACAATATATCAATCTCAAATTATATTACAAGAGTCAAATGACAAAGAATGAAAGAATAACAAAACTAAGAATCCCCTTCTCCCAATTACAAGACTAAATTATGAATTACATGATCTCTAACTCTAACTCCCAATAATGAATAATCTCTTCTCATGAAGAGAGAGCACTCTCTTATATACATGAAATTCTTGAAGAGTTTCATAATTACATATCCACTATTCTCTCAACTTATTCCTTCAAATCCTCCACTCATATCTTAGATAAGATATCCTATCAAAATATCCATGATCTTCTCCTTTGAATATGCTTGAATGATTGTCCCAAATATTCTTCAAATATTCAAAGCTTGAAGATGAAATTCGAATTTGAGGCTAGGTGGTAATATTTGACTTTGCTGAAATCTTCACATATGCCTGCACACATCATCAAACTCAGCCAACCTTGATATATAATGAAAATATGTCATTTTTCTAATATTTAATCATAAATTCACTTATAATACTGAAATGAATGCAATGGAAAATAATAAGGAGAAACCCAAGTATCATTATGGAAATGGTATGATGGAAGGTTAATGGGACGATGAAATGTAAGGAATAGTGAAGGAAAAAGAGGATATAAATGTGACATTTTTGAGGCCCAACATGCCCCCCAAC
>ML801245.1:155741-185908 GCA_009831015.1 Picea engelmannii | reverse complement strand
CTCTGACCTCCTTTCTCTTTTCCTTTTTATTCTCTTTTCACAAATTATTTGAAGAATGCCATATCATTTGTGAACCAAATCACCAGGTGCAGACAATATCCAAGTCATAAGATGATTCCCATAAATTATGGGGTGATAACACAGTTGTCTTGAGCTCCAATTTCTCCACCATCTCTGTGGATACTAGGTTTCCAGTGATCCCACTGTCAACGATCACCTTGCATACTTTGTCCTTAGTCTTGCAAGTTGTCCTAAAGAGACAGTTTCTCTGCACTGGTTTTTCAATTTCTGCCTCTGGTTTTAAGAGAAATTTTCTCAACATCAGGGATGATCCATCCTTTTATCCTTTTGCTTCAACATATTTTCACTGGGCTTCTGAAATGTGAGCTTCTCCTCCTTCCTTATTCTTCTCGAGGAATTCCCAAGACAAGTGTCTCATCTTTCCACAGTCATAGCATCTTATTCCTCCTCTGCCTCTTCCTCTAGAAGAGTTTCTTCCACCACCCTGTCTTTCTCGAGAACTCCCTCCTCCTTCCGAGTGCTTGTGTGGTTTCTCATTCTCATCCTTAGACTGATGTGATTTGTCATGGGTAAATCCCTTTCTTTTGCTTGGGACCGAGCTTTTACCTCTTCCCCGCTGGTTTTGTTTTCTGGCCAGCTTCACCTCTGCCTTCAGCGCAAACTGAAAAGCATCTTCCATGGTTTTGACTGACATCATATTGAGCTCATCTTGGATTTAATACCTCAGGCCATTTATGTACCTGGAAACTTTCTCCTCGTCTTTCTCTCTTCATCCAATTCTGATGTTCAGCCTGTAGAACTCCTCTGTGTACTCCTTAACTGTCATACTTTTATGTCTCAAGTTTTGCAACTTCTTGAATAGATTTATCTGATAATCTTTGGGCATGAACTTAGCCTTTAGTTTGGATACCATTATGTCCCAAATCTTTATCCTTTGTTTTCCTTTACTTCTTCTCTCAGCCTGTAGTTCATCCCACCACAGTGTTTCATGTCCCTTTAGTCTGGTGACTGCTTGTTTCACCTTTCTCTCCTCATCGACATCTTCATAGTCAAAGTGTCTGTCCATGGATCTTATCCAATCCAGCATCTCTTTAGCATCTAGATTCCCTTCATACATTGGGACCTCTATCTTGGCCCTGCCTCCCAATCTGGAAACTGCTCCCAGTAAGCATCCTTTGGCATCGTCTCCTCCTATAGCTTCTTCGAATTCTATTTCTTCACTCTTTGCATCGTTGATATCTCCAGTATCAGGTTCTCTTCTCTGTGTTGCTTCCATTTCTTCCAATATTGAGCGAAGCTCTCACATCTCCCTCTCTACAACATGGTTGGCTAAAGGTGCCTCTCATCTCCTTGGTGGCATTGTGTTGACTGCATGTCACACACAGAGTACAACTTCGATTTCTCTGTCTCTTTCACCTAAAGTCTACAGACGAAGAAAGATCAACTTTGATACCACCTGATGCAAACCCCCTATCCCTCCTAAGGTTTGTATGACCTCCCGGTTAGGATCTTTAATTCTAGAGCCGAAACGGCTCTTCTAGTTCCTAGCTAGAACCTCTATCTCTAAATCCATAGGTCCTTATCTATGTTTTACCTATGCAACCAAGAAATAGGCTCACGCTCTTCACTCCTCTTGACCGTAGGAACGACCACGGGATTATCCCAAAAGGCACGTCGCGTTTCGGTGTTTTGGGGTTCCGATACAATGGTCCCCCGACACAGACCCCTTTGATTCCCGAAACCCGATGGGCTAACCGGAGGTTGTCTCCTCCCTCTCCTCTGTTTACGTGACCACGTGCTCGTGACCACTACCTTCACGACAAGGCGCACTAAGCTCCTCCAAGTCCTTAACACCGAAAGCACAGTAGCACAAGATCTATGGCTTAGTTCAACCCCTCGCTAATGGCTACAATCATCTCAGCATTTCGTGTTTCGTGACTTCTCTCTCCATGAAGTCCGTTCACTCTACCTCCCGGTCGTCGAAATGTCGAAATGCTCCCTCGCTGTAGATCAACAGTTTCAAACCTCTGAATATCCGATGGCTCCGATCCTTTCAGGATTTCACCGGTCGAGAGTCCTAGATCTTGCTCCTTGTATCCCCAATTGCCGAAATGGTGATGGCGTTGATCTGGCAGTCCAGATCCTTCCTCGATCTGACGGTCACAATCGATATCGTGATTCGTGTTTCGAGTCCTAGGAATCCAGGGCCTCTTTCCTCCCAAATAGCGATGCCCTATATCATGAAATGGATCAATGGTCCAGATCTATTTGGGATCAACGACTCTTATCCCTCCTGAGCTTTTAATCTCATAGACTTAGAAGATTTTCTAAGTTTTCAAAGGTTTCGACCTTCGCTTCTCTAGGAAATGGGTTCCTAGATCTCGACAACACTTATCCAAAGTGTTATTCCTCCTGAGCTTCATCTAGAGAAGACTTCAATTTCCCACGCACTCATTGTGTCTAAGGGATCTCGATAACTCAGATCCAGGGGATTTCTCACAGAGAAATTCCTCCCAATCTCCTTGTGTTCCTTTTTGGCTCGATGCACACCTTGCAGAACTTCAAACGAAAAGAAACAATCGAAATTGAACAACTAGCGTTCACAGTTCCATTCCCCCTTATGGAGATTCATTCACTTTCTCATAAAAATAGAAATGACAGAAAAAATGCAAACATTGTTCACACACCATGCGTTTGAATCAATTTTTCCTTTGTTGAATTCACAAGTGCCAAAATGGCTAAAAAATACACTCAAAATTACAACAGCTTTGAAAGCTTCAAGTTTTTTGTTAACTCGTAGTCCTCCTACACTACCTTCCCTCTATATTGTAGCTCTCTCTATTGCAGCCCCCCTCTATTTTGGCATCTCAAACTTCTATTAATCTCAAAAATATTTCTAGGGTTTCCCCTGGCTACTTGCCTACTCTAAAATCCATCCTACGCTATCTTAGTTCAATCGCATTCCAGAGCCGTAGTGGAAACTCTTGCTCCACTTGCGATTTTCAAAACATGCCTCAAAGGATAAATTTTGGCATTGGTTCAAGTGTGCCTCCAAAGGTAAATTTCGGCGCTGAGTTAAGGCAGATTTCAAAATCGGCTGCAACTGCCAACATTGAGGTTTTGGAAGAAATCCCACGTGCTGAGTGGTCCTGTCTCTGCACGCTTTCCAATGATGCTCCTGCATCACTAAATATCAATGAGAATATAGGATAAAAAACTGGATACTCAACTAGGTCAATCACTCTTCCCAAAATATTAATTTATATACTCAAATGAGCATTAGTACCCCGGTTTGGTTAAGTACAGTCCCAACCTCATTTACCCACAGATACTATGTTGGAGTAGTTATTATACTACTCTCATCAATCACCATCCACACACAATTCCCTTTCTCAAGGTCAATATTCACACCAATCCATAACATTCATCCCCCTCACATTTGGCATGCATCTATTTTTATAATCTCTTAAAAGATAACAACTCCTTCCCAAGAATGTCTCTTTGTCTTCCCATTCTCCTATATAGTTATACTTGGGGATACATTAGTCTCAAGAGAAAAAACACAAATGTCGCAAAATGGGTAAACGGTGAAATAATGCTCATCCTTCTTAGGATTTTTACCCCATATCAAAATAGGAAGTAATTTTATGTCACTTTCCCCCTTCCTAGACTCATTAGTCACTAGAACTAGGTTGGCCATCCTCATTGAGATAGAATCCCATCCTTTGGGTATGATTTCCATAGCTTAATTAATGTCATAAATGTAGAAATATTATGTTCTCCCAAGAGTGCACACACAAACACACACACATATGAACCATAATGAAACATTAAGCAAAATAACACCATAAATCTTTAAGGACTTAATAGTCAAAAACCATCAAGGAAAATTAATCACCAAGGAGATAAGGGGTCTAAATCATCATCTCCCAATCAAGAATTATAACAAATAAGTATCAAATATAATTACCTTACTAAAGTATTAAGGAACATCAATACTTCACTAGGATGAGGTGTTACAGTACTCCCCCTTTTTTACCAAAACATTTCTTTAGGCTCAAGATGATATTCCGCATTTCTTATCTTCACAAGACAATAGGAGGGTTGCATCAATTAGTCTTTAAAACACCAATTTCAATTAAATAAGACAATATTAGTCATTTCCAATAAGGATATTACCCCATTAAAGAGTATTAGAGGGTCATATTGAGTGGTTATTATATATGTATAGTGACTCATTAGCATTAGAAGAGTATTAATCATCAATTTTAGTTCACTTGATCCTAATCAAAGATATTTCAGTATTTGGGTTTCAAATTGGTCATTCCTTGCTCATCAAGTTTGGGTTAGTAGGGATAATTGGTTTTTAGATTGATAGTATTCCCTAGCATGGTATCATCCTCAAGATATGTTCATGGAATCCATTAATTCCACAGTGCCCAACGAGATCTTGTTAGCACACAATTGGATTGAATCCAACCTTGTTTGCCTTATTTTGGGCTCTTGATATTTTATCCATTGGGGAGGCCATCCTCGTATTATTTTTAAGTTTTGAAAACCTATTATATTATCAAAGTATGTGTCAAGTTTACACAGTTCAAATTTGATCATATGTGTAACACCTCGTTTCCCCCAGTTTGTAAAAATAACTATATTGGTCGAGAACTATGGAAAACTCCAAGATGTGAATGTGTGATTTGACGGACCATTTATATAAGGGTCGATGAATGTAAATGATGTGTGTTTGTGTGTGTGTGTGTGTGTGTGTATGTATATATATATATATATATATATATATATATATATTGCATGACTACTTAGAGGGGGATGTGCTGAAAAAGAGACCACAATGGTTGATGAAAGGTGGTGGAAGGCACCTGGAATGGTGGTGTTAACTTCCACCGAACCAATACCGTGTTGGTCTTTACTGGCTCAAAGACCAAAGTTTCTCTCTGGCCCTGGAATGAATTACTCGTTGGGATGGTAGGTGGGGAGGCTCCTCATGAGTTAATGAGGGGATGGGGGTGAACCGCCCATCCGTAGAAGTCCTCAGACCTGACCACTGCGGGGGAATTCGCACCGCACGCAACCTTGCAGGACAAATCAAGAAAGGAAGTGTGGGAAAGGGGGATGTGACACAAAATCGTGGAAGGAGCACCAGGGGAACTCTGGAAAATACAGTGAGTTATGAGCAGAGGAGAAGGAGAGTAACCTTCGTCCTCAACTTCCGACGAGCGAGAAGTAAGAAACTGAGTCTCAAAGCATCGTGGTCTAGCTCAGAGGTGGCCAATGGTAAATCCGATTGGAGTCATTGAGCCTATGGTTGGGTGGAAACAATCACCCCTCTCAACATTCGCATCACATCCGAAATTTCTGATAAGTGTTATGTCTTGCATTTGGAATTGAATGTCATGATCGTATGCTCATTTCTATACACTTGTAAATAGTTTCTAGATAGAAGTGTTTTCCTTGTGTTTGATTTGATATAATGGATACATGCTTATACTGATGTAACTACAATTTGGTTAATGTGTAGAGTGTATGAGTTCAGGATATGAGTCCATTCCCCTGAGGATGGATATGTCTACCTTGATTTGTTCTATGTCCTGGTGCATCCTCTCGAAGACCCATTTTTGGGAAGTTCCCTCACACTCTAGGGCCAGAGTAAGTCCCTTGAAAGGATGACCATTTTAGTAAACCCATGATTTTTACTTAATCCCTGTCACAGAAATTCATAGTTCGTTGGCTTAGGGAGGTCTTTCAGTCTGGTCACCAAACCTGGTGAAAGATTTCCCGAGAATCTGATGAAGGACCTTATGACCAAATTTTTTTTGGGGGAACCTTGCATGAGAGAGAGAGAGAGAGGGTCTCTTAGATTTCGGTATTTCGACGTTTCGGTACCCGGGAAACCCAAGGGTAAGTTCCCTTGTACTTGCCAGTCTCGAAATCCTGATTAGCAAAACCCTGAAATGGACTAGCGTGGATGAGTTGTGATGTTTCGGCGTTTCGGTACCCGGGAAACCCAAGGGTAAGTTCCCTTGTACTCGTCAGTCCCAAAATCCCGATTAGCGAAACCCCGAAATGGACTAGCATGGATGAGTTGTGATGTTTCAGCGTTTTGGTACCCGGGAAACCCAAGGGTAAGTTCCCTTGTACTCGCCAGTCCCGAAATCTCGATTAGAGAAACCCCGAAATGGACTAGCGTGGATGAGTTGTGATGTTTTGACGTTTCGGTACCTGGGAAACCCAAGGGTAAGTTCCCTTGTACTTGTCAGTCCCGAAATCCCGATTAGCGAAACCCTGAAATGGACTAGTGTGGATGAGTTGTGATGTTTCGACGTTTTGGTACTCGGGAAACCCAAGGGTAAGCTCTCTTGTACTCGCCAGTCCCGAAATCCCGATTAGAGAAACCCTGAAATGGACTAGCGTGGATGAGTTGTGATGTTTTGATGTTTCAGTACCCAGGAAACCCAAGGATAAGTTCCCTTGTACTAGCCAGTCCCAAAATCCCGATTAGCGAAACCCCAAAATGGACTACCATGGGTGAGTTGTGATGTTTCGGTGTTTTGTTATACGGGGAACCCAAGGGGTAATCTCCCTTGTGCTCGCCAGTCCCGAAATCCCGATTAGAGAAATCTCGAAATGAGCTTAGCAATGAATACAGGCTTAGGAGTTTCGACTTACGGGAAACCCAGGTGCAAGATCTCCTGTCTTTTCTTAGCTCGAAATACCGACATGCGAAACCCCGAAATGAACTTGGTGGATATAAGGTTTTCGGTGTTTCGGCACCCGATATGCCCAAGGGAAAGTCCCTTGTAATCACCAGTCCCGAAACCCCGACTTGTGAAACCCCGAAATGATAGAGCGTGGAAAAGTTATGATGTTCCGGAGTTTCGACTCCCGGGAAACCCAGGTGTGATACCTCCTGTCCTCGCATATCGCGAAATCTCGATAGGCGAACTCTCGAAATGGATTAGCACATATAGTTTTGGTGTTTCGACATTTCGGTACCCAGGATTTCCAAAGGTCAGTTTTCCTCATATTCGCCAAACGTGAAACTCTGATGGATGAAACCCCGAAATGAGTTTGGCAGATATAGGGTTTTCGGTGTTTCAGCACCCGTAAAACCGAAGGGTAGGAACCTCTCATCCTCTTATACTGCGAAAAACCTGGTACGTGAAACCTCGAAAGGTAGAGTGCCAGGTTTTAATCTGAGGCATTATTAAATGTGACTATATGTTGGTTTCTTTTGGA
This sequence comes from Picea engelmannii, assembly GCA_009831015.1. Classification (NCBI taxonomy): domain Eukaryota; kingdom Viridiplantae; phylum Streptophyta; class Pinopsida; order Pinales; family Pinaceae; genus Picea; species Picea engelmannii. The sequence goes on along the minus strand of ML801245.1, from coordinate 178,633 downwards.
TCTCGGCTCTTCGAGAGACAAGAGAGCAAGGGAACACATGCATCACAATTTCCCGAATCGGGAAAGTCGGAAACGCCCCTCCGGTAAGGTCTGTGGTCATAGCCAACGATCACATGGGTAAGGATAAAGGATGGTAGGGTCTGCATCAGGCCGCATAGGAATTTGGGGATTCTGTTCCTCGGTGAAAAGAAGGAAAAAGCCAAAAAAATATTAGTTCTCGTAGTGGGTGTGTCACAAATTGGTATCAGAGCATGGTTACAACACTTGGCTTGCTTGGGCTCATGAACAGATTAAGCAGAAACTCCATTTGGAGTACTGTTAAAAGGAGTAACTCTTTAACTTGACCCCCTCAATTAAAAGTCGAAGTTAAAAATGAAAACTCCTATTGCGTGTGTGCATGTGAAAAATATGAATTATGTACTGGTCATAAATGAATATAAATATTGACTAACAACCAGCGTTTTTCTTTTGCACACAAGCGGAAGATCAACCACAGGAAATTATAGATGCATAGAATGGCGACTCACGATGAAGTGGGAGAGGGATCCCACAATAGAGACAAAGAGTCTGATGAAAGGAGGGCGGTAGGGACCCCTCCAGATCTAGCTGAGTCTGTGAGGAGCCTCATGGTCGAATTGCAGAGCTGCAAGGCTGACAACGAGAGGATGATAAAAGAGCAAGAGAAACAAATGGAAATTAATGAAGTTTTACTGCAGAGCTTATCCGACATACAAAGGCAATTGCAACATGAACCTGAGACACAGAAACGTGATCATGTCAGTTGCCACACTGAGAGGAGTACCTCGAGGAAGGTCCATCCCATAGTTAAGGGACAAGTGGCAGACGATTCCTCTGGAAAGGAAGCTGGCGACTCAGAGGGATCTTCTAACAGCAGAACTAGTTCTCATTCCCGAAGAAAATGAAAGAAGCAGAAACTTTCCAAGAGTCATAATCTCGAAGAGTTCAAGAAGGCCAAACCACCCTCCTTCGATGGTGAAATAAAGAAGGGAGAGGAAGCGGAGGCCTAGCTACTTGGACTAAAGAAGTATTTCAAAGTCCATGACTTCTCAAAAAACTTGAAGGCCCAAGTAGCCACCTTCAACTTGAATGGAAAGGCTTCCATTTGGTGGGAAGACCTTAAGAATGTAAAAGGGATTCACGAAGAATACCTATCTTGGGAACGGTTTGAGAAATGCTTCAGAAAGAAATATCTGTCGGAAAAATACTTCGACGAAAAGACTAAAGAATTCTATGAACTCAAGTTGGGGCAACTCACCATAGAGGAATATGTCAGCAGATTCCTCGAGTTGTTGAGGTATGTACCCTACATAAAATCAGAAAAGACAAAGGTGCAACGATTCATTCGTGGACTACCTAAGGACTATCAAGACAAGATTGAATTTGATGAACCAAAGACCCTAGAAGATACTATCCGAAAGGAAAAATATTGTTATGAACAGCTTGGGCATCAGACAGGACCTCGCGAAGGCTGGAAGCAGAAGAATAGTTCAGGATTCTAGAAAAGGGGGTTTAAATCCCCAAGATTTAAGGACTATAAAAAGAACTCAAGAATGAGCTCCCCAGCCCGAAGTGTACACCAGCAGAACTTTCCCTCCTTGAGCAGAAATAAACTTTCTAGATATGCCCCAGTAAAGACTGATAACCCAAAGAGAAAACCTTTGAAATGTTGGGGTTGTGGAGAAGAACATCTACTGAGGGACTGCACGCATCGACAACAGAACAGCCAAAGAATTTACAACATTCAAGAAGCTACCACCGTCAATAACGTGGCTACAAGTGTACCGCAAATTTATGCAGCCTTGGATAATAACCAAGTTGACCACCAAGCTTTAGTGGTGGAAATCGAAGGTATGATCGCCAACCATCTAGTGTCTATTCTGATTGACCCTGGTTCAAATTTGAGTTATATAGCCCCTAAGGCTGTGAATAAATGTAAACTACAACCACATAAAAATTACAAGCCATGGTTGGTACAGTTAGCCACTAGCACCAAAAGAAGGGTAGCAGAGGTCATACCAACCTGCGAATTCATTATGGGTGAATTCCCCACCCAAGCAACCCTTAACATATTACCCCTGGGATCGTATGATCTATTGATTGGTATGGACTGGCTAGCCACCCATAAAGCCAAACTGGACTATTACCATAAAACCTTGGAATGTGTAAGTGAAGAAGGGAGGAGAATAACCCTTCAAGGGATCCAAAAACCTGTCTCGGTGAGACAAATATCAACTCTTCAAATGAGAAAGTATTGCAGAAAAGGATGTCCACTATATGAAATACAGGTGTTAAAAACAATTGAAGCTGACAAACCAAGCCTTGAATACCACCCCACACTAAGAGAATACAGAGATGTATTCTTGGAAGAGGTACCAGGTTTACCTCCGAGAAGGGACATCGACTTCTCAATAGAACTTGCACCAAGAGCGGTGCCAGTGTCTAGGACACCCTACAGGATGAGCACACCTGAGCTAGTTGAACTTAAATTACAACTGAAAGAAATGATGGACAGAGGCTATATCTGGCCCAGTGTGTCTCCATGGGGAGTACCAGTCCTGTTTGTGAAAAAGAAACACGGTACCCTCCGACTGTGTATAGATTATAGACAACTCAATAAGGTAACCATAAAGAACAAGTACCCCTTACCCAGGATTGATGACTTGTTTGATCAATTGGGAGGTGCCTCTATCTTCTCGAAGATTGACTTGAGATATGGATACCACCAAGTCCAAATCAAGGGTGAAGACATCCACAAAACTACCTTCAGGACGATATATGGTCACTACGAGTTTGTGGTAGTACCATTCGGATTGACCAATGCCCCTGCCACTTTTATGTGCTTGATGAACAATGTGCTCAGCAAATTCCAAGACAAATTTGTGTTGGTTTTTATTGACGAAATATTAATTTAATCCAAGAATATAGAGGAACATGAGTAACACCTTAGGCTTGTGCTTCAAGTGCTAAGAGAACATCATCTCTATGCCAAATTTAGCAAGTGTGAATTTTTCCAAAAGCATATACATTACTTGGTCCATGTCCTATTTGAAGAAGGGGTAGTGGTAGACCCTGATAAGATCAGGTCTATCATGGAATGGCCTACCCTGAAGGACGTTTCGGATATCATATCCTTTATGGGCTTGGTAGGATACTATAAGAGATTTATAAAAGGATTCTCCAAGATTGGGAGCCTAGTCACTACCCTCCAGAAGAAGGGGACAAAATTCATGTGGACACAAAAATGTGAAGAAATATTTCAAACCCTGAAACATCTACTGACCCACGCACCTGTGTTGAAGATCGCCGACCCCGAAGTTGATTTCCTCATATGCACAGATGCCTGTAAGGAAGGGCTCGGAGGAGTCCTTATGCAAGGAGGAAGTGGGATCTGCTATGAATCCCAAAAATTTAATGAACACGAAGTCAACTATGTGACCCATGATCTACAGTTGGTTTCCATAGTGCACGCCTTGAAAATGTGGAGGCATTACCTTCTAGGAAGAAAATTTGTACTTATGACAGACCACTCTGGATTGCGATATCTATTTTACCAACAAAAGCTCAATTCCAGACAAGCTAGGTGGATGGCCCTCCTCAACGAGTTTGATTTTGAAATCAAACATATTAAGGGAAAAGAAAATAGGGTGGTTGATGCCCTTAGCAGAAGCATGAAAACAATTCACCTGGCAGCGGTAAGCACCTGCGAGACAGATGTCAAGGAAAGAGTCAGAAATGCACAAGAGACAAACACATTCTTCCAGACCGTGACCTCGTACCTGTAGCAAGAACCCACATGGATAAAGTATGGAGGCTACCAGATGATGGAAGGAGGTCTTCTCACTTACAGAAATAGATTGTATATCCTAGATTGTGACGACTTGAAGAGGTTCATAATGGATGAACTGCACAAAAGACCCTACACTGGTCATCCAAGATACCAGAAGATGATCACGGCCACCAGGAAACAATTCTATTAGCCTATATTGAAGAAAGACATAGCTGAGTACTTAGCCAAATGCATAGAATGCCAATAGGTAAAAGAAAAACACCGAAACCTAGCAGGATTATTACAACCTCTACCAATCCTGGAATGAAAATGGGAAACCATCTCCATGGATTTCATCACCAGATTACCAACCTCAGCCAAACATAATGATGCCATCATGGTAGTGGTGGATAAATTGAGCAAGTCCGCTCATTTTATCCCCGTCAAGTCAACTTGTAACACAATAGACATCGCCAATGTATTCATGAAGGAGATATTTAGACTGCATGGTATGCCAAAAGAGATCATGTCTTACAGAGATACGAAATTTACTTCCAGCTTTTGGAAATCACGGATGGCTAGTTTGGAGACCAAGTTACTATTTAGCATAGCCTATCACCCTCAAACTGATGGACAGATGGAAAGGGTGAATCAAATATTAGAAGATATGCTCAGGATGCATGTAATGCATCAACCCAAAAAGTGGGAAGACTACCTGCCACTAGTGGAATTCGCCTACAACAACGGCTACCAAGAATCCCTGAAGGCGAGCCCTTTCAAAGTCCTCTATGGTAGGTCGTCCAATACTCCAGTCAGTTGGAGTAATCCCGTAAACAGAGTTACTATTGGACCCAACATGTTGAAATAAATGGAACAACAAGTGTTTCAGATAAAACAAAATCTAAAGGTCGCTTAGAACCGACAGAAAAGTTACGCCGACCAAAGGAGAACTCTAAGAGAGTTCAAGGTGGGAGACCACGTATACCTCAGGGTTAGGCCCAGGAAGAGTTCCCTGAATATGGGATAATGTGCCAAGTTGGAACCTCGATATTGTGGACCATTTGAAGCTCTATATAGAGTGGGACCTGTAGCCTATAGGCTAGCACTTCCTCCCACAGTAAAATCACATAATGTTTTCCATGCTTCATTATTGAAGAAATATGTACATGATTCTAATCATATAATTGACTGGTATATGATCCAGGTGGAACCGGAGGGAGAATTCCTACCAGAACCTCAATGCATACTGGGCAAAAAGGAAACCCCACTTAGGAACTGAACCATTTCACAGGTCAAGGTGCAGTGGAAACATTTTGGCCCAGATGAGGCTACCTGGGAAATGGAAGACGCCATGAAATAGGCATATCCGATTTTGTTTACTTATGTACTTACACATTCTATTGATAGATAGAAAATTGAGGGCAATGTTCCTTTAAGGGGGAGGGAATTGTAACATCCTGTTTCCCCCAGTTTGTAAACATAACTATATTGGCCGAGAACTATGGCAAACTCCAAGATGTTAATGTGTGATTTGACAGACCCTGTATATAAGGGTCGATGAATGTAAATGATGTGTGTATATATATATTGCATGGCTTCTGAGAGGGGGATGTGTTGAAAAAGAGACCACAATGGTTGATGAAAGGTGGTGGAAGGCACCTGGAATGGTGGCGTTAACTTCCACCGAATGAATACCGTGTTGGTCTTTACTGGCTCAAAGACCAAAGCTACTCTCTGGCCCTGGAATGAATTACTTGCTAGGATGGTATGTGGGGAGCCTCCTCATGAGTTAATGATGGGATGGGGGTGAACCGCCCATCCGTAGAAGTCCTCAGACCTGACCACTGCGGAGGAATTCGCACCGCACGCAACCTTGCAGGACAAATCAAGAAAGGAAGTGTGGGTTGGGGGGATGTGACAGGAAATAGCGAAAGGAGCACCAGGGGAACTCCGGAAAATACAGTGAGTTATGAGCAGAGGAGAAGGAGAGTAACCTTCATCCTTGAATTTCGACGAGCGAGAAGTAAGAGACTAAGTCTCAAAGCATCGTGGTCTATCTCGGGGGTGGCCAGTGGTAAATCCGATTGGAGTTGCTAAGCCTATGGTTGGGTGGAAACGAGCACCCCTCTCAGCATTCACATCACATCCAAAATTTATGATAAGTGTTATGTCTTGCATTTGGAATTGAATGTCACGATCGTATGCTCATTTCTATACACTTGTAAATAGTTTATGGATAGAAGTGTTTTCCTTGTGTTTGATTTGATATAATGGATACATACTTATACTGACGTAACTACAATTCGGTTAATGTGTAGAGAGTATGAGTTCAGGATATGAGTCTGTTCCCCTAAGGATGGATATGTCTAACTTGATTTGTGCTATGTCCTAGTTCATCCTCTCGAAGACCCATTTTCGGGAAGTTCCCTCACACTCTAGGGCCAGAGTAAGTCCCTTGAAAGGATGACCGTTTTAGTAAACTTATGATTTTTACTTAATCCCTGTCACAGAAATTCATAGTTCGGTGGCTTAGGGAGGCCTTTCAGTCTGGTCACCAAACCTGGTGAAAGATTTCCCAAGAATCTGATGAAGGACCTTATGACCAAATTTTTTTGGGGGGAACCTTGCATGAGAGAGAGAGAGAGGGGGGGGTCTCTTATATTTCAGTATTTCGGCATTTCGGTACCTGGGAAACCTAAGGGTAAGTTTCCTTGTACTCGCCAGTCTCGAAATCCTGATTAGCGAAACCCCAAAATGGACTAGTGTGGATGATTTGTGATGTTTCAGTGTTTCGATACCTGGGAAACCCAAGGGTAAGTTCCCTTGTAGTCGCCAGCCCCAAAATCTCGATTAGCGAAACCCCGAAATGTACTAGCGTGGATGAGTTGTGATGTTTCGGCGTTTTGATACCCGGGAAACCCAAGGGTAAGCTCCCTTGTACTCACCAGTCCCAAAATCTCGATTAGCGAAACCTCAAAATGGACTAGCGTGGATGAGTTGTTGTGTTTTTGCATTTTGGTACCCGGGAAACCCAAGGGTAAGTTCCCTTGTACTCGCTAGTCCCAAAATCCCGATTAGAGAAACCCTGAAATGGACTAGCGTGGATGAGTTGTGATGTTTCGGCATTTCGGTACATGGGAAACCCAAGGGTAAGCTCCCTTGTACTTGCCAGTCTTGAAATCCCGATTAACGAAACCCCGAAATGGACTAGCGTGGATGAGTTATGATGTTTCGGCGTTTCAGTACCCGGGAAACACAAGGGTAAGTTCCCTTATACTTGCCAGTCCCAAAATCTCGATTAGCGAAACCCCAAAATGGACTAGCATGGGTGAGTTGTGATGTTTTAGCGTTTCGGCATCCGGGGAACCCAAGGGTAAGCTCCCTTGTGCTTTCCAGTCCTGAAATCCCGATTAGAAAAATCCTGAAATGAGCTTAGCGATGAATACAGGCTTAGGAGTTTCAGCTTCCGGGAAATCCAGGTGTGAGACCTCCTGTCTTCGCATAGCCCGAAATCTCGACATGCGAAACCCCGAAATGATCTTGGTGGATATAAGGTTTTCGGTGTTTCTGCACCCGGGATGCCCAAGGGCAAGTCCCTTGTAATCACCAGTCCCGAAACCCCGACTTGTGAAACCCCGAAACGATAGAGCGTGGAAAATTTATGATGTTCCAAAGTTTTGGCTCCCAGGAAACCCAGGTGTGATCATCCTATCCTCACATATCGCGAAATCCTGATAGGTGAACTCCCGAAATGGATTAGCACATATAGTTTTGGTGTTTCGGTGTTTCGATACTCAGGATTTCCAAAGGTCAGTTTTCCTCGTATTCACCAGACATTAAACTCCGATGGATGAAACCCCAAAATGAGTTTGGCGGATATAAGGTTTTCGGTGTTTCGACACCCATAAAACCGAAGGGTAGGAACCCCTCGTCCTCTTATACCATGAAAACCTGGTACACGAAACCTTGAAAGGTGGAGCGCCAGGTTTTAATCCGAGGCATTATTAAATGTGACTATCTTTTGGTTTCTTTCAGATCTCATCTCTTCGAGAGACAAGAGAGCAAGGGAACACATGCATCGCGATTTCTCGAATCGCGAAAGTCGAAAATGCCCCTCCGATAAGGTATGTGATCATAGCCAATGATCACATGGGTAAGGATAAAGGATGGTAGGGTCTGCATCAGGCCCCATAGGAATTTGGGGACTCTGTTCCTCGGTGAAAAGAAGGAAAAAGCCGAAAAATATTAGTTCCCGTAGTGGGTGTGTCACAATATGTAAGCATAGTCATGAAAAAATTTCAATGTTGACCCCTTTCACTAGTCATTAGGAGGGTTGCAGATGAATTGGGTGTTGCATAGAATATAAAAAGCGTTTTCATGTGTTTTCATTATATTTAATGGATTTACCCTCCATTTCTCAAAACAATATTTCTAACAAGACTTTATTTTCCTAATTTTGAGTTTGTATGCCTAGTCTACGAAGGGCACAAGTTACATATCCCCTAGGTGGCCAAAATCCACATTGATGACTTCATGATAAAATTTTGTTCTAAATATGACCCAAAGAGAAAATTATGCCTCTTGGTGATATATTTATGTATGATACTTTTCCAATGGTATATCATATGCCTGCTTTAAGTATCAACTGTTGAGAACAAACTTTCTCAAGTTTGGGACTAATTTTAGGGCAACAATTTGGAGGTAGAGGTTTGTAGTCTAAAAAGTGAAAGATATGTGTAATGCAACAAAAACATAGTTCTTCAAAACTATATCTTACATTTTCATGTTTCCATTCACACCTTATTTCCCCTATTTCGATAACATATTACTGTTATAACCCTAATTTGCACCATACAAGATTACCTGGCATCAGGCCATCTCAGATTCCTTCTTTGCCAAAACACTGTTGAACAACTCTTCTTAAAAACACTTTTTATAAAGGCCCACATGCCCTGCTCTATTACTGCATGCGTGTACACGCTCGTTGACCCAAAATAGCCCACGTGTACCTACAAAAGCACGAAAAAAGGAAAGTTGTCGACGGAACACACAGCTTTGGGTGAGTTAACTAAACCTTTCAGCCACGCATGGCCAAGGGTTTGCCCAAATACCTAGCTTCTTCTAGCCTATAAAAGAAGGGTTAGGGGTCCCATTTTGAGGAGGAGAATCATAGTAAATAAACTATACCAATTGTATATTCCCTTTGTCCCAACCCTTTAGCCATCCTTGTGCAAAAAGAGATGCAGAGCAAAGAAGTTGGAGGACAATAGAAGAGGATCCCAGGACCAGGTTCATGGTGCAGTGGTCGGCTTCATCATTGTAAGTTGATTTTTTGAAGTTAATAATAAAGAGATACTTTTCCCGTCCCACCATATGAGGTTTTTATGATTTATTGTATACTTGTTTATTGAAATCTCTAACCCATTAATCAATAGATCAAATGCATGCGGAGTTTGCTGTTTGTTTTATGTGAATGCAGTTCAGCCTTGGGAGGAGAGATGCAATCAAAAAATGATCAAGTGTAAGGAGGGATCTACATCAAACACATGTAATAAGGTATGCTCATTTAACTATGTATTTGCTTAATAATAATGGGGATTAGGTCTGGGATGACAGTAGAAAGTAGAGATCTTTAGGTCTTTTCTGCATGCATAATCTAACCCTAAGTGCTAGTCCGTAGAGGTATTTCCAACTCACAAAAAATTTGGCGACCATACTGGGGAAGTCTCTAGGGTTCCTGGGGATATTTTTGGGTATTTTTAAAAATTGGTTTCATTTTCCTATTTTTAAAGTTTCTACAAAAGTCTGAGCTAATAGAGATTTTGGTCTTCCATACCAATTATCTCTGTTTCTTTGCTTGATTGTAATTTTTTCAAGACCCACAGAGGTACACTCGGCATGTATAAGGTTTACATGTGTGTACCCGTGCACTGCATTCTCATAGCCCGTGTGTACCCGCTAACTGAGGAAGTGACAATCGCGTGTAGATTCCAGAAAATTGCTTGTAAAGAGGCAGTTATCCTCTTCCTTGTCATAAGTAGTCCTTCTCAGGGGTTTTCTGGAACTCTTTCTAGTCTTTGTTGATTGCAGTCTGTAGCTTAGGTTTCATCTTGGATTGGTTTGGTCTATGAATTTTTCCTTGATTGGTTTTCTTTTTCTAATAAAGTAAGTGTCTGAGTCTTCAAGAGATTCTAGTTTTCAGTACCAATAATATCTGTCTGGGTTGGCTTGCTTGGATTTTTGTTTTTGTCTCAGAGTCAGGGATACACGTGGCCTATATAAGGCCAGCACGTGTGTACATGCCCCTTGTCTTTGCACAACTCACGTGCACATGCTTGCTATTGAACTGTCAGTGGTGTGCTTGAGGAGAAGTTTTGTTGAAGGTGAGGCAGTCATCCTTTCCTTTGACAAGAGATATACCTCTCACGTTGTCGGGTCTCTATCATAGCAGTCAGTAACTTAGGTTTGGTCACAGCAATAGCTTTCTTTTTCATTTTAGAAGTTTTTCCTCAAAATTTTTTGTTATAGGGTTTTTAGACAAGTGTGAGAGTCTAGTTTTAAAAAAAAATTGGTGTGTGATTTTTGACGTGACTCTTTGCGATCTGCGCTTAGGCCAGAAAATTTATTTTTGGTCTTGACTTGTTGGTATTTTTCCTTTTTTTCTTTGTGAGCATTCAAATAAAAAAAAAACTTTTATTTCTTTGATTGGTTAAACAGTGTTGTTTTGCATTAGTAACAAGGGAAAAGTATTTGCTTTCATAAGTTCCTGACATTTTACTTAGATCATAAGTAGCTCGTAGTCGAGTGAAATCCTTCTTTGAGTTTGTTATTCAAAGATCTTAGAAAAATTTTAAAGTTTGAAAAGTTGTTTAAAGAAAAGTTTTTGTTTCCAAGCTTTCTATTTATTTTACTTTCGTCTTTCAAACATCACTAGTTTCACTTTCATAGCCTTTGACGTAAGACAAGCAATAAAACTAACGCTAAATCTAAAAATCATTAGACTTTTTATGTTTGTAGGTTCAACCAACTAGTTTAGGGTTAGGGCCTTGAATTAGGTTGGAGAGGAAACTCTTCAAGGCCATTAAAATCAAACATTGGAGTCTGAGTTAGGGAGTGTCAAAGTCCAGTCTCATGAAATTTATTTGGGACCCCCCTCTAACATAGGGGATAAACACAAGGTCGTGTGTGGAAAGGTAGCAGAGATAATCCCTCCAAAGTTGGACCAATCGTAGTGGAGAACACATATAAAGGGCTTGTTTTGGGATTCCATCGATTGCATTTTCCACGGGGCTTTGTGGGCCTCGAATCCGTTCGAGGTCCTTAGTTGTCTTCTGGACCATTTGCTTTTGATACCCTTGACAGGTTTCAGGATCGATACCCTGCTCATTGTGGTCTACCCAACTTTCGACTGTACCCGCCTGGTGATTGTTCGCGCGTTGGCAACCTAGTTGCCTATCTTTTTAGGGACATACACAGGTGACTGTGGGGGTATACCGTGGTACCTAGGATAGACATTGGGCCACTCTTTGCAGAGTATACCCAGAGGGTGCTTCCGTGTTCGAGTTGCACTTGCACCGGTAAGTTTCTCTAGTGTTGGTTGTTGTAATTGTTCTTCCAATTAGTTTAGTGTTTGCTTGTCTTATCTTGTAGGGACTTTTTAGTGTGTGTTGTTTTTTGAACGGTTAGATAGCCCTAGTGTGTCTTTGATCTTCTCACATAGTGGAGGATCACGAGCTCTGCCGATCACGAAGGCTTCAGGGCCTATCACTGGTTACACTGGAGCCACCCCTGCCACCACTAAGGCAAAAGCTAGACCAACAAGGGTCTTTTGAAGCGACCGGGTCACAAGAAATTGTGCCCGACCAACATCCGAAGGAATCGACTGTTTTAGACTTTGGATTGAAATCTCTTGGTCCACCTGAAACCTCAACCATTGATCTTTTGGTACCCAGCATCGTATTGATTCACCCTTACGAGTGCCAGACAGTGTCGCACGCAGCAATGGAAACAAAGGTTGTTACTCCTTATGGGAATTCTTCAATTCCCACTACGGTTGTCACCACAGGAGAGTTTCCACCTCCTAACCCACCGTCACTGGTCCGAGCCACCATGATCTTGGCCACCTCTACCTCACACAGTGGTCCGATCCCATCTATGGAGATGGCCACAACCGCTTTCCCACTAAGTGCGACAAGCCCTTCATTCTCATACAGGATGCCTAGTTCAAGTACAAGTCCTGTACTTTCCTACTCCACTTCACAGACTTCAGGTTTGGGGGAAGGGAGCTCTAGCGCTCCTCTGCAATGCCACATGGGGGCACTCCTGCTCCTTTTAACACTTTCCCTTATGGGGGAGGTCATATACCTCCTTCGTCCCCTTCGCTTGGTGGCACGCATCAACAATCCGTCGGGCCACCTACACACCATAGTTTACTTGGAGAAGGGAGTCAAGGACCACCTTCACATAATATGTCGGTAGGTTCGACACCATTTTCTTTGTTTGGTGCATTTGGTAACAATGCCTTTTCATCAACTACTTTCCCGACTGGGGGAAACCCCAGTTTCGGACAACCTATTCCTATGCAGAATGTTATTCCTGCACAGGGGGCAAACCCAGGAACTTCTTCTGCATCAAAGCCTTGGAATTCTTGGCAAGGATCCATTCTTTTTTCAGGAATGTTGATCTAGGGAAATTCTTTCCACAGTCAATGGAACCCTGGACAAGGTATTATGCCTATCCCCATAGGATTTTCATGGGGCAACCCTTCCCAAAGTCCTCCGAATATAATGCACGCCCATCCATCTACGTCCTATTTTTGGAATCAGTTGATGATGTCTCCTCATGCACAAAATTCGTATGCTGGTCATGGCCATGGTTTTTACCAGAACCCAAGCCAGCAGTCGAACTTTTCCTGACAACCTGGTGCCAGTCAAACTCCAGGCCCCTTTTTCCCAGGTTATCACCAACAACCCAAACTACCTTTCCTGACAACCTTGCATTTTCCAGACTTGACAATATTGTTGAATGAACCTATCTGTCATGATCCGCGTTGGCCTCCTATGCCGATGAATTTTCCTTCGGACATACCAAAGTTCGAATCCAAGCCTAACAAAGATCTAGGTGATCATGTGACTACCTTCCACCTTTGGTGCTCATCTAACTCATTGAAAGATGACTCCGTACAGTTGTGATTGTTTCAACGTACTCTCATTGGGAGTGCCGCGAAATGGTACATTGAGCTCGACTGCTCAAGATATTCTTCCTTCGACGAATTGGCAATGGCCTTCCTAAACCATTTCCAATTACCTGTGAGATACGACGTTGGCACAAAATTGCTGGCCAATTTCTCACAGAAAAAAGTAGACCATATCTCTGATCACATCCGAGAATGGAGACGCCGAAAGAGTTTAATTAAGGTACCAGTCCCACCATCATTCCTGATCGAGTGGTTCCTTAAGTCTTTGGTCCCGCAGTTATCCAAAGACGTCACGACTTCAGGAGTGTTCTCTGAAGAAGACACCATCATGAGAGATCAACAGCTTGAGCTCATCTATTCTCAGTCTGGTTTATTATACGAGATCTTTCCAGATGCACCACACTCAATACTTGATAAAACCAGATAGAGAGTTGAACCACATGTTGATGGTATTGTTGGTTCAGCACAAACAAAGCCCGATGAGAAACTAATGAAGCAGTTGCAGCAATTATCTATACAACACACAGTGTCCAGCCAAACTACTGTTTTGGCTGCTCCCCCTACTAAAACGTCAGATGTACACACATTGCAATCGACAAATCCAAAGGCCACCCAATAGCCTGAAGGAAAGAAAAAACAATGAAAGAAGGGTAAGGGGGATAAGAAACCCTCTGATAATGCTAGCAGGGGCAACACTAAGAAACAGAAGGTGAGGTATCCATGCGACCTATGCGCGAAAGACCACCCGACCCACCTATGTCCCCGGCTTGCAGAGACCCAAAATTTTGTGACACAGCAACAGCCTGTTGTGTTAACAAATCCATTTCAACATGGACAAAACCTAACCCAAGCCTCTACAAGTGCATAAGGGGGTAGTCAAGGACCCTCTCCGTCTTCGAACAATCCCACATCCATGAATGTATATATGATGAAGGGTGATGCTTTCATATCCACTAGAGCACGTGACTATAGTAAACCAAGCACTTCTGAGAATGGAAAAGAAGTCGAACTCCCATCTCTTCCTCTACAGATTGAGAATAATTTGGGCAAAACAATGACACGCATCCCAAAAGGTGCGTTCAAAAAAGCTTCTCACAACCCAAACGCAAGGGTCGCCCAGAACTATTATGTGGTGGAAGATTTGTCTCAAACCCCTTGTGCGATGTCCACTTTGGAGGTCCTCCAAAGCTGCCCTTCCCAGAGGAAAGCTTTGTTAACCACTCTAGGATCTACTGAGACTTGTAATACGGGTACCATCATGTTAGATAGAACCGACTTAAAATCTTGTCTTCCTTACCACGTAGCTTTTCAGATAGTAGTGGCTCACCCCACGAAAAATTTTACTCGAAATATTTTATGCATGGTGGTTGATGAGGGCGCTTCGACATGCATCATGTCGTTGGCATGTTGGAAGGCCATTGGTCAGCCCGTTTTTTCTCCGTCACCTACTCTGCTCACTGCTTTCAACGGTCGTTCGTTCCAACCACATGGAATCATTCCCTCTTTTCCCGTGCAATTGGGAGGGAAGACCGTGTGCATTGAGGTAGAGGTAGTCTACGCATCCCTCGACTACAATATTTTGTTAGGAAGAAGTTGGACTTATTCCATGCAAGCAGTGGTTGCTACATTATTCTGGGTCTTGTTGTTTCCACACAAAGACCAGATTGTGACCATTGATCAATTTTCTTTCTCTAGATCTAACCCTTCATTGGGGGTGTTTGCGGTCCCGATGATTGATAATACTCAACCAAGCATAGTCAACGTAGGGGTTGGTTTGTGCCCATCTTTGATGGGTACCTTCGATTACCCACCCCCTCAAGGCGATGTCAAGTTCATATCCGACCACCATAAGGTTGAGATTTTCCAAGTTTCATCGTTTCGCACGACTTACTTCATCGATCCGTGGATGCTTCCTTCCCCATCAACCATGATGGAGGGGACAGGGCATCTGGGCATGTCCATTCCCTTGTCCACAGCTAAAGTAGAGTACTCTTTAGTCCAGCAAGCTTCAGCCAACCCAAATCCAACTCCTGCACAAGAGTTTGATCTGCTTCTAGAGCCTATTTGGTCTCAAGGTTTTCTCGCTAACACTGATTCATTAGACTTAGTCTTTCCCTTTGATGAAGTAGTAATTGAAGCAATGACTAGTCTGTAAAAACCCTGGGATGATCTTCATCATAGATCATACTTTCTCCCATATTTAAGTAGAATTGAGGCCGGAGAATTCACCTTGACTATGACTGGAGATAGGACTTGTCCTATTAATCCCTTAGCTATACATGAGGTCTATGTTGAGGGTAATATGGAAACCATCGCTGACACCATACCGATCAATCTCTCTAGAACCCCTGGCATTATGGAGAATGTTTTCATCGGAGTTGACTACTCCCCCGGAGAGATTCAAATCTACACAGATCTATTTAAAGAATTCTGTGACATTTTTTCCTGGTCTTACGAGGAAATCCCAGGCATCGATCCAAAAACAGTTGAACATGAAATCACAACTTATCCATATGCCAAGCCTGTCCAGCAGAAGCTTCATCCAGTTAACCCAAGGAAAGCAGCAGCCATTAAGGTTGAGGTTGAGAAACTGCTAAAAGCCGGTTTTATCTATCCTATCCATTTGACCCAATGGGTGTCAAACCTCATGTCGGTCAATAAAAAACAAGGCACAATTCGTGTATGTACAGACTTCCGTGATTTGAACAAGGCATGTCCCAAAGATAATTTTCCCACACCATTCATCAACCAGATAATTGATGAATGTGTGGGTTGTGAGGCCTTCTCTTTCATGGATGATTTTTTGGGATATAACCAAATACAAATCAAACCTAAAGACCAGCACAAAACAACATTTATTTGTCCATGGGGTACATTCATGTATCGTAAGATGCCTTTTGGTCTCAAAAATGTTGGAGCCACCTTTCAATGGGCCATGTCTTTTGCTTTAAATGACCTCAAGCATATAGTCGAGGCCTATTTAGATGATTTAGCATCTCGATCTCGCAAGACAACGGATCATCCCACACACCTCCGACTTATCTATTAGAGTTGTTGCTACTTCCGGATTCGCTTGAATCCAAACAAGTGTAGATTTTTCATAACATCAGGATGTTTGTTAGGTTTCATAGTGTCAACAATAGGGATCATGGTCAATCCTCTCAAGGTTGAGGCAATAATTCAATTGCCCCCCCCCATGCACAATCCTTCAACTTCAGAGTCTACAGGGCAAGGCGAATTTTTTAAGACGCCTCATCGCTAACTATGCCGAGATCACCAAGGGATTTATGCGCTTACTTAAGAAAGACGTTCCTTTTTATTGGGATGATGTCGCTCAATGCTCTTTCGTCGCGTTGAAACATGCCCTCACAACTGCCCCTCTACTCCAGCCACCTAACTATAAAAAGGATTTCTTATTATATCTAGCTGCAGCAGAGTCAACCATTGGCATGGTCTTAGTTCAGGAAGATGACATGTTCTAGGAATATGTCATCTATTACCTGAGTCAAGGCCTCGTAGGACCAGAACTCAATTATTCTCATATTGAAAAACTTGTGTTGGCAACAGTCCATGCTATACAACAGTTCTGCCATTATGTTATGTTTCGCAAGACCATCGTCATTGTTGTCGTGAATCCATTTAAGTACATGTTGACACGACGGGTAATAGGCGGAAAGATCAATAGATGGATAGTCATCCTCCAGGAGTTTGACTTAGATTTTGTTTCAGCCAAATCCAAAAAGTCATTTGTCTTCGCAGAACTTATTTCGGAACTTTCGGTTGAGTAAGGTGATCTTGTGCCCGAAGAGTCGCCTATCAGAGGAGATTTTTTTTTTATCACCTCTTCAGATCCCTGATATGGAGATATACTTATCTATCTCCAGACTTTGAAGTTCCCCACCTCTGCTTCTCATGATGAGCATCGACGCATATGCCATCAGGCTAAGAATTATCTCATACTCGACGATACATTGTATCGAAGAGGTGTAGGCTGCATCCTGCACCGATGTCTCACTCACGAAGAAGCAGTTATCGTGCTTAATGATTTCCATACCGGATCCTGTCGCGGTCATTTGTCTGGGTTGGAAACAGCCCAAAAGATTCTACAAGTAGGTTACTTTTGGCTAACACTAATCAAAGATTGTATCGAATCGGTTAAGAAGTGACACCCGTGCCAAATCTTCTCTTGGAAGATGAGGGCACATCCCGCTCCCATGTTTCTTGTCATCACAGTTGGTCCCTTCACCAAGTGGGGGATTGATTATACTACATGCAACCCTCCTTCAGCAAGGGGGCATCGTTACATCATCGTAGTCGTAGACTACTTCATGAAGTGGGTTGAATCTATGCCAACGTTTAAAGTTGATGGAGAGACTGCAACTCTCTTTTTATTCAACCAGATAATAGCAAGGTTCGGCATCCCAAGGGAGATTGTCACTGACCATAGCAGTCACTTTCAAAACCAAATGATGATCGAGTTAATGTGAAAGCTTGGATTATGGCAGGAACATTCGTCACCCTACTACCCCCAAGCAAATGGTCAGGTGGAAGCTGTGAACAAAACTCTTAAGACCATTCTACATCACATGATCAACTCAGCCAATTCAAATTGGAATTTGATGTTATACTCGACATTATGGGCTTACTAAACGTCTGTTAAGACTACAACTAGTTTCTCACCTTTCCAAATCGTTTACGGGCTGGAGGTAGTCTTTCCTATCGAATGTCAGATCATGTCTCTAAAGTTGGCATTACAATTATTGCCAGACACTTCTCCACTTGAAGAGCAGTTATTATACCTGGAGCAGCTCAATGAGAAGTGTCGTGATGCGGCCCTAGCCAATGAGGCTCACAAACATAAATTCAAGTGTCAATATGATAGGTTTGTTCGTCCTTGGATTTTTTCTGAAGGCGACCTTGTCCTGGTCTATGACCAAGATAAGGACCCCCTGGGAGAAAGAAAATTCAAACCCATGTGGTTCGGACCTTTCATCATAAAAGAGGTTCTAAAGAAGGGCGCTTATCGTCTGGTTGACTTTGAAGGGAATGATTTGGTAGATCCTAGAAATTGACTCTACCTCAAGAAGTATTACTCATAGGCAGGTCACCATGGGTAACTTTTTGTAACATATGTATAGTCTTTGTACTATTACTTTCTAGTTTTTTGTAGTGTTATGGACATGTCATTTTGATGTATCTTTCGTCACTGTGATAGATTTCAATTGAACCTGAGGTGTTCATTGGGTACACAGATGGTGCTATCTGACACACTCGGAGACTTACCTCCGCAGCTTGGGTAATTTTTACACCTCGAAGCCAGTTATTATCTTCCGGAGGTGTATGCTTAGGTGACACCACAAACAATGTCGTCGAGTACAGTTCAGTTATTGAGTTGCTTCGTGACGCTTTGTCATTTGGTATCTCTCATCTCCGGGTCTACCTCGACGCTCATTTGGTTGTGTCTCAGTTAAATAGATTTTATCGGGTTCATGATCTGACGTTACACCGACGATTCCTTAGGGTACGTCTCTTAAAACAAATATTTGATTATATTACATATTTTCATGTTCCTAGGAGTTTAAATCAAATTACAGATACCCTAGCTAATCAAATTTTAGATTGGCATCTTCCACACATATGAAAGGACATACACATAAACATGTAAATACTTTTTTTGCAAAAAAAAAGCGATGATCCATAAGACAAAAAAAGACATAAAAATCCATATATAACATCATAGTCACTAGAGTACATAGACGGATGCAAGCGCCTCAAAAATATGACCAATAATGAGTCACGGGACTTATGCCCTCAAAAAATATATATAATTAGTGCTCTCAGCACGCAGAAATCCTAACTAAAGTCAAGGCCTGTGAGCCTTGTTATACTGATCTACAGCGTTGGCTAAACGCTGAAACAATTGGACCCACATCCGTGGCGCCCCCACTATATGAGGTTGCATCGATGGTGGTAGGTCCTCAATCTCTGCCATAGGGACCGTGCGAGTGAGCATAGAATGGTCCCGAACTCGAAGTTCCTCTACGTCCACAATTGGCAATATGTCAACTGCCTCTTCATACACTCTAACAATGTGGTGCTCCAATCAAATGTTTGTGCATTTAAACACTGGAATGCATAGTTCATATGTGCCCGGGACACCTGATGTAGAGCCGTAGAACTAGTAATTCACCCAATAAGCAACAATATTGCCTGTGGCGATAAGTCAGTAATATTTCTTATGGGAACCTATGAGCTCGAGCGATCTGTGTCAGCCGCACAGTAAAGGCCTATCAATTCTTCTATGTTATGCAGCCCCGAAGGAAAAGTTCAGAAGTTGATTGGTTCCCCTCTCCTAGAGAGGTCAGTCAAAAAATATATGTCCTCGGATGTGGGAACCAGTGACTACCCCTATAACATGAATGCCTCTCCATCCGAATGCCAATAGTCAACCAAGGCATTCAGTAGCCGAAGTTGTGCCCGCATAAAAGAACATAAGAAGAACTTGAGCAACCCACATTGCATCAGGGCAACCACAGCATTAGGGTCTTCCCTGACCAACTCACTTACCTCTTCATGCTCTCTTTTTCTCTAGTGGACATACATCCTGCAAAACATCAAAGTTCAGGAGGCTTAAATCCTTGTTTTTAATCTTTTTTCATTCAATAAAGGGTGTCAACGCAGGTTGTAATGTTGACAGTTGCGTGTACACGCATGCAGAGTTTACTCTACCTGAATGTACACACGGCCTATCCTGAGACAGCCTACGTGGACCTAGGGCTGACCTTTTTAAGGTCAACGCCCCCCTAAAAAATGGAACCCAGTGCAAAAGTAAATATTTAAAATGAAAGATAAGGGAGTTTGTACTTACTTGGTCCAGAAAGATGGTCGTTTCATCCACTGTAGCTCTCGGAATCACCGCTTTTATCAAAGGGGGTTTTTTGGCTCCAGATTCAATTTCCAAATAAGCAATGGTGATAATGAGCTACCAGCTTCTATTTATAGACTTTTTGGCCTCTTTTTGTCACTTTTTTGGCCCCCCTTATAATGTTTTTCAAACCAAAAACTATTTAGAGTGATTCAGGAGTTTCATTGGGGGGGTATGATCGGGTATCAAGACATTTGTTTTTGGAGTTTTGGGTAATTTTCGGTTGTCCGTGGAAAAAAATTCTGAGGATCAACTTGAGCATGTAGGTTAGGTTTTTACCCTGAATTTTGTATCTCATTGTCTTTTCCTTTGCCATAGGATTGATCCCATCAGGTTGTGACACAGAATCATCCTTGTTGCTTTAGAAGTGTCACAAGTTGGTGGTAGAGCTCACCAGAACATGGATGCCCTAGGTAGATCCTGGCTGCATTATGGTGTCCATGCTGACTCTAATCACTATAGGCTCGGGAGTCCTTGTCGTTTTTCCTGATTACGAGTTTGAGCCTCATTTGCATGATTCTTTTTCACTCTTGACTTCACCCTCGTGACTCCCAAAATATATAACGGGTCTTCTTTTAAGCCCTTTTCAGACCCTCTAAACATGAAAATATTGTCGAGCGATCTTGTGGCCTTTCATGCTCATTAAACTGAAATTTGAAGTCACGTCTGTCCGACGATAGTTTACCTCTTTTTCGGTCCGGACGGTCAACTATACGAACAAAGGTATACTCTATGGAATTTCAGTTATCTAGAAGAGTACTCTCAGGTATCATTTTAAACCTTTTTCGGGCCTGAGGGACTAAATTTACGAAAGAGGAACCCCCACGGAGTCCATAGTTAAGCTCTTTTCAGACTCCGTAAAATTGAAAAGATCGTCAAGTGACCTTATTCTCTCACACTCGTTAAAATGGTCCAGAAGAACATTCCTGATGGATTCCATAGTTAAGCTTTCTTCATACTCCTTAAAAATAAAAAAATGGCCGAGTGATCTTGTCTTTCTCACACTCGTTAAAATGGTTTTGAATAGACGTCTTGTCAGTGCTGGTTTACCCCTTTTTCGAACCGCCTAGACTATCTTCGAAAAAGGTACCCCAATGGAGTCTCCTTTTACGTTTTTTCAGACTCTCTAAATATGAAAAACAACCGAGCTTACCTTCTCTAGGCTCGTTACACTTACATTGAAGGATGTTACCATTGTGTGTTTTGTTAACCGTGTTTGCATACCTGCGTCTTTGGTCTAAATGTCGGCTCCATGTTGCTCCCAACTGAACCATCTGAAGCATACTTTATACGCAATCCTTGTAGCACATTGCCTCTTAACAACCTTGGCCCCCGGAGGATTTTTCCCGAGTATCGTTATTCTGAACATCAATCTTGTCCTTGCGCCTTGAACTTGTATGTTTGTAACACTCGTTCCTCCATTGTAACGTAACATTTCGTTATTCTTTTTCCCAAAATCATTGAAAAAGACAAGAAAAAACAAATATACCCCAAAAAGAGGAAGGGAAAAGTATTTTCTTTATTTGCAGCACAATAAGTCTCCCTTGGATAAAGCACATTTGCATGTTTGTTCGCCAAACTATGGGATTTAATACGACCTTAGGAAGATTTTCTCACTACATAGAGTTGTTTCCTCCTTTGTTTGGTTATTCTTCCAAACATATGGAGAGTTTGTGTTGCCTCCTACCTCGTGAACTTATGATTAATGCCATGTTTCCTGAGTCTCATCATTTTTTCGTGCTATTGTCCAAGGGAATTTTTTACCAAGCCTGAGTTGGCCCCTCTGTAGTTTGCCTCTTTCCTTCATACCCGGCCATCCTGAACATCCAATCAAGTCCTTGTTTGAAATCAATGAAGCCTTCAGTCTTATCACCAAGATTCTCTAGTCCATGACTGACGAGTCATCGAAGACCTCTGGGTAGTGAAGTCGTACACTCATATTACACTCCTACCCGAGTTTTGAAGATTTTGAAGTTGTTTCTCTAGCTCTGAATACCTCACCTCCATCCATTAGGCCTTATCAACTTCTAAGAAGATGGATACTCTACATGTATATCTTTTTTATTTCAAGATGTAGCTCTGTTGTTTATTGTCCGCGGCTACACTTTATATAGTTATATGACATGGATCTACAGTGTATTTGATTGGTAGACATGCGTTTATTCTATCCCGAGCATGGGTATGCCCGCCTCGGTGAGACAATTGTTATTTTTGCAGATGGCGCCTCCCGATTTCTGGTTCCTGGGCTCACTTGTTCGGCACATCAGTAAATATTGGTAATGTATTTCGGCCATCAGATGCCCTTCTGACCTCACACATTAGGGGGCATCTGTTATAACCCTAATTTGCACCATACAAACTTACCTGGCATCAGGCCATCTCAGATTCCTTCTTTGCCAAAACACTATTGAACAACTCTTCTTAAAAACACTTTTTATAAAGGCCCACATGCCCTACTCTATTATTGCATGCATGTACACGCTCGTTGACCCAAAACAGCCTGCGTGTACCTACAAAAGCATGAATAAAGGAAAGTTGTCGATGGAACACACATCTTTGGGTGAGTTAACTGAACCTTCTGGCCATGCATGACCGAGGGTTCACCCAAATACCTAGCTTCTTCTAGCCTATAAAAGAAGGGTTGGGGGTCCCATTTGGAGGAGGAGAATCATAGTAAAGAAATTATACCCAATTGTATATTCCCTTTGTCCCAACCCTTTAGATATCCTTGTGCAAGAAGAGATACAGAGCAAAGAAGTTGGAGGACAGTAGAAGAGGAGCCCAGGACCAGGTTCGTGGAGCAGCGGTCGGATTCATCATTGTAAGTTGATTTGTTGAAGTTAATAATAAAGAGATACTTTTCTCGTCCCACCATATGAGGTTTTTATGATTTATTGTATACTTGTTTATTGAAATCTCTAACCCATTAATCTATAGATCAAATGCATGCGGAGTTTGTTGTTTGTTTTATGTGAATGCAGGTC